>QTSX02004354.1:277987-307090 GCA_014839935.2 Entomophthora muscae
GGGCTCAAGAAATAGAGCATGAAAAGTTGAGTTGTGCTAGCTCTTGATAATACACTCTTTTAGATCCTTCTGGTTCAGGGCCAAACTGAGCAAAAGGCTGCTGGTTGACCCCAACCTCAAGGCAAGCTGTCATGACAGCTGTAAAGATGAGATGGTTTATCTTCAAGATTGGGAAGAGGATCTGGATGGGGTGGTTTACGTGTACTGGGTAAGTAAAGGATTGATTTATGTGGTAAATATTTAGGGGTATTTTTTAATCATATCACAACTTATCATTGAGAGATTGGCTTTATTTTATAATTGTCTTTAGAGGTGAAAAAGCAGGTTTAAAACATAAGATCCAGGTACTTATTAGTTTATAATGTAATTGGAGGACCCTTTTTAATTGCTGCATTATTGGTTGGTAAGGTGTTGTAATAAGGCTCTTGTGTAGGTATAGGGCAGTTGAAAGGAATTTACAATCATGTTCTTTGTTATTTTCTCCTAGGCTTCCCTTGTTTTAAATATTTGAAAATAATGGTTTTTATAGCCTGAGGCCCTGAAGATTGCAGATTACTTAGTTGGGGGTATGGGTCTACTTTAAGACCTACATGTTTAATTCTAGAATTTTGGTCCATATCTGGACTTTTTTTCTAATTTGGCTGTGGTCCTAGATTGCTGGTCCCAGTGGGAGTAGGGGGTCCCAGACTGGCTGGCAGGTTGCAGATCCTGTGGGGATCCAGTTTTGGATTTTTGTGGCAGAGTCCCCAAATAGTGAAAACCATTGCTTGTATTTTAAACTGTCCTCCTGGTATTGGTGGTGGTGTGTGTGTTTGGGTTGGTTGGTTAATGGTAGTGTATCATATGTAATTATTTGATGGTGTTTAATTTCCTTCTGTTGATTTTCCCTTTTTGCCAGGAATACTCTTGACATTAAGCCTTCTTGTCATGAATGACATTTCTCCCAAAATAAGTGGAAAACTCCAGCTAGGAGAATCAAACTTGGGACCTGACTCTGATGGTTTTGAGGACCCTGCAGACCCTTGGGCCGTCCACCTGTGTTTTTTGTGGCTAGCCAATGAAAGAGCAGGAACAAGATGTGATTTAAACCTGGTCAATCAGGGAAATTTGCAGGCTTGCCTGGCCACAAATTTGCAAAGTATGGAGGAACGTCATAGTTCAGTGATTGATCCAGGCCAGTCTAGATTGCTAGAATTGCAGAATCAACATGCTGTCACTCCTATATTAACTAATGGGTCATCTGGAGAGAGAGTTACTGCTCAGCTTGATAAGTTGAAGTCTCAAGGAAACTCAAATGATAGGCTAGAGGTCTGGGCTGCTGGGCCACATGATCTCTGGGCATCTGGTAACCCTGAAGTGACTCCCAGAGATTCTCAGACCATGAGACCAGGGTTGACCCAGCTTAGGGTTTCTGGAGGTCATTTGATCCAGAATGATGGGAACACCAGTGACAATTATGAAGCCATGAAGATATTATCTTTGGACTGTCAGATGAAAGTCATTCTGGCAGAAAAAACGACGGGCCAGAAGATTCAGGATGGGGCCAGAGCTCTTGGGCCAGAAGAAACCGAGCAACTTAGCAATCAGGTGATGGGCTAGATTCCGAACTTAGCATTTGAAATGGTATTTAAACTTCATGAAGTCTTGACAATTGGTATTGCCATTCTGAAATAAAAATAAGATTATGGGACCTTGGTTCTACCAATTTATTCCTTATTTTATCTTGGTTGTTTTTCATTTTACTACTGTTCCAACAGAAAATCTTGGGCTGACGGCCCACATTTCTGAGGAAGCCCCTGAAACCCGGCCCGTGTTTTATTGTCCTCCTGGAGAACCTTTTAGCCCACTTCATTTTTCTGACTATCTGCTTAAACCGGAGTACAGGGAGTTTACCGTGAAGGAACCCCCCACACACACAGACCACCTGGCCCAACAGATAACCCCACAAACAGCCTTTCACAAAGGTGCCTGGTGCAAGCAACCAGCCTCCAAAATCTGTGTGAAGTACAACTATTTGCCTGCCTACCAGAAAGATATGAAAGCACCCTGTGGTGAAATATCTATGAGCTATGACACTATTTACCAGCTTTTGTCGGCCAGAATATGCTATAGGCCTTATCTGTTGTCCATAGGAGGCCATAGGAGGCCATAGGAGGCCATAAGCCTTACCTGTTGGCCATAGGAGTCTATAGGCCTAATCTGTTGGCCATAAAATGCTATAGACATTTTCTATTGTCCATAAAAGACTATAAGCATTATCTATTGGCCATACAAGTCTATAGGTCAAAGATGTCGGCCAGATCATTCAACATGTCACATCTGTCACTCAGATGAATGATAAGTGATCTGTTAAACTGTCTGTTCCATAATCTGTCCAGATTATGTCTAATTTTCCACAATTGCCTTTGTAACAACCAGTTGCCAACTGATGCTACTGATCTAACTTACAACCACTCTTTTCAGTTGTAATCTCCACATGAAACTGTAGCAACTAAATTGATTGATCATCAATATTCCATATTGTTGATCAATATTTCAGTTGGCTATCATCTCACAGATGTCTATATAATCTTCAATTGACTTATGTAATAAATGAGAGACCTTTTATTGTAAACCAAATACTTTTGTTTCTCCTTTAACTTGGATAAGTTACTTGTCAACTGCCTTTTCAGAGGTGCAGATCTTGGGTCTGTACAGCCATGTTAGCTCCTGTAAGCTATAAACAGATGTTGAGCTCGTGTTTTCAGCACTGTTAATATAGAGACACCTAGGAATCATAAGTCTGCTATATGCCACTTATCAATTCTGAATCCTCTCTTCCCCTTTCCCAGTATCCATTGTCTTTCCGGATTCTAACTGATTAACATACATCCATTCCTCTGCCAGCCCTGTTCTGACTCCATTGTCTTGTCGCCAACTGACAACTGAATCCTTCCCAAAGTATATATTGTCTATCTGGTATCTGACTGACTATTATACACCAACTCTGTATCCTGTCCTGTTGCTCTGTTGCCAACCAACACCTGAACCTCTTTTGCTGTTGTTAATACTATGATCTTCATCTATTGAGAATAGTTGGCAACTCCTCAGTTTTATGCTGGCAAGGCATATTATGTTGTACTCCACCTTGCCTGGTGCTCACATATCTAAGTACTGCTTAAGCCCAACAACCTGTTGGGGCAGTCACCACACACCCCCAACACCCAAACCTGACCGCCTACACCCCACCCCAGGTCTGACTCCTCCCACAGCCAATCAATATTGTGAGAGAGGGGGGCTAAACTAACTAAGTTTGGCTCACATCCTGGCAGGATAAACCACCAGGATGCCATCCAGTGAATCACTGAGACAGCCGCTCTGAGAGAGGACCAGAGGGAGAACACCAGGGATAGTTGGGGAAAGTAGGAGTTCAATCCCATCAACACAAGGCCGGTGACCAACCAAGAGGCACAAGAGGGAACAAAAGGCAGGATCTCTGTTTCCTGCAGAGGGACTGAATCTGTATCATCCTGCATCAGTAAAGAAGACAAGAGAGAGACCTCAGCGTTGGGAGCGGAGAAGATGGGCTCAGTAGAGTGCAACTCCAGGTTGTTAAAAGTCAGGCTTTTGACTAAGACTTTTCCAGAAGTGAGAAGGTTACTCAGGAAAAACAGAAGGCTAGAGGGATCATCACTCACAAGGTGAACCAAAGAGGAGAGGTGCAGCCACAAATCAGGGGAAGTAGACCATAGGAGCAGCAGAAAGGGGGCCAGGGTAAACACCATAAATTTAATGATTGGGAGTATCACCACAAACTTCTCTGAAAAATTTGGAGTCTAGCAGTGCAGATTTGAGACCCCAAATGAATCATTTTTACTGATTTTAGGGCACCACCAGTAAGCAAGACAGACCAGAACTTAAAGGATGGGTATGTACCTTCAACAAGGCCTCAGGAGCCTTGTATTTGGAGAGCAAAGCAAAGACAGACTCAAAGCCAAACAAAAACCAGGGAAATTAGAGATAAAAGTAGGTATTTATATATAAACCTAACTAGAATTCTAGGATCAAGTTGATTTATGTTTTGAGAGCAAGCATAAGTATTAAAACAACTACACACTAAAACTTCTTCTAGGAGCTCCAGAAGGGCGATGGGGTTTGAACCAAGCTGGGTAAAGTTAAGATTAAAGAGGACAACTACTAACACTTTCTAAAATGTAATGGAAACCCAGGACAGAGTTTCCCAAAAAACTTTTAAAAGAGATGTGGCAACAGTGACCCAAACTTTAATGGAATTGTAAAATCAACAAGCAGGGGACCAAAAGTCCCCTGGCTATGTTTAAGGGATGAGTCTTGCCAAGTAGTCTGTCACATGACTGTCTGCCCAGAATCTGATTGGACAGAGATAAATTTTTGCTGACCTAAGTCAGGGGAGCTGGTGAGTTTCACATCAATTTCTGGAGAGCCACCTGATTAGCTGGAGTGAAGGTCAGGCATTTGGAGACCCTTATACTCTTGGAAAGTTGATGTGGAGCTGTTTGATTAGCCCGTCCTAATACTCATTAATAACAGCCAGCACCAAGCTAGTAAGCAATCCAAATTAATTAGGGGTTCCTCTATGAATGGGGCAGTAAATGCTGGAGAGTCCACAGAGTATGCTAACACAAATATTTCATCCATAGTGTGGGCTAAATCTTTGAGTGACTTAAGTAGTTTTGCTGGGCTTTGAGTGGTTTTTTTTGTACAACGAGGAAAGACGGTCCTATCCAAGGCCAAAGGGGGAAGTGAATTTACAAATATGCAGGCATTGCCTACATCACCTTGGCTGGGTTAGTCAACACTATGGTTCCAGCTACTGGACCCTGGGCCTTAGTAGGCCAATCAGCATCTTATCTCATCAAGTTAGCACCCCTCCTATGGTGGGCTCTGCCCTCCTCTCAACAGAGCAAGTTGGCAGCCGAGGCTAACAGACCTTCCCCTGGGACGCGGTACCCTGACACTTCTCATCTAATAACACCCAAATTCTTATTAACCAAGTGTATAATTTTAACTGACATGCAAATTTTATCATAGGTGGAGTTGATTAGATTCATCCCCACAGCTGTGAAAAATACTGATGTGGTTTCTATTTTGATGCTGGGCTACTTTACCTAAACGTCAGCTATAATCCCTTTGATTGATTTTTGGAAATTACATGCTATAGAACTTAAAATAGTTTGAAGGAACCCATTCTTCTCAGAGTGCTGGGAAACTACTGGATATTAAATATTTCCTTGGTGATTAAAATTAAGTTTTACTAAATTAAGTAGATTGTTTTACACCTTGTTTTATTTTTTTTGGGATTGATTCATTACTCTTTATGGGGTTATTGCTTTAAGCTTTGTTTGATGTCTCCAGCTGGCTCAGATTAGCCATTGGCTTTGGCATAGAATCCGAAAAGCGTATAAATTCCAAGCCAAAGTTTCGTATCGATTCAAGTGATGACAATTCCATGGGATCAGGATGTCGGGATTTTTGTTGAAGCGAACCTTAGCGGAAGATACTTGCAGGGGTATCACAGAGTTGGTGGGAAGAGTAAACCACAGCCTGGACGTGAAGACAAGTTTGATAGCAAGTAATGAGTCAGCAGCTGAAATTAAAGGCGTGGCAGGGGTTGCCCAAGTGCGCCTACCCACGGAATCTCGCCCGTGCTTATGCTACACGTAGGTGAATCAGTCACAATATGTTGGTCTAAAAGGGCTTGCTGCGAACTTTTTATAATTGATTTTAATTATTTATTTAGAATTCAATGTCGGCGAAAAGATAAATGGCTTTACCGTAAAAGAGGTATGGTTTTTACCATCTAATTTGCGGCTTATATGAAATTATCTTAATTTATCGTGAGATCAATTTTAATTTCTCCTTCAGATCCGCCCTGTACCAGAACTCAAACTGACTGGCATTCGTCTATCACATGATCTCACCGGTGCCCAGCATCTTCACATCGATAAAAATGACCCTAATAACGCATTCAGGTACATAAAGCATGTAGAAAATAATAAACCAGAATTTAGTATTGGGTTCCAAACTTTACCTGATAACAGTTCCGGCGTACCCCATATCCTGGTATGTTTTGCAAAATATGCACATTAACTAAACTTTAAAGGAACACACTACTTTGTGTGGTTCGAAAAAGTACCCAGTGCGGGATCCTTTCTTTAAAATGCTTAACCGCTCCCTTGCAACCTACATGAATGCCTGGACTGGTATTCAGTACCCTTTGGTTTTATTCTAACTACTTAGCACATGATTTTACAAACTACCCCTTTTCTACTCAGAATCCGGTGGATTTTAAAAATCTGCTACAAGTTTATTTAGATGCTACTCTACAGCCTCTGTTATTAGAGTCAGATTTTCGCCAAGAAGGCTGGAGACTTGAGCGTGAAAATCCCCTTGGTAATTAAAATTATTGGGTCTCAATTAAAGTTTAGATGAAGGAACCCCCTGGTCTCTTAAAGGGGTGGTCTTTAATGAAATGAAAGGGGCTATGGTATTGGCAATTTCATAACAGTGTAATTGATTTTTTAGTCGGACGCTTCTAGTTTCTTCTATACGAAACATCAACATCACCTTTACGAAGGCACCACCTATGCCAATTGCAGTGGGGGAGAGCCATTGGATATCCCTTCTTTAACTCACGAGCAGTTAAAAGAATTTCATTCCCAACATTATCGGCCTGAAAATGCCAAGTCCTTTACTTATGGTATGCTAATAAGCCGCAGCTCTAACCCTTTGCAGGAACATTTCCGCTTGAATCCCACCTTTCAATCATTGACAACAAGTATCACGAACTTCTTAAAGATCGCCAAGTTGGTAAGTTTGATCCTCTCAAAGGCCAGAAAACTTCCCCAAGCTGGAATGGTCCCCGCCGTGTGCTAGTGGACGGACCGTTTGATCCTAGTAAGCCTTGAATCCAGGCACTTTGTTTATTTTCTAGTGAGTCCTCCAGACCGCCAGTTTAAGATAAGTGTTTCCTACCTCACCAACGAGATGAAGGTATGTCTAAGCCTCAATGGAAACTAACACGTATAGGACACATTCGAGTCGATTTCACTCAATCTGCTGAGCAGCCTCTTGACCTCAGGGGCTTCGGCTCCCATGCAGCAGGCACTGTTGGATACCAACCTTGGTGCTGAATATTCAGCAACCACAGGCTACAATACACATGCCAAGTAACTGATACTTTGTTCCTAACTAATCAGTAGACATGCTTCCTTTTCTATTGGACTGCAGGGCGTCAAGGAGTGTGATCTAGACAAGGTATTATTTTCAAGGGCTTTGCTGAGTATTAGGTTGAATCTACCATCGAGAAAGTTCTCTGTTCTGTTAGGGAAACTGGATTTAATCCTCGCCATATCGAGTCTGCTCTTCAGCCTATTGAGCTGGCATTTAAACACGTAAGGACACGCGAAATGTTTTAATCAGCAGAGAACCGCTGGCTTTGGCATGGGCGTCAATCCTGGTGTTATGAGCAACTGGATGTATGGCAAGAACCCCATGGATGGGCTTGAGATCACTAAGGTAAGGTTGCCTTAGAGCAAACTATAGTTTCTAGAGCATTCTTCGCCTTCGTGAGAGCATTGCGGCTGGGGGCTTCTTTGAAGGTTTGGTTGAGAAGTATCTTTTGAAAAACAATCAAAAGATGGTCTTCATTATGAAACCTGACGAGGCGTATACACAGAAGCTCGAGGCAGAGGAAAAGGCTTTGTTAGAACGTACAGTGGCCAAGATGATCCGCAATGAAGACGATGCCAAAAAGCTTTTCAAAGAGGGCCAAGAGCTTCTTGCCCGCCAGGAGACCAAAGAGGATATCTCTTGTCTTCCCACCCTTGGCCTACAGGACATTGTGCGCGAGACTAGTTGGTATGATGTGGTTCGTGACGACACTGCCGGAGCACCTGTTTATTGGCGTGCAACCGACACTAACGGTGTATCTTATCTCCGGGTATCCAACCAAACAGATGATATTCCCAACCAGCTTAGACCTTTCATCCCTCTCTTTTGCGACGTAGGTTAAACTTTAACTTAGCTAATATATAGTGCCTGACGTATTTGGGAACCAAACGCCGTTCGATGGCTGAGATTGACCAAGACATCCGCTTAGAAACAGGCGGCATTTCCTTTTCGCCGTTCATCAAACCTGACTTGAGTAATCCTCAGAGCTTTGTCGAAGGCATGCAGCTTTCTTCTCACTGCCTCGACTTCAAAATCCCCGCCATGTACAAGCTTATTCAGGAAATACTGAGTGAAACGGATTTTGATAATGTCGAGCGGCTACGCACATTAATCGTTGGAGTAAGTTACACTGCAAGCACCGCTGATGATTTTAGAACGCATCCTCGCTTGTCAATTCAATCGCTGACTCTGGCCACAGTTTGGCACGCACACATGCATCCTCCCGCTTATCTCTGCCGATGGCAGCATCCGAGCAGCTGAATGGTTTGAGTCAGATTCGGTTTATGAGCAAACTAGCAGTTACCCAAGACCTTACCAGTGTTGTATCCAGCCTCAAGGTACGCCTTTAACATACACATGCATAATTTTCCCAGCAACTACAAGCCCTGTTTACAAGACGCGGCGCTATGAAAGCCTTGGTAGTTTCAGAATCAGCTGTTCAAGATGATCATCGCTCGTGTATAGCCAGCTTTTTATCGAGCTTTTCTAATTCACAACCACTTCCTAAAGTAAGCCACCTGCATGCAGTTCTAAACCTCATAGGATTCCCCTCTGGTACTTGACCTCACCAAGTATCACCTTGCCAAGTTCCCCTTCTCAACAAACTATGCTGCTATGACATGTAACTCGGTCCCCTTTGACAATCCTAATAGCCCTGACATCCAGGTATGTTGTTGATTTACTTTCTCATCATTAGGTTTTGAGTTCCCTTGTTTCAAACTTGTATCTACATCGTGAAGTAAGGGAAAAGGGTGGCGCATATGGAGGTGGTGCAACCTTTAACGCTATGTATGGTCAGTTTTCCTTCTACTCGTACCGAGATCCCTCTCCCTTTAAAAATGTTGATAAAGTCTTCTTGGATTCTTTAAAATGGGCTTCACGGCACCCCTTTACTGCAACAGTAACATATCTTATTTAATATTGCTCATCTGGCTAGGAAATTGCCGAGGCTAAGTTGTCGATTTTCCAAGGCCTTGATACCCCACGCTCTGCTGCCGAAGAGGGAGTCACTCAGTTTTCCACAGGATTGAGTCGTGAGGTTGTCCAAAGGTAACTAGATGGATTTCTTCTAACCCAGTTTCAGTCGACGTGACAGATTCTTGAGTGTGACATCAAACGATGTTTGTCAGGCAGCTTTGAAGCTCCTAAACAATCCAAGTTTCACAGCCACCGTCATCGGAGACGCTTCTCCGACTAATTTAGAAGCATGGCAGGTTTCTTCTGGAGAATAATTGAACTTTACCTATAGAGTCATTAAACCATTCAAATCTAACTTGATTGAGCTCCACACTTTAAATATCAAAAAACCTAATCCACAATACCTTCCATCTTTAATGAACGTGGTTTAGTGTATCTCAGAAACATAAATTCCACAATGAAAATAGTTAGTCCAGTCTGATGTCTCCACTGATCAATTACCCTATTTTAAAGTAATATCTATTGATGTTTAAATTACCAAGACATACACTTAAGGTTCTTTATACCTCTCATAAAGAATCTATACCAGGTGTTACAGTACTTTTCGCAGCTGCTGAGATAAATAACAGCAAATAGAAGTCAAACATTAAAAAAACACTAATAGCACAGGAAAGTTTTAGCAATATTAAAGGTTAAACACCCATGAATATATAGTATGGCACACTAAACTAGCCAAACACCAACATGAAATTAGGGTTGGAAAGCTCACAATCTTTTAAGTTAAATTTACATCTGAAACCATCCCATTCCAACTTAAAAAGCTGCAACCTGTCCCAACCCTAGATAAAATATATCCCCACTCAAATCCATCAATATGCGAATAGACAATAAAACAAAGCAACCTCACACACCAATATCCTAGATATAGAGCTGGATATGGATTTATGTTAATCCTGGAAACCCCTTTCAATCATCATGAAAAATAACTCAGCAGCAAACATACACAAGCTGCACACCAAATTGTCAGGGATCCAGTCTTGGGCGGCCAGCCTGTTGGTTTTGGGGATCATTTGGGCCAGGTTTTTTGCGGGTAAAGCCCACCACAAGAGAGGAGCTAACTTAAAACAGTAGGAGAAGGACTTCCCCACCCATGACCACAGGCTGCCAGCTGTTATTATAGTGTCAATCACCCCTGTGAGGATGATGTAGACAATCCCAAACAGCTTACCAGTGTAGTCAGTTGGAGAGGTTTGGTGAGGAAGTGGGTATAGGCTTAGGGGTCACAGGCAGTTCCATACAGAGCTTGTAAGCAGGCAGATAGTTGAATTTGCCTCTAAACAACTTGGGTGTTGAGAATATCCAGGGGCCATGATGGTTGTATCTAACTGCAAATTGTATGTGGGCCAAAGGGTCTAGTTCAAGGATCTTTTCTGGGGTGTAGTCCTTATACTCAGGTTTCAGAGGGTACTCTGTGAAGTGGACAGGGCCAAAGGGAACACCTGGAGGATAGGAATCTGCGGACAGAGGGGCAGGAGGACTGGAAGATCTTGTACTAATTTGATAGATGGCAAAGGCAAAATAAGGCAGTAGCTGTATAAGCCAAAATAACATAACCTTTATTTAAAAATGACAATAAGTTTGGAGCGCAGGGTCCTTTGGTCTATATAGCACCCCACTTCCAAACTTAATATTTTCCCTGAAGGGTTCACCAGGGCATAGGAAAAGGAGGGCCTGGGGGTTCTGGGTACTCTGGTTCAAAGGCGGCAAAATGGCACCTGGGCCAGGAGTTCTTTCATTGGTCAGAGATATTGAATTGGTTACTTGATTATCTTGCTCTAGAGTTGTGGTCATGAGGCCGGGCCGCAGGCCTGTGCCTCTTTCTGGGGATGGCTCTTGATTGTCCACCAGTGTAGACTTCAAGCTCATGAAGCTAATGGTTGAAGTTCTGTTGCCTTCATTAGGCGCCTTGATCACTCCTCCATTTGGCGCGCTGATTTCTTTGGTTTGGTTTGCTTTACCATTTTGACCATCAATCTTGGCTTCAGCTTGTGGGGGCTTGACCTCAGGAAAATGTGGGCATGCGGCCCCTTGGTCCATAGGGCCGGCAGCCTGCAGGGATTCAGGGTCAGGGTTTGAGTCCCAACCTTGGGCCCGGGTTTCAAGAGTAAAAGAATTGTCAATCCTGACACCATTACCTTCTTCCCCCCAAAACCCCTCCTTCTGGTTCTTCTTTTCCAGATAGAGTTGGACGGCTTCTTGGGTGTTAGCTAGGTTACTCAGCGGTTCCCAGGTACTTTTCTCTAGTGGGTATTCTTTGCATTTGACGTAGTACTGGGGTTTTGGTGGTGGGTTCTGTTGTTGTGTATGTATTCAACTTTATATTCCTCAGAGCGGCCTGTTTGGATGGGTGGGGGGCTGTCTTGAGTCGTTGGTGGGGAAGCAAATTTTCATCTTTTTTAAACAACAGGGAGTAATGAAACACATCATGAATCTTCCAGGAGGGGGTAGGTATAGTTTAGAAGCAACCTCTCCAACTAGTTTATTGATCTTGTGGGGGCCACTTCTTCTGTGAGCTAACTTCCTACAGGGCACATGTAGCAGTACAATCTGAGAATCCAAGTAAAGTTCATCTCTAACTTTCAAGGGTTGGCCAGGGGTTTTTTTGCGGTTGGCAAAGGCTTTGTACATTTGCACTGCACAGTTCAGGTTGGTTAGGCATGTTTTGTGTGTTACATGGATCTGTTCAATCCAGTAGCGTCCAGTAGCGTTAGTTTCCTTCTCACCATTCTTGGGGTCCCAAGCGGGATCAAACCCATAGTTGGCTTTTAACGGTGATATACCAGTGGAGGCGCGTTCTTTACTGTTGTAGGAAAACTGGGCCATGGGGAGAATTTTGGCCCAGTTATCCTGGTCAGCTTTGGCATAGCATTGAAGTTATTGCTCAAGAATCTGGCTCACTCTTTCAGTTTGGCTGTCTGTCTGTGGGTGGTAAGAGGTTGATACGCAGCGCTTGATTCCCAAGTCTTTCATCACCTGTGTCCAGTAGTTTGAAGTGAAATTGGTCCTCTGTCTGTGATGATTTCCTCAGGTGTTCCATGTTGAGTGAGGATGCGGTCATGGAAGTTTTGATCTGTCTCTGCTGCTGTGCAATGGGTGGTGGTTAGTACAAAGTATGCCATCTTGGTAAAGTGTTCTACCATGACCAGGATTGAATTAAAGGAGAGTAATGGGGGCAGTTCCACAATGTATTCCATGGAAACATATCTCCAGGATCTATGAGGTATGTCCAAGGGTCTTAGCAGTTCTTCAGGTTTGTTTCTGCAAGTTTTGGTCCGCCCACAGGTCTCACACCCCTTCAGGTATGCGCTTATGTCTTGATCCATTTTTGGCCAAGCAAAGTTCCTTCTGATGCTCTGGAGGGTCTTGAGCCTACCTGGGTGTCCAGCCATCTCAGAATTGTGGTAATCTCTCAAGACGTTGGTTCTGATGTCCCCTTCTGGTACAAAGATCCTGTTGTGGAGCATTAGAGTTGTTCTCTTAAATGAGTAGCCTTTTTTGGTAGTGAATGCTATTCAAGGATTTAGAGAGGTCAGAGATCATGATTTTGATGAATTTTTCAAGTTTTTGGGCCTTTAGTACTTCTGGTTTGATGTCTATAATTTTCATTAATCCCAGGTGGATTCCTAGACTAACTGTGTCCAAGAGGACTTGGGTGTTGTGGTTGCAATTTTTGATGTGGGTGGGCACCAGGTCAGCTCTTCTACTTAGTGTCAGGGACCCACTTGGCAGGGAACAAGTTCCCTAGTTGGTGGGCCAAGGCCCCTAAGTTAAATCCTGCTATTACCGAGCCAATAGGAACTGTGACCATTGTGAGGTGGCCTAAGTGACCCAGGTAGGTGAATCTTCCCAGCATAGAGCTGAAGCAACCAAGCATATAATACCCCACCACATATGTTAACAGGTAAAAGAAGGCGTAAGGTCTAACCAGAGCAGGTTTGGTAGGAGGTGGAGTAAATGAACAACCATATTGGAATTTACGTCCCCAGTGGCTGGAGGGGTATTTGAACCATCTGTAATCAAGGGATTCCTTTTGATGGGCGTCATCTGGAGAAGAGTTGTGCCAGTCAGTTGTAGGTGTTGGGGTTTCCAAGGTTGATACCACTGGCAAGAAGGAAGCTAGAAACCAGAACAGGAATATAATTCCTCTCATGGCTTCAAAAATATGTTATCAAAAGATGAAGGAGTAGCAGGTGTAGAATAAAGTCTTTATTGTTAGAACAAGTAGGAATCATAAGGATATCCCACTTAAATACTCTTGAAATGGAGGCTGAAAATTTTAAAAGGATAGTGAGATGGGAGAGGACTTACATTGTGGATGCATTACTCTTATGGCTGAAATTATCATTTTTACCATGCTCCAATGGATCTGGACCTTAATAATATGTACAAGGTTATAGTAAAAAGAAAAGCAACAGAAGCAAGCCACAAAACTATGAACAATTAAGCGGTTCATCTTCTGTATCTCATTGTAAGTCAAGTGTGGAGCTTGGTTAATATATAGAAATGGTGGATTCAAGAGCAGCAGACCAGTGGCAAGCAGCCAATCAGATGAGGAGCGGTAAGTGACGTCCTCAACTTGCTTATTAACTAGTTTGAAGTTAAAAGCAAGCGCAAAAGCAAATTTTGAATGAATTGAATTCAAATAAAAAGGTAATCTAAGTTGGTTTGTAGCAGATAGACTAACATTTGACCCATCTTTAGGGTTCAGAGTTTGATTCCTGCCTGGCTTCAAGCCAGAGTTATCCATACCCAGAAAGCTTTTGTTTTTTGTTGTTTGTCTTGTTATAATGCTGTTAAAATCTTCAATAAAGTTAATGTAGTCAGGGGAAGAATCCCTGACACTTAGGGTGTCAAGTACCACGTTCACTTTTCCAGGCTTGTAGTCTATGGTCAAGGTGTAGTTGTAATACCCAAGTATTGAGGGTAAAACTTGAGTAACATAAGATGGCAGGTTAGGCAGCTCAAAGCCGTTCAAGGCGTAGACAATTGGATAGAAGTTCACTGCCTGACAGAGGGCTTTGGCAAGGATGTTGCATTATCTAAGACTGACAGCAAGGTACAGTAGCGTAGCTGCAGGGATCACATAAATAGCCAAGTTGAGAGTTGGGCAAGATGACACCAGAGGTGTCCATGGATTCAGAACCATTGATTTGAGATGAGTTGGCTCATTGTACAATATTCTTTTTGGTCCCTGTGGTTCAGGACCAAACTGAGCATTGGTTGGCTGGTTGTCCCCTATCCCAAGGTAATCTGCCAAGACAGCTGTGAAGATGATGTAGTTCATCTTTTGACTTGGGGAGGGGTAATGGATTTAGTAAGGTTACTTGCTTAGCCTGGGTAAAGGATTGATTAATGTGATAATATTAAGGAGGATATTCACTCAATGATAGCACAACCTATAATTGAAGGGTTTGTCTTTATTTATACTAGTGGACCTACAAGGCATGATTATTGGAAGGCATAGCATTGGGGAACCAAGAGTCTGAGTTGCATCTGTTATTCTCTTTTCTGGATTAGCTTGGGTGGCTGGTAATTGAGAAGGTTTGGCTGGATCCCAGTTTGCATTGGCATAGTGCAAGTTGGGCCTTCTTCATGCATCCAAATTCATTTACTGAATTTGGTGCATAATTTTCACTGTTAGAGAGCTTTTCAGTCTATTCCCCATTTGGTAAGCTCCCAAATTGGGCAGCAGTTCCTGCCAAGTTTGGCTTTAGGAAAATTGTCTTTCCTACTTTCCCAATTTAGCTATTTCCCAAAGGAGTGGATGAGGACTGGCTTGCTGGCATGGGAGGGCAAAGGCTGGCAGGTGGCAGGCTGGCTCATGGGTGCCTGGTTTGAGCATGGCTTACAGGAGGGGCTGACAAGAGTGGTGGGCGCCTGCGTGTTAACAGCGGGCAACAGCTTGGTTGTGACGGCTTCTGCATGGTGGCAGTGTGTATCTGCTTGATGGCAGTGGACTTCTGCTCAGTGGCAGCAGGCGCATTCACATTGATGGCGGGTGACAGTTTGTTGGTTACACAACTATAAGTGTCAGGAATATTCCTGAAAGTAGTTGGCTAATTCTAAAGCCCATCTGGCCTGTCTCTGGTTCAGCTGTCTGGGTTTGAAGAAGTAAACCAAGTTCTTTTGGTTGATCAGAACTTTTACTGGAAATTTGGCCACATAGATACTGGCGCCAATGTTTCAGGGTCTTCATTATTTCAAGAATCCCCTTAACATAAATAAGGTAGTTAACTTTGGATGGCAGCATCTTCTTGGAGTAATATGCTACAGGATGTAGCATATCATCCCCTCCTGAAGAAGGACCCTGCCCACCGCAAAGTCAGACGTGTCAGTTTCCAGTACAAAAGGTTTGTATGTATCAGACATAGCCAAGACAGGGGTGGAGGTGAAGGCAAGATTCAAGGCTTCAAAGGCGGTAGTGCATTCTGGAGTCCAGACAAACAGGACCTTGTCAGAGCAAAGACGGTCCAGGGCCAGGGTAATCTGAGAAAACTTTTGGATGAAATCCCTGCAATAATTTGCCAGGCCCAAAAAACTTCTTAAGCCCTTCCTGCATGTGGGTATCAGACAGGCTGTTACTGATTCTAATTTGTCCTGGGCCATGGCAAACCCGCCAGTCTTCACCATGTATCCAAGGAATTTGACCTCAGACTAAAAGAACTCACATTTTTTAAGCTTGAAATGAAAGTTTGCCTGAGAGAGTTTTCCCAGTATAAGGTCCAGGTGGTTGAGATGCTCTTTGTGTGACTTTCTTTAAATGAGAATGCTGTCCAAATATGCAACACAAATTGGTCAAGGTATTTGCATAGGACAGTGTTGATTATTCTTTGTAATGTGCTTAGGGTGTTGTGTAATCTAAACAGCATCACTAGGTATTTGCAGAGGTCACAACTTGTCTTTAAAGCCGTCTTATACTCATCCCCTTCTTTGATGTGTATTTGGTTGAAAACGTTGCAGAGGTCAATTTTCAAGTAGAATTGGGCACCAGTAAGTACATCACATAGGTCATTGGCGTTCAGGATGGGGTATTGGTTTTTTACAGTGATGGCATTCAACTTTTGGTAATTCACGCATGGTTGCATAACTCCATCTTTTTCCCCACAAATAGTATTGGCAATGAGCAGGGCACTTTTGATACCCTGATAAACCCTTGGAAGTCATTTACTCAAGATATGTCTTGAGGGCAACCTGTTTCCTGTGATTGCAGCTGTAGATGGAGCCGTGGCTGGGTTGAGTGTTAGGCAGCAGGTCAATTGTGTGGTTGTAGATGAAGTGCTCAAGGAGTTGGATAGCTGTGTTCTCATTGAAAACATGGTTCCACTTGGCCAAGGGGGCAGGAAGGGCGCCTATACTGGGTTCTATTTGTATGTTCATAAGTCCTTGGGTGAATTCTTCTTGGTTGGTGCAAAAGGGTACAGTGTTGAGGTTTCCTTTGTCTTCCAAGGTGAAATTCTGTTCTCAGTAGTTAAAAATAAGGCCATGCCTGTCTGACCAGAAGTCTCTAAGGATGAGGGGGTGTGGTATGCCTTTCAGAAGAATGAGGGACAAAAGATACATATTGCTCACTATAACTAGAGGCAATTATTGTTTGCATTCATTTCCTTTGTCCTTAGTGCTGTTTCCCATGATGATCTGTAGGCAGTTTTCTGACACTGACAGGCTTAATTCTTGATCTAAGTTGGCATCAATAAATCTCTCATCTGCTCCTGTGTCAAGGAAAGCCTTCAGTCTTTGGAGTGTTCCATTGACGTCAACTGATACAAGGATAAACTTGTAAGACTAGGAGGAAGTGTTTATTTGGGCTAAGGAAATAGGCATAGCATTCTTCTTTGGGCAGGCTCTGGTCAAGTGACCTTCTTTGTGGCAGTGGAAGCAGAGTCCTTCTCTATAGCGTCTCTGGAGTTTTTCAGGGGTATCCCTGCTCTGTGGGGCTGGGGGTTCAGGTTTGGCAGTTTTGGGCTGGATTGGTGTTCTCTTGATTATGCAAAGACCCTTGCACAGCAGGACCAGTTCTTTTAAGCCAAGAGTGGGGGGTATTTTAGCAGGTCCTTCATGGCTTGAGTCATCCCCTTCCAGAACATGATGGCTACTAGTTTGTCATCAAGTTGGGTGTGGGTTTTCAATTTGAGGAATTTTTCATTATATGCTTGAATTTTTTAAGAACCTTGTTGAATTTCTAGCAAGGAGTTCAGGGTATAATATCTGGTGTTGCAGTCTTCCCCAGTGGCCATTAATTCTGCTTCAAACTTGGCATAGTCCAAGCATAATTCCACGTCTTCTGCTGTGGCCTTGACAAACCAGTATAGGGCATCTCCTTAGAGCATGAAAGCAACCCTGAGTACCTTCTCGGTGTCGCTGGAGTAGGATGGGGCATTGGTTTGGAAGTGCAGGCAGAGGACTGGCATAGCATGTCAAGCTTCCTTGAGTATAAGCTTCCCCATCAAGGGAATTTACACCTTTGTGAGAGATTGGTTGACAATCACTTTTGCACTTGAGAAGAGGGAGTCTTGGCTGTGTCAGCGGTAGCGCTGTTGGGTTTCTTAGGGCCGTTCAAGTTTGTAATCTTCCACATGGAAGAGGTCAGATTTGTGGTCATCTTATAGGTGTAATAAGTGATTATCAATAACAAAAGCATACACAATGCCCCAAGAATAATCAACGTCTTGGGGCTCAGGTTACTAGGTTTAAAGTAGGGATAAGGGGTGTGTGGGGTTCCTGGTCACCAGTCCCCAAAGTGTGTCCTGGGTTGTAGCCAGGGACTGGCTTGGAGGATTTGTCATTCTCCAACAGTGGCAAATGGTTGGTTAGGAGCTTATACTTGGCCTGCATAAGAGCAAACTCCTCCAGTACCTTCCCAATTACTAGGCAAGCGTCTCCACCATACACTTGTACTTCAGCAGGTGCCAGCCATTCAGTAGGCCAATACCAATCCTGTAATAGTCTTGCAAACTCTCCCCCAATAAACTCCCTCTATTTGTCATTTCCAGATGCCTAGTCACCTTCTCCCAATCCTCCTGGGCAGATTTACTAAAGGCAAACTTTCTGCACCCTATGAAATAGGATTTCTTGTCCCCTGGGCTAGGATAGAAAATGTGGGGTAATTGACTCATAGGACTTATATCCTTTCTTTATACAGCAAATTTGTTTAGGGGTTGTAATAGGCGCTTTATTCACAGTCAGAAGGAAGATCCCCTTAGAAACCTTCTGATATATAGCCTTTGGATAGGGAATAATAAGGGGTCTGTGCTAATACTTGGAGTCCTTCAACAATCTCTTGGACTCCTTGTACTTGGTCTTTGGCTCCTGCTCCTTGGTCTTGGTCTTGGGCTCCTGAGCTTCATTCTTGGGCTCCTGCACCTTAGTTGTGGGATCCTGTGTTCTAATCTTGGGCTCCTGCAGTCTGTAACAGCTCTGGCTTCCTATTCTTGGTCTTTGGCTTCTTCTGTGGCCTTTGTAATCCACTTGATCCAGTCCCTGAAGAGTCTCAGATAGCTCTTCCTTTTATAGCCCCTTGTTTCAGACCAAAAATCTCTCTTAGAACTCTGGTTCTTCAAAGCTTAAACTATCCTGGTTTTCTTCTTCGATAATATATTAAATTTTTAAACTTACTACAGCCAATGAAAGCCCTGAATTTTCTGCTTCTGCTCCTCCTTTTTTAGGCTTTAACTCTTAAGTTAAAGCCCTTAAAAAACTGATCAAATAGACTCTGTTTTGCAGCCAATCACACGCCTCAATTCAATGGTTTTGCCAAAACAGTTTCCCCGGATGACCTGTCCTTGACCCTGGTTTAAACCCAAGGCTGCCTTGCTCTGGGTAAAAAACTGCTCTGCATTTCAAACGGTTTTGCTGTAATTCCCGTCACGTTTCCCTGGAAAATCTTGAGCATTTCCACATATGTTTTACTTAGGCAATTTTTGACCCTTCAATTTTTCAACGTTTCTCCGTGTTTCTCTCAACGTTTTGCAACTTCAAACCCGCTTGCTGTTTGTTCTTTCACCTCTCCTAGTCATTCTTGGAAAAATTTGCTCTTTTGCCTTCATAGTTTCTTGGTTCTTCTTCCAGCTTCTTTCTGGCCCATTTCCTCTTGAATCCTTCTTTTTAAAATAACCTATTGTTCTAACAAACTATATGTTATTTTTCCTCCTCTTTCTTTTCTATTATATGATTTTTAATCTTTTTTAATCATAATCAGGCAGTTTTTAATTATTATTTAACTGCTTCTTTATATCTATTCTCCTCTCAAGAACCACTAAAATCAGCTCTTCCAGTCTTTGCATCTAGTCTGACTAGTTCATCCTCTCAGCTCTTCAGTTCTTCAGCACCAACTTCTGGTCCTTTGGCCATCCTGCTTTATGATCAGCTAATCCTGCATCATAATCTTCTTGCCCTTCAACTTATTCTCAACCAGTTCCTCCACCAATCCTCACTAGGAACCATCTTGGTTCCACCTGCACAATGAACCATTTTGGTTCCAAACTTCAATATGAACCAACAGTCCTTCAACTAGCCTTCACTGTGACCAAACAGTCCCTCCTGCTAGTTTTCTCTGTTAATTCCGTGAACCACCTCAGTTCTTTATCTCAGTCCCCATTACCAGAGCTTGTAGACCCAGGCATGAGTCTACATTGAACTGGCGTTTGACTGGGCCCTTGCAAGTGGCAATCCACTTAGGCCATTCAACCATAGATCAATGTCTATGTGTTGTCTTTACTCACCCAGGTGATTAAGTCTGGGATTACAGTTGCAGAGTAATCAGCTCCACTTCCCAGAGGTCTGATCACACCAAGTTCTGCAGCTTGCTTCCCCAAGCAAGCCGCCTTGGTGACACCTCTGAGCAAGTCTATACCCTCCAATGCTCACCTTGGGTTTCCCCAAAGCTCCCATAGGGGCATAAACAAGGACACCCTACCAGTCTGTTAGGTAGGGTGCTTGCTCACAGACTTCCTGTAAGCGTATTAGGGTATGTCAAGCTCTCAAAGCTCTTCCTCTCCCTGAAAGCCCATGTTACCTGCCAGGGGTCCAAAACCTACTCCCCCACAGACAGAAAAAGTTCCCTGCTTGCTATTTCAGTCTTCACCCTTCTTCAGCCACAGTTTCCTGCGGGGTGAAGCACTATAGCCCCAAGCAGCCAATTTCCTCTGCTTAGTGGAGGCAACATCTACCTCTGGTAGTCCTATGTTACCTACCAGGCAGGCCTTACTTACCCTAGTAGACCATATTACCTACTAGGCTCACCCTACTTATCCCTAGCAGCCCTATGTTACCTACTAGTTTACAGCGTCACCAGCTAACCACACATTGTCACTCTTCAGCATATTGTCTTTATTTGAAGCCAAATCAACCCTTGCCTGCAAAACAGCCCACATGTGGATCACCACAGAGCGCCTTTTGGGGAAGCTTCAAATATAGAATTAGGAAGAGAAGAAGTATATTTTATTGGATTATACTTTAGACTTATATAGCTTTAGCTGTGGCAGGGATTTTAGTTGGATCAAACCCAGGGGCTGGTCATGTGCTGGATGGGTTTGAGTTGCTGGATACCTGGACAGTCATGTGATATTGATTGCTGCCATTTCTGGTATTTCAAATTGTATATTGGAAAGGCACCAAATTGGGCAATGACTGGATGTTAGGTGTGATGGCAATAGTCAGAATACTTGTACATCCAGACCCTTGACAGTAGATTGCCATAATGTCAGGAATCCAGTCTTGGGCAGCCAGCCTGTCAGTTTTGGGGATCATTTGGGCCAGGTTTTTTGCAGGTAAAGCCCACCACAAGAGAGGAGCTAACCTGAAAATGTAGGAGAATAACTTTCCCACCCATGACCACAGGCCAATGGCTGTTATTATAGTGTCAATCACCCCTGTGAAGATGATGTAGACAATACCAAACAGCTTACCAGTGTAGTCAGTTGAGAGGTTTGGTGAGGAAGTGGGTATAGGCTTAGGGGTCACAGGCAGTTCCATACAGAGCTTTTAGGCAGGCAGATAGTTGAATTTGCCTCTAAACAACTTGGGTGTTGAGAATATCCAGGGGCCTTGATGGTTGTATCTAACTGCAAATTGTATGTGGGCAAAAGGGTCTAGTTCAAGGATCTTTTCTGGGGTGTAGTCCTTATACTCAGGTTTCAGAGGGTACTCTGTGAAGTGGACAGGGCCAAAGGGAACACCTGGAGGATAGGAATCTGCGGACAGAGGGGAAGGAGGACTGGAAGATCTTGTACTAATTTGATAGATGGCAAAGGCAAAATAAGGCAGTAGCTGTTTAAGCCAAAATAACATAACCTTTATTTAAAAATGGTAATAAGTTTGAAGTGCAGGGTCCTTTGGTCTATATAGCACCCCACTTTCAAACTTAATATTTTCCAAGGGGGTTTATCAGGGCATAGGAAAAGGCGGGTCTGGGGGTTCTGGGTGCTCTGGTTTAAAGGCTCAAAATGGCACCCAGGCCGGGAGTTCTTTCATTGGTCAGAGATATCAAATTGGTTACTTGATTATCCTGCTCTAGAGTTGTGGTCATGGGGTCGGGCCGCAGGCCCATACCTCCTTTTGGGAATGGCTCTTGATTGTCCACCAATGTAGACTTCAAGCTCATGAAGCTAATGGTTGAATTTCTGTTGCCTCCATTAGGCGCCTTGATTACTCCTCCATTTGGCACGCCAATTTCTTTAGTTTAGCTTGCTTTACCATTTTGACCATCAATCTTGGCTTCAGCTTGTGAGGGCTTGACCTCATGAAAATGCAACCCCTTGGTCTATAGGGCCAGCAGCCCGCAGGGATTCAGGGTCTGGGTTTGAGTCCCAACATTGGGCCTGGGTTTCAATAGTAAAAGAATTATCAATCCTGACACAAATAAACATATCAGGATATACAACAGTGGGGTTTGCTCTTTTAATAAAAAAATACCCCCAAAAGGAAAAAGCTAGATCAGCATCTAATCCTAAAAAATGCTTTCAAAACAGTAATCTACCTGTTCCCATCAAGTTTCTTAATCAGGTCAGTTCAGCCTCTCTGATAACTTTTATTGATCATTTCCCATGTATTGAATTTGAGAATATTAAACAATTTATTATTTCTTATTAGGATTTCATTATAATCTTAAAGTAGGGGTTCAAGTGACAGTGGGTTTATCCTTGTTAACCCTTATTGCCAGGAGCCTGTATCAGGAACCAACCATGAATGTGAGGCTGTTATCATATCTGCTTTCACCCAGTAGTGCCAATCTATTTAATCAGACAAAGATATTTGCATTCCTGCTGTTGAAACTGGAACCTTGTTTTTTGGGTATCACCTAGAGGCTACTTTCAAAAGAACAATCACTATTCTCTTACTCAAAAAGATGGTAAATATATCCCTGTTTCAAAAATCAATTCTCAGCCTTTATCAATCTTCTTGAACAGGATTAAAATCCTGATCTCAATAATAATACTGGTATTTCTTTCTTCTTCTTTGCCTCTTGAGAATTTGTGGTTCCAGAAAAGATAGCACACTCAACTTCACTATTGCCAATATTCTTAGTGGTCTACATTATACTTATTTTTTTATGAGCAATTCTAGTATCTAAAAATGTTTTTTAGTTTTTTAAGACTGATTAAACTCATTTAATATTCAGAATAAAGTACAAACTCTTTGTACTATCTTTTATAGTGATGGGTAAACAACTTTTGGGGAAGCTTCAAAGATTAACTTGGACAAAAATATCTTTATGGAATGATGAGTTAAGCTTTCATAGACAGAACATTGTGACAGAGACATAACTAGAATCAGTGGTTGGTATCAGGTAACAAGTCTTGAACCAGGGATGAGCAGGTAGATAAAAGATCTGAGTGAAAGCTAGTTTGATAACAAAACTGTAAATTCACTGCCACCTCTGGCTTTGGATCAAACTTTTTTCCCCCATTGCACCAAAAAAGGGCCAAAATCTACAGCCAAGCCTCTCAATTCTCTAGGAGATTTAGCTCATACTGTTGATGAGAGATTTGTTCTGGCCTACCCTGCAGACCCCCCAGCTTTGGCTGTCCCAGCCTGAGAAGAAACACTGGTCAATTTGGATTATTTGTTAGCATGGTGTTGTCCTCTCTTAAAAACAAGCAGGAACGCCCAATCAAATGATACCACATCTATGACCATAAAATTAAATGGACCTGAACTGGTTGAGGAGCCTTCCAGCCAATCAGGTGGCTCCATGGAAATTACCCAGAAACCCTCCAGCACCCCTGGCTCTGGCCAGCAAATTTTATCACCCAACCAATCATATCCAACTCAAAACAGTCAGGTGACTTTTCCCCAGCAACTCATCACCTTTTAACAATGTCAGGGGACTTTGGGTCCCCTGCTTGTCAATTTTCCAATTTATTAAAGTTTGGATCTTGTTGCACTTGGTTTTAAAAATTTGTAGTTGATCAGATCTCATTCTGGGTTCCTATTGCCTAAAGATTTTAAAGTGTTAGTCATATTCCTAAACCTTACCTTTTGTCAACCTGTTTTGAACCCAGTCCTTCTTCTGGGTCTCCTGAAACAAGCTCTAGTGTATAGCTGTCTTAGTTTTTGCTTTCTCTTTCAAAGCTTACACTTGATCTTATAAGTTTTAGTCAAATTCATTATAAATACTTACTTTATCTTGATTTTTTACTTTAAATTCTTTATTACAAATCTTCCTTTGTTTTTGCTTGTTGGAAAAGACACCCGAGATCACTGCCAAGCTGTTCCAGGCCTCCTAGCATATTTTCTACCTGGCTACTTGTTTGTGGGCCCCCCTGTTTGGCAATATTTTATTGGTTTTACCTATAACAAGACCACCTACCTTGCCCAAATTTTGCAGAGAATTTAACAATGATACTCCCAGTGTTGAAGCTTATGGTATTTTCCTTGGCCCCCTTTTTGCTCCTCTTGTGGTCAACCTCACCAGACCTGTGGTTAAAAACCTCCTCTTCTGTGTGGCTAATGAGTGAAGCCTCCTCCAGCCTCTTGAGTCTTCCTGGCAGTCTCCTTTATTCTGAGGAGGCTGTGGTAAAAAGCTTGACATGCAATGATCTGGACTTGGATGATGTTCACTATGCTTCTCTTGCTCCTGTGGGCAAGAAGGTGCCAATGTCCTCCCTCCCTGACCTAGAGAAGAGTAACTTGGTGCCGTTGCACGCTCCTGCAATGCCTCCTTCTGTCCCTGCCTGTACCCCCTGGTTACTCACCGGTTTGGCACTGATGGCACTGAATGCATATTTTCCTCAGCTGTCCCCCGTGTCCTCCTTGTGGTCCCCCCCTTCAAGCGGCTGTTCCAGTACTCCACTGGGCAGCATCCTGGTGGTTTGTTTCGCCAGGATGGGAGCCAAACTTAGTTATTTTAGCCCCTCTCTCTCACAAAAACAGTCAAATGATTGAGGAACTGATCTGGTACCAGATTGGGCAAGGTATGGATGTTGAACTAGGTTGGTGATCGCTGGATTGGTTTAGCATCTAAACCTTTAACACCAGAAAAGATACAAGCAGTATTATTATTTAATAAAATAAATCTTACTTTTATAGTACCTGGATTTAAACTGCTCACTATCAATCTATTTAAAAGTATGGTGAGTCAATTAATGGCATCTACTTTGATCTGGTTTACATTTGTTTTTTGGTATAAATTCTCATAAGTTCTTGTTTAAAAATTACTTCAAGATACTTCTTTTTAATTGTTTGTACTATTCTTTTATTGTACTTACTGATTGTAAAGCTATGCCTCCCTCTTGGGCCTCCACTTCAATTCCCACTAAATGATTGGAGATCTCTATCAAATTGTGTTTGGATATTTATTCAAAAATTTTACTGAAAAAGCTCAAGAAGAGTCCCTCATACTATTACTTGTGGCATTATTTATATGATGCTCCCACTTAACCCACTCAAGAGACACCTCTGGTTAAATATCATGTGCAAGAGCAACTAAAAGCAGTGTTTTGTGTATTCAAGGCAGGTTCCTCGATTTTAGTTGAGTCAGTTTTCTCTTTTGATTTTGTCCATCCAAAATTTGTCCAAATTTTCCTGCCTCAAGAATTGCACTCATACCCTAATATCATTGGTTGATTACTTTGGGACATTCAACCTCTCGCTCTGATATCATTTCCTTCTTTTAATTGACACAAGAGCTGTAAAAAGCTCTTGCTTCATTATTCTCTAACCTAATAAAGCTCAAATTTGTTAGTAACTCTGATCATAAAAGATTTACCTGTTGCATTTGGGTTCCAATCAATTCTTGCCCCCTGTGGTCTCCCTGAAATTGTTGGTAGCAGCCTTTGTGGTTGCTGCTGAAATCAGGATCTTGATTGTGATTGAGAGCAAGACATTGTTTCTTCTTAATATGCCCCGATCCTCACACTGATGCTCCAGGGTCTTTTTGCCCAGAATATAAATCTATTTTAAAAGTTTTCAAAAAAAGCTTGGCTTGAAGTTGAGCCAACTAGCTGTTATGAAGAGCTTGATGGGAACCGTGCCAGAAAGAAAACCAGTTAGAACGCGTGCTCAAGAAGCTTATTTACCAAAAGTCGGTTGAAAGTATGGCAGTCCTTCTTTAAATATTCTGTATTAATAGGATGGACGATCTGGAAGGGCAAATATTTAAATTCGAGATAAGTTTACCAGCTATAGTTTGATTTAGAACAAAGATTATATGAAAGAAAAGTATAAGTGTTAATACCATTAAAGCATTTTTCCTTTCTGGGTTAGTGAACTGTTGTTAATAGGCTTGTGTATATTGCCAACTTAGAGCCAAAACGTTTGACAGTGGATCTTATAGCTATCTTTTTTAGTGGCATGGGGTTGATTGTTTCATTTAAAGGATCTAAAAATGTAAGCAAACTACCTGGATATACTAAATTAAGTTGATATATGTTTACTTATTTTGCTAGATCAACCTCTACTTTAAGAAAGTTTGCTTTTATTTGAACATTTTGAAAATATCTAGACAATAGGTGTTACAGGCCTTTTAGTACAATCCTATAAGATGTTAATTCGATTTACAATTGATTTATTTGCAAACGTTTCTAAGCCAAATACAATTTGAGACTGTTTTAGGAACACTCGTTTATGGGATATTTACTTTACCCAAACAGTTAAAAATAAGCTTGAGATACCAGAAGTTAAGAAACTCAAGAAAGGCCTTATGACTGGAGGTTTATCGTAAATAGCAAAAGTAATTATTCTTTATTTTGCTTAACCCATAGCTTCTTTAGCATACCAAGACGTGCTTTTCTTGGAGCATCACGTAGATAGTAGAGTTTAACTCTGCGGAATCCAACTGAAGGGCTGATGCGGGTGATAGATTTTATCAAAGGTGAGAAAACTCTGAACTTCTGCTCCACTCCAACTTTTAAGATAACGTTACGAAGAGTGATGGAGGTTGTGGGGCCTGAACGATGTATAGCAATGCAGACACCAGCAAAGGAACTGGTTCGTCCGGTAGCCAGATTGGTTATAGACTCGACAACCATGAGGTCACCAGGTCTGGCACGTTCTTTGTCGTTTTTAGAGAAGAACTTGACACGGTTATCATTTTTCTCCTTGACGCTGGCAAATCTCTTTTCTAATAATTGACATGACATCCTTTCTAACAAGTCCTTCACGAGAGAGAGGCTTTTCAATTATAGCTTCGGGGGGTAAATGAAAGTTTTTAACCGCTAAAAGTTGTTAGCTTAGAAAAATCATAGTGTAACTAAATATAAAGCTATATAAAAAAGTTTACAATCTTAAAAAATATTATAATTTGTATTTTAGTTCCATTAAGAAGCAAATCCACGAACACCAAGATGCGTAAGGTATACTGCTATAGCTAAACAAATAAGTCGAAAATAGATTTAAGCATATGTAGAAAAGTTTTAAACAAAAACTGCTGAGGGTCGGACCTGAAAAAGCCAGGCTTTATTTATTTAACTGCTTTCGCAAAGACTTTAAATTCAGTTGCTTACTTTATTAATAGTTTCAGGATTTAAAATAAAAATATAGATCAAGGGTTTTTTTCGATAGCCAAATCACCCAAAAGCAGGTCACAATTATAATCAAAAAAAAGACCAAGTACTAAACTTCACATTTAAAAAAATGCAAATTTTTCATTACGTGTTAAAGAAGCTAGGAGCTTAGGCGCATTGAATAATTGAGGCCTGAATGCCTTTGAAAAAAGATTCAGTGAAGCCATCTGACAGAAATCTGACAGAAATAAAGTTGTTGCTTATGACTTTTAGATAGACTTTGAGCCTGGGCTTTTGATTCTCCCCGAAATTAATTTGGATTTTAGATGTAAAGTAGTCTAGAATTGGGCTGCTGGGTTTTATGAGCACTTAACTTTATTTTGAACGATCTAGATTTAAACCCAAGCAAGATGGAAAATGGCTCAAAAAAGTCCAACATCCAAATTCATGGGTAAATTGTAAGGATCGAAGGAGAGAACACGATCTAATTTCACCCCAAAAGCTGATATTATGATATCACAATTTGTTTAATAAAGAAAATATACATTTCTATTATAGAAGCCATTTCAAGAATGCCTAGAAAACTTTAATGATAATTATTAACTTTGCTAGCTAACTCGATCCTGCTGATCCAAAAGCCCACATATTAACCAACTATAATAATAAATCAATTGTGCTTAAGCACAGTTAATTTCTTAGATAACAGCACAATGAAAAACATAAAGTCACATTGAACATTTATTGTATTCTATTAGCAGCCCTCAGAATCAAGCAACAATAATAAAAAGTAAATTAAAATCAATAAGGCCATAACATCACTGACTGTTCTCTCTCAGGGAACCATTTCCCTGAGAAATGACTCACCCTCCTAAGTAGAAGCTGACCCAAAGCTTAATCCAGATATCATACTAGGATCAATCTATTAACTTTCCAGAGTTATCAGGGCCTTCCCACTACTCTCACACTCTAAAGGGTAGTGGCCCAGCAGGAAGTTCATAGAGGGGTAGTGTTGTATTTAAGTCTTGAAGACAACATCTGAGACAACACAGCAGAAAACACCTTTATCCCAAAGATTTGACGTTCAAGCTAGCCAGTGGTTAGCCTTCAGGATAAATTAAGAGGCAGTACCTTAGTTCTCAGTAAGAAGATAAGTATTATTGTTGTAACTGTGCTGTTTTAGCAGAGTTACAAGGGGGAAAATATTTAGAAACTAGATAACATTCTTTATTGGGAGATAACAATTATATAGTTAATGTTGTTGGATTTGGCAATTTGAGTTGACTTCTTAGTCTGGCTTTGAGTGGCCAGGTAATCAGATTGCGGGTCACAAACCTGCTTACTCAGAACCTTGCTGGCAGGTTGAGCCTGCTGTTTTGACACCCCCTGACTGAAGGTTGGCCTCCTCTGGGGGTAGATCATCAGGGAGGTCTTCAGGAGCCCGGGCGCCATATTGAATCAGTTGTTGTTCTGGTGGCAGGCAGGGCGGTTTCTTGTTGTTTTTGTCTTGCTTTGCAGGGTCGTAGGCAATTGTGGTGTAAGGTCTTGTCTTGCTTGCGTTTCCCGAGCCCTTGCACGAGGTAAGTGTTATTGTTGTTTACCTTTAGAATGATTGCTGGCCCTACTTTTTCAGGTTGTAGTTTGCTTTTGTCAACGTTCATGACCCAAACTTTGTCACCAACTTCATGTCTATCTTGGATGGGGACAAGATGTCTTTTGAAGACACTTGTTTTCCTTTTCTGTTTGATCACTATTGGCCTCTATGACCTGGGGATCTGAGCAAGGGGGGACTATGCTTGGAATTTACAGCTTGGGTCCTGTCAATGCTTTAATGATATTGGGCTGTGTGCAGTATACCAACTCAAAAGGGCCTTTTCCAGTGGATCTATTCACTTGGGTTTGGCACACAAGTAGTGCAGTTGATAGCTTCTTATACCAGTCTTCAGGTCTCCTGGCAGTGAGCTTGGCCAAGGCTTGCACGAGGCTGCCATTTAGCCAC
>QTSX02004355.1:0-305890 GCA_014839935.2 Entomophthora muscae
GCCACATTATAAAGGTATATGTAAATTTTAACTATTTTATTGTTTATTTTATTTTTTTGTGATTCAAAATCAGTAATTCAAAAAACAAAATCTCAAATTAAATTTGAGATGACATAAATTGAAGTGGCATTTTTGAGATGTCATGTCCTACTGCTCCTGATACATTCTCTTATCAATAAATATCTGTACACTTTAGCTTATTTTTATTATAATTAATCTTTCTAATTTTATTTTAGCAAGCAAGTTTTTCAAAATAAATCCTGGAGAAGGCCTTCATAAAAGCAATATATATGTTAATAAAATATACTTCTAATTTTTACATTTTACATTTAATTTTTTTAATTACATTTTTATTTTTATTTGATAAGAGTGATATAAATATATTTGTGTAATCCAGTATCAAGTATTTGGTATAGCCTCAGATGTTATAATAAAATAATTTAATATAAAATAAATACATTACAAACCTTCATTGATGGTCCTGCTGAATGTGATTGTGAGCTTGGAAACATCTAAATATAAAGTGATAATTAATAAATCTTGAATAGTAAGTTAGAGAATATAAAAAGAGTTGGACATGTTAAGCCTTTAATTGATTGGCTGTTTGGCAAGGCACACAGGGATGAATAAATCAGTGTGGCCATAGAAAATGGCCACAGTCTCAGCTGGGAGGGTGTGGATCCTGGCCTACAGCAAATCAAATAGATCCTTGGTTCCAGTTGGGGCCCCTTGCTTGAGCCACCCAAAAACTTACTCAATGGGATTTAGGAAGGGCAAATAGGCAGGGTGAAAGAGAAAGTGCAAATTTGCTGTGGCCAATTGCTGGAGGCCCACTGCAATGCTGGTGTCAATTGATGGAAATTCAGCAAGAATATCTGCCACCTTAGGGAGACCAATGTTGTCCAGTACTATTACATTGGTGAAGCCTGGGCTCATGCGCCTCAGGTGCTCCTGGCCCAATTGGAGAAAAGATAAGAAGGTCCTGCTATTGCAAGAACCTAATATCATTTGATACAGCTCAATCCCATTTTGACCAAGGAGAGCCACCATTAAATAGGCTGTGGCGCGGACTGCAGCACACCAAGCTACCCTGTCATTGGAGCCTTTGGGGACATACCCATATGCATTGTGCATAGATAAGGCAAATGCCAATTTTTCAATATAGTAGAATTTCACTGTTCCTTTATTTTTGAGTGCAGTTTAGGCCTCAGTGTATTTTTCCCAGGTCTTGATGTTGGTTGGGCTATTCCAATTATACAGAGATACCCTGAGCTTTTTCCAAGAATAGTGTATTCCCTTCACCGGATGGTAGTAAAAGGAAATTGAGGCCTCAACCCCAAAAGTAGATTTGATCATGGCCTATATGTTTGCCAGTTCAAGATGAAAGTCCCAGGTTATCCACTGGCAGACACCCATTTGTGCTCCTTGATGAGCATAGTGGAAAAGCACAAGGATTTCTCTGGGGCAAGGACTTGGCCAGTCTTGATGAAGGTGTTGAATGTCTTGGAGGTGTACTTGGGATCAACTCCAACAAGGGCCGCGGCTGCCTTGTAGTCACCAGATTCCCACATGAGCTGGAGAAGGATGATACACTTTATATCAGGATGTACTTCTGAGTGGGCTTTGCGGGAGTTGTTGAATCTAGATCCTGATTGCTGACTAGCGCGCAAGGCATAGGCACCTTGTGGTAGAACAAAGCAACTTTCTTGAGCACTAGCGACCTCTGTAGTCCTATAGAACTTGGGCTTTTTGTTGTCTTCCTGGATGCCATCACTGGTGTAGGGCTCATAGCTAGTATCAAGTACAGGCTTAACTTTCTCCAGCATGGCTGACATGACCAACTCTTGGTGGTAAGCAACGTCAAACACATACAAAATAAGTTCTACTTCCTTGTTTCTAAACGTTTTTGTGATGGTAACCTTGGTGGGCTTCTGGGTCAGCTTGGGGACCCAAGAGTTGATGCTCTGTACCCTAGCAGCTTGCGCTCCTTGAACCAGCTGTGTCAGTGCAGTGTCACAATTAAACTTTCCTCTCCTGTCTTCTTCCTGAGTAGGCGCTTGAGTTGCACTAACTCTGTTCTTTGACCCGCAGGGGCAACCACAACTGCAACCACAACATGTGAAATGTTACTCTGTTGTTGTGTTCCCTTCATTTTAAGAATTTAATAAAATACTGAATTAATTTTAATTAAGTTACTCCCTAATTTTAATCTTTGCTTTTTATCTGAATATGATTATTTAATTAGAATTTTCCCCACCCAATATCCCAATTATAGATTTTTTATTTTTCAATTAGTTGTTTTTGGTTTTACAACGCCCATTCTAGAACACCCAAAACAATAAGTTAAAATTTATTTTTCAGACCTTGTGTCTTATTTTAGATACCTTGGTATCATTCTTGATTACAATTCATTGCACACAAAATTTGAGTGATTTTGTTTACATAGTGAGTTGCTATTGTGTTTTGGTTTTGGGTTGAGTTTTGACTCACTGTGCTTGGTTGTATTTTGTCACTGATTCACATAGTAAACATATGTACACCAAAAGTCAACTCACACCATTTTGTTTGTGAATCAATGTATTTCAGATAGTATTTTGAATAGTTTTGCTTGGCGTGTGAGCACTTCTTTTCTGTGTTGACCCATTTTTCCCATTAACACCAAAAATACCTGGTAACAGAGTGTATATTTTAACCTGATAGTTGAAATTTGTTTAAACCTGAAATTATTTTTTAAAATATGAGGTATTTTTGGTTGTTACCATAGCTTATAAAACTACTGTAAGTAAATCCAAACTTATAATGTATTGTGATAATTTATCTTTAAAGTGTATTAAAAATATCAAAGAAACCTTATTTAAAAAATAACTTCATACATTGGAATTCTAATAAAATATCTAAATACTCTTAATTTTTAATTTGAACAAATGTGAGAGGATTGATGAAAATATCTAAAATATCTCAGATCTTTATATTTTTTCCTCCAAAGTAAGAAATAAATTTATATCTTTAAATATTTGATTTTATTTTTAGTAAAAAAATTAATAAAAATATTATTAATTGATTAAATATTTAAATCAGTTATTTTTAAAAATTAACCATTCCCAATTTTTTTATATTTTATATTTTCTTGAATCTTCTTAATTTTAACTATATTATAAAAATTACTTTTATAGACCCTTTGAATCATATTTAAATGATTTTTATGATATTGATCTATCTGAAACTGTAGAATGGAAGGCATCATTCCCTTCTATAAATCTTTGTAGCTAAAATTCAGACATATGTAGTACAGAATAAATATTTGATTTTTGCATTAAATAGCAGATTAGTACTGTATTTTCAGAGCCTAAATGTTAAAATGCGGTATTGTCAAATCCTTGGTCAAATTTGAATCACTTTTGCGAGATGGAATTTTTTAATTAAATTGAATTTTTTGTATTTTTATTTGGATTTTTAAAAATGCGTGAACTCATAGACACTTTGAAAATTTCAAGTCAAACTGCATATTTCCAATGGACAAAATGAATTAACTGTAATCATGTTTGAAGTGGTCAAATCCATCAAACATTTTCATTAATTTACTATGTTTTTTGGAATTACAGGATTGTCAAATCCAAAAACCAAATTTCAAATCATAAATGAATGCCACTAGTAAACTCAAATAATAATTGCAGGAACTAAAATCAACTTTGAATACATGTTAAGTAAACTAGAAAATACTAATCCAATTTAAAAAGCTCCACTATGAATAGAATCATAGAAAAATAAAATTTTGTTAACCATATTTATTGTCAGGGATCTATCCTGTGGGGGGTTCTTGAGAACTTTCAGGCTGAAAGCCAGCAGGCCCAGAGGGAAGGGCCCACCAGAGGATAGGAGCTAACTTTGCAATATATGACAAGGATTTGTCTATGATGGCCCAGGGCCCGTTGGAGGCAGCCATAGAATCCTTAAGTCCAGTAAGAGTTATGTACATTACTCTAAATAATTGTGCTGAAGTAGACTCCTTGGCTACCACAGATTCTTGGGGGTGGTTGGGCTGCGGGGTTAGAGGCAGGGTCATTGGAACTTGGTAGGCTAGCAGATAGTTATATTTATCTTGGAATAGCAGAGGGAGCACAGTAATCCAGGATTCTTCTCTGCCAATGATCTCAGTCTCTTGGGTTCTGGCTTCAGGGTTGTAGATCAGGATTTCCTCTAGAGTGAACTCTAAATATACCAGGTTGGGGATATTATGTGAAATGTACCAAGCTAAAGGATTCTCTGGGTGGTCAGTATAGCTTGGGAAGACAGTCTGCAGTTTCTTGGGGTTGATGGACGTGAGGGATTAGGCCACTGAGGTTAGTCTGAAAATAAAAAAGGACTAAAATCAAATATGGGATGACTTGGTTGAACCAAAGGTTCATGTCACTTTATTGCAAGAATGGCAATGGGCAGTTTCCTGGCAGCCCAGGGTATAAGTATGCCCAGTTACCATGGGAAAACTTTTGCAATTCCCCTTGGGCCAGGTTATATCATCTACCAGGGTTAGGCAGCCTTTGGTGACATCTTGCACGGGAGATCTTTCATTGACTGGGTCAAAAGGAGAAGACTTAAATTTCCTTTTCAAGTTGCTGGATTTTTCATCCTTGGGTGGCCTGAATTCCACAGGAAGTTTCTTCAATTCCCCAGCCATGGTGGCCCCAGTTGTTATGGGATCCTTGGCCAAGTCTGCACTCCTATTGGCGGGACTAACAGGATCTTTTTATAGGGGAGGCATAGGCACTGGCAACTCTATACTGGTGGGCCTCAGGTGTTTAGCCAAATACAGGTTTGGCTCTGGTTTAAGCCCAGAAAAAGCGGGCAGACAGGCTGGCAGCCCGCAGGGTGTCGGGGTTTGAATCCTGTAGCTTAGATTCTTCCATGAGCATTTTTAACAAGAGTTTATCATTTGTGACATTTATACTAAAAATTAAATGAAATATTAGCTATCTATTAAAGGAACAAGTAAAATTTTGACCATTTAAAAACAGTAATATAGAATTTGTGATACTAATTAGGGATAAAAAGATGTAAATATTAATGCAAGGCTAAACTACAAAACCTACACAAAACACATATTTAATTTAAAGATAATTTTATTTTGTTTTATTTTATTGACATAATTTCCCATACACAACCATCCCCTGCAATATGACATAAGAGATCTGTCCACGAGGGCGTCCCAGAGGATCCAAGAATAGACCTAGAACACAACTTGAGGGGATTAATGCTGACACACAGGACTCCCAAGATTCCAGCACCAGTCAACCACCTCCCGCGTCACAAGCCAGAACAACCAGCCTGAATCCTAGACAGAAGCTGTTCTCAAGGCTTGCCACAAAAGTCTCTCATACAAAGGTCATCAGGAATAATGAGATTAAACACACCTCCACTTTTTACCCAGTTGTAATACAGCTCCATATACTGGATCCCAGAGTTGCCAGCTCATGTCCTCTGCTAATTGATACTTATTATAAGCCCTTGGTTGACACTGAAGAACAATCTGTGCCTGTGGTATATTCAACAATCAACAGCGCTATCACAAACAAGATTTATCACACCTTCTACACAAAGGTCCCCTTCTGTGTGGTGAGTCCAATAGCTTAGATGCCGCGGTACCCATCAAGGGAAGATGTCAGTTGACAAATAGTGAGCATGAAGCTCTCCTCAATTGCCTAAATGGAGGGATGGAAGTTCAGGATATTGCGTCCCAATTTGGTGTCACAGCCATATATGTTGGCAACCTCAATACCAAATATGGTGAGACTGGTAAAATTAAAAACTCACAAAGGCTAAATGTCAGTCAAAACTCCTGAAGCCTGTGCATATCAATGCAAACAAGCAGTGGGTAGCCAAGGATTGCTACCTGAATTATTCCTCTGTCAAATCAATATTGAACCACAGAATTGGTATTTCTATTTCTAAAACACTTATATATAAAGCCATGGTTGATCTTTGTTTCTCATAGAAATTATTGGGTATTTCTCTGTATAACATGAGTAGAAAGAATACTATTGAAGATTGACAAATAATACTGAAACCTATATTGTCCTAAAAGAGACCAAGAATATCCTGTTCTGCTATATAAATGAATCCTCATTTTTCCCTCACTCAGTGATAGGCATGTGTGGGTTAGAAAGAGATCAGAGAATTATGTAGCACTTCATGAAAATTTCAGTTCCCAAACATATTCTACGATATTGTTACTTTGTCCATGTACTTTAATCCAATATCAAATAATAAATGGTTTGTATAATGATGGGACCTTCTTTGATTTTTTCTAATTCACCAAGGAATACTTCCAGATCAATTATTGTAGCAGAATCAAAATTGTTGTATTTAATAATATAATCTCTACAAAGTTGATTTAGTAGTTTCAGAGTTACCACCAATTGACAAAAATATCCACACAGCCCAGTCATTACCCCTTTTATTTCCCAAGGAAGCTCATCTTCCTTCTATCATAATCTTCATATCCTAATTCAATTAATGAGGCAGATTAAATGGAATAGAATAAAAAGGTCTTTCTAAGAATTAATAAGATATATCCAATCTTCTAGTAGATTGTCAATTCTCAATGCCACCTGTTGTAGTGTCAGCTTTCTACAAGCACTCCACTTACTTCATCCCCAAAGCAATTGCTTCCAAGCCAATCAAATAAAGAGGATTTGTCCAGCATAATGAGGAGCAACTTTTGGGGAAGCTTTTGATATGGACTTATAAAGAAAAGTGTATATTTTATTGGATAATACTTTTGACTTATATAGCTTTAGTTGTGGCAGATATTTCAGTTAGATCAAACCTAGGGGTTGGTCATGTGCAAGATGAGTTTAAGTTGCTGGATACTTGTACAGTCATGTGATATTGCTTTTTTGTCATTTCCAGAATTTCAAATTGTATATTAAAAAGGCACTAAATTGGATAATGACTGGATGTTAAGTGGACTGGCATAGCCAAAATATTTGTACATCCAGATCCTTGACACCCCCTTAAGGGGTTACTCTGGGACATCAGGAGAGAGCTTTGTCTTGACGGTTGTCACCTGGTGTTCCTAAGTTGTTTGCTAGTTGGTACCAGTTGGGTCAAGTGTTCTCCTTTGCTAAGGCAGAGACAAGCTCTGTGGTATTACTTGACAACAGGGTCTTTGGCACCTTGGAATTTCACTAGATAGGTGTTGTGATCTGGTCTGTACTTGATGATTCTTCCTGGTCCCATGTGTACTGAGTCTAGCTTCTTTCTGTTTCCAGCCAGGACCCAGACAGGGGAGTTGACAGGGAGTGGTTCCTCTGTAGAGGTCACCTTTTGTGTTTTGAGCCTTTTTGTTTCTTCTATTTTAGCTTTGAGGCGTATATGTTGTAGATTTAGTACTTGTTCTACTGTGGGGGGTTTCTCTGGGGGGATCTTTACATATGGCTGATTGTTGCAAGTAACTATCTCTGGTTTGTATCTGTATGTTAGTTCAAACAGTGAGTAGCCTGTCCCTTGATTGGTGCGGACTCAGGATACTAGTAATGCATGTTTCACATATAGTGACCATGTATCTTTGGCTTTTCCATCCATTATTTTCTCTGGGGTCCTGATATGACTGCTGTTTAGGCGTTTAACTCTGCTGTTGGCCTGTGTCCTGTAGGGCAAGGTTGTGGATTGCTTGGTAATTTTTTTAATTATTATTCACTGCAGGTCAGATAGTTCTGTGGCTACATTGGTTATGATGTAGTCTGAAGTTCTGTAGTCAGCTATAATTAATTTTATTGATGAAGTGAAAATTGTTTCTGCTTTGTTGTCTTAAATTTCTCCAGTAAACAGGCCAGCATGTAGCAAAGTTCATGGCTACAATTAGGAAGCGTTGTTTTGCTTTAGCCTCTGGGAAGGGTCCCACTACATCCAGCCCCAAAAGCTTAAACAATTCAGAGTCTGGTACTGGATTATCTGTTGGCTGAGGAGCCTGAGTGCTTGAGTATTTCCCACACACTGTGCACATTTTCAGAACGTCAATTATGTCTTGTTTAAGATTGGGCCACCATACTATTTCTTTTAAAGTGAGGTATAGATTATTAGCCTTTGTGTGTCCTAGTAGGTGGTGATGTCTTGAGATAGTGTCAACCCTTTTTGCAAGTGGAATGTAGTGGATGTGTTTGTCTTTAATGATGCAATATACTGTATCATTTGATACATGTAAATATTTTTCCTTACTAATGTATTGTGGGTTAGCTGATGTGTTGAGGGGTCTTTCCCTTTAGTCTTGTAATCAGTGTTATATAGATTGGGCCGGTCAGGGTCCAGGTGGTCAGGATGATCCTCTTTTGGCTGACCTAGCCTAGAGAGAGCGTCAGCTATGACCAGCTCTGCCCCCTTTTTATACTGGATGTCCAGATTAAGCTGCTCCAGCAAGGAAATTCATTTGGCTTGTCATCTTTCAATTGTGTTCTGAGGTTTAAATAGATTAAGGATTTATGATCAGTTAGTACTCAGGCGTTTAAGTGTTCTTCTAGATAACATCTCCATTTCTTGCATTTGTGGTATATTGCTAGTAATTCCTTATTGTGTATAGGGTACCTCTGCTTAGTGTAGCTAGTTTTCTTTTTTTGTAACACACTGGCAGGAAGTCTTTCTGCCATGGCTGGCAGATGTGTAGTACTGCGCCAATTGTGGTGTCACTGGCATTCAACTTGAGTTTGTAGCACCTGTTGTTATTTGGGTTTTGCAAAATTGGTGCTTTGATCAAAGCTTGTTTTAATAGTTGAAAATTCTTATCACATTCTAGTGTCCAGATGAATTTCCTTTGGGCATTACTCTTGGTTAAGTCATTGATTGGTGCAGCAAGCTTTTGCGGTCTTTGATGTATTTCCTTAAGTAAGTTACCATTCCAAGAAAGCATCTAACTTGTTTAATGGGGGTGGGGCATTACAGGTTGTTTATGGCTTTTATTTTTTCTGGATCTGCTTTGATGCCACTGTCAGAGACAATGTGGCCCAATAACAGGAGTTCCTTTTCCATAAATTGGCACTTTCTAGGCTTTGCATAGAGTTTGTGCTTTACAGGTTAATCAAGTGTCTTTTAGACATGTGTGAGGTGTTCCTATTTGGCTTTGAGAATATGATGATATTGTCAAGGTAGCATAATGTATTTGAGTGACCGTTTAGTGCTTGGTTCATCATAGTGACAATTGTTGCAGGAGCATTTGTCATCCCTAAATTCATTTATTCAAGTTGCCCAGACATTTCTGACTGGTACAACAAGCCCATAGGGCCAAAAGAGGAATGATCAAAAGTCTTGTAATAATAAAAAGGAAGAGGGGCAAGGAAACTGCAGGGCAGGAGAAAACCCTTGGTTGAAGGAGGAAGATGTAAAGGGGAAGAGTTGATTGAGCTATATATTCCACTCTGGGGGTAATATAACTTTTGTGAATAATGGATAGTGGATGCCATCAGTCCAGATTGAATTGTATTGAGCCCAGAAAAAACCAGGCCAGAAAAAAAATTGGGCCTTTGGCCTGCGTTTTTTTGTTGCTTGATTTCATTTTGTATGTGTGGCCAGTGGTGTGAGTGTGGTTTGGGAGGGGAAAGAATTTGGGTAAGAAATCCCTTTTTGGGCCCTAATGATAAAAACTGTGAGTTAAAACTTGGCAGAAGGTCCAGTTGAAATGTGCTGATCCAGAGCAATCCAGGCAGAAATTCCTGTGGGCCGGCTGCCCACGTTTTTTTGTTGAGAAGCCTAATACAAATTTTGTGGCTAAATCTTTGTGTGGCTATGATTTTAGGGACAATGCCTAGGGTTAGCGCCCCCAAAACAGTGGGATGGAATCTCTAGGGTTTGGTGCGTTGTGGAGTGGTAGATCAAGGGGCAAATAACTGATCCAAATTAATCCAGGCCATTAGCCCTTTGGGCCTTCTGCCCGGATTTTTTTGTTGGAGAGCTGAGCCTGTTATGGGATGATCCATTATGTTTGTGGCTGAGATATGGTACTGAATTGCAAGGCTGTGCCCACAGCGCAACTGGTAAATCAAACATGAGTACCAGTCTATGGAAAATGTGGCTTTCACATTTTGTTAATTGCTGGACCATGTTTTAGAATTGCGGACCCGCCTTGGATTGTGTGGCGTTATGTGGTAAATATATAAGGGGTCTGATGTTGGAATGTGTTGTTCAATGGGAGCAAATAAGGTGCATTTTTGCAGGCCATGTTTATCCAGAAACTGTGGTCCTTTGGCCCAGGTTTTTTGTTACCCAATTACTTCCATGCTTGACTGCTGCTATGGTGAACTCTATTAATCCAGATGCAGCTTCTTATGGTATATTATTATCTGGGAGAGTCAAGGCCATAAATTGGACTTTCCCAAAGCAGTTATTAGTGTGTCTGGGCCAATTGGTACTGCTTTCAGGTTGCAGGAAATCCTATTCATGCCTGGGACCAGGGCCAGAACTCCTGCAGAAGAGTTTGTCCCATTAGTGAGGTCCATCAGCCACTATACATTAGTGACCCCACCAGAAGTAGGGCCACTGCTGTCATTGGCTGCTGCATCTTTGGCTTTTTTGGGTGCCCTGGACTGTTTGGGATCCCCCACTGTGTAAGGGGAAGGCTTGGTTACTGCTGCAAGTTTGGTCTGGACCTTGCGTCTTGGTCTTCCATTATCCTGTGAAGAAGGCACCTGCTCCTGATTGGGTGTATCTCGGGTTTGGGCCTGCCGCAAATTCTCTTGGGCCACCGCATTGTGGTGACTATCTAATAAAACTTGGGCCGGGTTGGCCATTGATTCCTGCACTGCTAGTTCAGTATTTTCCATTGGTTCATCAACCACATTGTCATGAACTGCCTGGGTCTCATGTGCAGGCGTTTGCATGGGTTTAGGTGCCTCTTCTTGGGCACATTCTGTCTCCTTGAGTGGTTGAGGCTGAGACAAATTTTGAGCCTTTGCATGAGCCTTTTTCTGGCGGGATGTGATTGGTTTTACAACTGGATACTCAGCCATAGTGCCACAGGCCAAGGCTACAAAAGCATTGGATTGGGGCCCAGTTGGCTCACAGTTCTGGTGCTCCTTGGGGGTGTCTTGTTCTGCGGCCCAGACTCCTGCTATGGTTGTAGGGCAAAAGGCCTCTCTGTGGCCAAGGGCTGAACACAGCGCACAGATGGGCGGAGTTTGCTTGGGAAATACCTTGAACTTGCTACTAAGGGTGCCATCCTTCTTGAGAATGATTGCACAACGGGGAATAGATGACAAGCTGTCATCTGCAAAGGGTTTGATCATGGCCATGGCTTTTGGTGTGGTCAGGTGGCCCATGTAAGGATTTTTGAGCAGTTCAAACTGCACTATTTCTCCATACTTGGCCAGCCCTTTCTTGAGCTGGGATTCAACCTCCTCTCTGGCATGTCTAATGGCAAGGTCTCAAAGGACATAAAGAGGGTGGTGTCTTGATTGAACCGGGTGTGGGTGGCTGGTAGGACTTTCTGGGTTTTCTTACCCTTGGGGTCAGTGCTCTCAAGAGTGAAGATTTCATCAGCTGCCTGATCAGCATCCTCTTTACAGAGGAAGCCAAGGTCAAAGAAGTCCTTCATTGGGCTTTGGTGAAGTGCCACTGCTTTGGGATATGCTGTGGCAACTGCTTTTGCTGCCTCCTGGAACTGAGTAGGGTCATCTCCAAAGTTGACTCTGATCCCATGGGGCACAGGGGACTTGGGGAGGGCTCTGGTAATGTCTTGGAACCAGCGTTCAGAGGTCACAAACTTCATCCATCCTTCTGATGGAACAAATGGTCCCTTCTTGGTGGTTCTTGTAGGGCTCACCAGTTGGCCCTTGTCAGGGTTTTTCTGGCCCTGGACCACTTTGGTCCAGGATCTGGAGTTGTTGGTTGGCATACCTTTCTTACCTTTAATAAAAGCCTATAGTAAAATTAGAATCTTATGCGCTTTGATTGCTTTATTAATGCTTAGATTCCAAAAAGTGGAGCTAAGCTATGAAAGAAAGGACATCCCAAAATTCATTACCCTACATTCAAAAGATCCAAATTGTGTATAAAACACAGTTTTTGGTAAGTGATTTTCTTTTACTTCAACTTGGTTATAACCTGGGGTGAGGTCAATTTTGGAGAGACAAATTGGCTCCAGAGAGTATTGCAAACAGATTCCCTATGAATAGAAAAAGATATTTATTCTTTACTGTGCTTGCATTTAGTGCTCTGTAGTCAGTTACTAGGTGAAGAGTGCCTTCCTTTTTCTTTACAAAAAAACACTGCTGCCCCAACAGGGATTCAAATAAGCAAATCAAGCCTTTAGCTAGGTTATCCTCAATATGGGTTTTGAGGGTTTGGGTCTCCATGCAGGAAAGTCTGTACAGAGGTGCAGGATTAGGCATGGCTTTACATAGGTTGATGCCATGTTTGACCTCCCGTTCAGGTGGTAACTCTGTGAGCTCTTCCTTGAATACATGAGTATATTTGTTTAGGAGTACCACAAGTTCTAGGCATTGGATTTTGGTTGTTTGTATATTATTGAATTTGGTGTACCTCATTATGTGGAAAATACTGTCTTTGGTTAAATGTTCAGATTCATCTTGATTTATGACTTGGACAAATACTGTATCTCTTAGAATTAGGTCGTTGGGTTCTTTGAGAATGTTGAAATTGACTTTGTTGTGTTTGATGGTCATGGTTTTGTTTTCCAACATACGCTGGAGTTCACTCAGGTGAACCAGTCCATCCCTGCTAAAATGTTGTAGTTTATGTTGTTAATGACAAGTCCTTTGTGGACGTTTTTATGCCTTGGAGGTCAATTCTGAAGGGAGTTGTTTCACCTTCAAGTAGAACCTTTGATTTTTCTGCCATCTGGCATATTCAAAGTTGTATTTGACAACTTGTATCTTGTATTTGGTTACAAATGGTTTGCTAACCATGGTGTGTTGTGCACCAGAGTCAAATAACACTTTATGTGTATGTGATTTGTAAATTCATGGGTAGACAAGAAGTTGTGAGAGTTTTTTATGTTCATAAAAATGGAGGATTGTGAGACACGTGGGATGCAAGCAGCAAAGTTTGTGCTTTGGTACAATTTCTTGTTAGATTGGGGGGAGAAAGGGAAACTTAAGCCTGTCCCCTTTATCTTTTCCCTGTTCCTCTGTTTTGTGACCTTTGATGTTAGAGAATGTGGGGTCAGATTCACAGTGGGTTGCTTCCTCAGCATTGTTAACTTTGGTGGTGTCCTCTTTCTTGGGATGGGAAAAGTTTGCGCTTTGGCTGCAATTGCCATTGTTGCAATTAGAGTTGCCGTTGCTATGATTGGTGTGTTGGCATTTGTTGCCATTGGAGTTTTCTCTGCCATTGCTGTTTGAGGGTTGGTTGCCAATGTGTGCAGCATATTCCATGTTTGCACGTTTTTCTGCATGCTTGGCTTCTGCAATGAGCGCAGGCATGGAGGTGTTAGCCTCTGGGCGGATGAGGGCAGCACCAGAGGGTTTCATTCTGTTGATAAATGAGGCTCTGGTGTGTACGTTGTCAGCTTGCGCTGGATTTTGGATTTTGCAGTAAATTTCCTCAAATTCATTGGTGTAATCTGTGATAGTGGCCTTCTGAGGAAGATTGCTGAGCTGTATTGTAATGTCTTGGAGGGATTTGGTGACACTGAAATTGTGTGATGTCTGCTTTGAACTCTTCCCAGTTGTCAAGCTGGTTGTCAGTTTGTGAGCCAACCCAGGTAGCAAACCAGTTAGCTGCGGCCTTGTACAAGTGCTTGCCGGCTTCCTGGACCCATTTAACATAAGAATGTGGCTGGCGCAGAGTTTAGCAGCTGAGTGGTCTAGCCAGTTGATGATTTTTTCTTTTTTTACCAAAGAACTTGTTGATAACAATGTACTTGTTATTGCTAACCTCACCTGTGAGAGGAGTTGTGTGTTTGTTTGTGGTTCAAGAGATTGACTGTATTTAATTATCTTGGTTCATTATTTGGGCATGACCAGTCCTTCAAATACAGTGCATCCACTAGGTATGATTTTGTCAATGCTGTGGGCGCAGAAGTACATTTTCCAGGTATCCTGGGATGTAACCTGGTTTAGTACGTGAGCAAAGGTGGGCAGGTTCTGTTCAGTCATTTCTCTTTTATGAGTGTGGACAAAAAACCATTGCTGCTGCTAATGATGGGGAGCAACTTTTGGAAAAGCTTTGAATATGGAATACAAGAAGAGAAGAAGTATATTTTATTGTATAATACTTAAGACTTATATAGCTTGCACTGTGGCAGGGATTTAAGTTTGATCAAAGATAAGGATGGTCATGTGCAGAATGGGTTCAAGTTTCTGGATACCTGAACAATCATATGATATTATTTTGTTGCCATTTCTGATATGTTAGACTGATTTTAGATTGGCACCAAACTGGGCAATGACTGGATGTTAAGTGGGTTGGCAGTAGCCAGAATACCAGTATATCCAGCTCTTCAACACTGTCAATGTATCTCACAATACACAGGGGGCTCTTGATGAGTTGCCCCATGATGTATCTAACAGTATGGATCAATCTGATCCGGATGTCAAGTTATGGGCACTATCTCCTAATTAGGAGCGCTTCCAATTTGACATGCCAATCCCTGTGAAAGTTATTCCACAGTCCCAAACCTTCTATGAAACCTGCCAAATCCTGGTAATCTTGCGGTTTTCTCCATATAGTATATTAGTCACAATGACAATTATAAACCTCACCTTATTGTTCTCATTAGTGTTTTTCTATTGGATTGTTGTCTCTCCTAATAAAATACTAAACTTTATTGGTTCAGTTGAAACAGTGGTAGCAGCAGTAGGTTGAAAACCTACCTAAAAGTAAAAATCCCCCAATAAAGGAATGCTTATGGGCTGTATGTCTACTCCTCATCAAGAAACGTTCCTGTTAATCCCCAAGAGGGACATTCACAAAGGATACTTCATCTACCAAGACCAGTTAGTTCTCACCAGCGTGTACAACTGCCTCCGCCTAGGACAACATGATGTGAGTGTCACCCCACCCCAGTTGGACCTGTCACAACCCATGCTGAACCTACAACTGGAATTTGTTGGTGGCGTGGAAGGGGCCAACATTGCCAGTTTGCTCCACTCCATGGAAACCTGCCTCCAAATTTGCCAAGTTACTGAACCCATGTGGGTTGCCACTGCTTCTGTGCGCCTCACTGGGCCTGCAGCAGTATGGTTCACCAACTGGGCCAGCCAGGATCACAAATTTACTTAGAACACCTTCAGGGATGCTTCCAGATCAAACTACAGTAAAACCTTTTCACCCATTATGGTGGGGACTCCCCTCCTGGCCATTAAACAGACCAGTTATGTCCCTGAATTCCTTGCTGCCTGGCAAAAAGCGCCTGTTGCTGCCCCAGAAGCCGTGAACAATGAAAATGCCATGCTTCTTACCTTGATAGTGTCAAGGATCTGAATTTACAAGTATTCTGACTAACGTCAACCCACTAAACATCCTGTCATTGCCCAATTTGGTGCTCTCCTAATATACAGTTCAACATACTGAAAACTGTAACCAAGCAATATCACATGACTGTCCAAGTATTCAGTGACTCAACCCCATCCTGCACATGACCAACCCCTAGGTTTGATCCAACTAAATCTCTGCAACAACTAAAGCTATATAAGTCTAAAGTATTATCCAAAAAATACACTTCTCTTCTTTCTCAATTCCATATTTGAAGCTTCCCCAAAAGGCGCTCATCATCACTGGTAGCAGCTATGGTTTTTTGTCCACACCCATAAAAGAGAAATGACTGAACAGAACCTGCCCACCTTTGCTCACGTACTAAACCAGGTTACATCCCAGAATACCTGGAAAATGTACTTCTGCACCCACAACATTGACAAAAGCATACCTAGTGGATGCACTGTATTTGAAGGACTGGTCATGCCCAAATCATGCCCCAAGATAATTCAATACAGTTGCTCTCTTCAACCACAAACAAACACACAATCACCTATCACAGGTAAGGTTAGCAACAACAAGTACATTGGTATTGACAAGCTCTTTGGTAAAACAAAGAAAACATCATCAACTGGCTAGACCACTCAGCTTCTAAACTCTGCGCCAGCCACATTTTCCATGTTAAATAGGTCCAGGAAGCCAGCAAGCGCCTGTATAAGACCGCAGCTAACTGGTTTGCCACCTGGGTTAGCTCACAAACTGACAACCAGCTTGACAACTAGAAAGAGTTCAAAGCAGATATCACACAATTTCTGCGTCACCAAATCCCTCCAAGTCATCACAATACAACTCAGTGATCTTCTGCAGAAGACCACTACTGCAGCTTACGCCAACAAATTTGAGGAAATACGTCGCAAAATCCAAAACCCAGCTCAAGCTGACAACGTACACACCAGAGCCTCATTCATCAACAGAATGAAACCCTCTGTTGCTGCCCTCATCTGCCCAGAGGCCAACACCTCCATGTCCGCGCTCATTGCAGAAGCCAAGCATGCAGAAAAACGTGCAAACATGGAATATGCTGCCCACATTGGCAACCAACCCTCAAACAGCAATGGCAGAGAAAACTCCAATGGCAACAAATGCCAACACACCAATCATAGCAACGGCAACTCTAATTGCAACAATGGCAATTGCAGCCAAAGCGCAAACTTTTCCCATCCCAAGAAAGAGGACACCACCAAAGTTAACAATGCTGAGGAAGCAACCCACTGTGAATCTGACCCCAAATTCTCTAACATCAAAGGTCACAAAACAGAGGAACAGGGAAAAGATGAGGGGAACAGGCTTAAGCTCCCCTTTCTCCCCCCAATCTAACAAGAAATTGTACCAAAACACAAACTTTGCTGCTTGCATCCCACGTGTCTCACAATCCTCCATTTTTATGAACATAAAAAACTCTCACAACTTCTTGTCTACCCATGAATTTACAAATCACATACACATAAAGTGTTATTTGACTCTGGTGCACAACACACCATGGTTAGCAAACCATTTGTAACCAAATACAAGATACAAGTTGTCAAATACAACTTTGAATATGCCAGATGGCAGAAAAATCAAAGGTTCTACTTGAAGGTGAAACAAATCCCTTCAGAATTGACCTCCAAGGCATACAAACGTCCACAAAGGACTTGTCATTAACAACATAAACTACAACATTGTAGCAGGAATGAACTGGTTCACCTGAGTGAACTCCAGCGTATGTTGGAAAACAAAACCATGACCATCAAACGCAACAAAGTCAATTTCAACATTCTCAAAGAACCCAACAACCTAATTCTAAGAGATACAGTATTTGTCCAAGTCAAAAATCAAGATGACTCTGAACATTTAACCAAAGACAGTATTTTCCACATAATGAGGTACATCAAGTTCAATAATATACAAACAACCAAAATCCAATGCCTAGAACTTGTGGTACTCCTAAACAAATATACTCATGTATTCAAGGAAGAGCTCACAGAGTTACCACCTGAACGGGAGGTCAAACATGGGATCAACCTATGTAAAGCCATGCATAATCCTGCACCTCTCTACAGACTTTCCTGCATGGAGACCCAAACCCTCAAAACCCATATTGAGGATAACCTAGCTAAAGGCTTGATTTGCCCGTTTGAATTCCTGTTGGGGCAGAAGTGTTTTTTGTAAAGAAAAAGGAAGGCACTCTTTGCCTAGTAACTGACTACAGAGCACTAAATGCAAGCACAGTAAAGAATAATTATCTTTTTCTACTCATAGGGATCTGTTTGCAAGACTCACTGGAGCCAATTTGTCTCTCCAAAATTGACCTCACCCCAGGTTATAACCAAGTTGAAGTAAAAGAAAATCACTTACCAAAAACTCTGCTCTATACACAATTTGGATCTTTTGAATGTAGGGTAATGAATTTAGGGATGACAAATGCTACTGCAACAATTGTCACTATGATGAATAAAGCACTAAACGGTCTCTCAAATACATTATGCTACCTTAAAAAATATCATTGTTGTAACTGTGCTGTTTTAGCAGAGTTACAAGGGGAAAGAGATTTAGAGGATAGATAATAATCTTTATTGTGAGATAGTGATTATATAGCTATTGTGAATCAATTGATAGAAGGAACATGATTGGTGATCACACAGCTGGATGGAAGAGGGGGGTGGCTTGATCCTGTTAATGAGTCAAGCGCCAAATCAAGGTATCCACCGTGAGGGATCATCATTTGCTCATGTTGACTGATTTGGTAATCCAAGTTGACTTCCGGGTTTGGCTTTAAGTGGCCGGGTAATTGGATTGCGGGTCACAAACCCGCTTGTTTGGAACCTTGCTGGCGGGTCAAGCCTGCGGTTTTGACACCCCCCCCCGGCTGAAAGTCGGCCTCCTCAGGGGTAGGTTGTCAGGGAGGTTGTCAGGAGCCTGGGCGCCATATTGAACCAGCTGTTGTTTGGTGGCAAGTAGGGCAGTTTCTTGTTTCTTCTGTCTTGCTTTGCAAGGTTGTAGGAGGTTGTGGTGTAGCATCTTGTCTTGCTTATGTTTCCTGAGCCCTTGCACAAGGTAAGTGTTATTGTTGTTTACCTTTAGGATTATTGCTGGCCCTATTTTTTTGGGTTGTAGTTTGCTTTTGTCAACATTCATGACCCAGACTTTGTCCCCAACTTTGTGTCTTTGATGGATGGGAATGAAGGTCTTTTGTAAGTGTTCCTTCTCTTTGTCTGCTTGTTTGCTGTTGGCTTCCATTACTTGAGGATCAGAACGAGGGGGACTTGACTTGGAATTTCCATTTTGGGTCCTGTCAATGCTTGAATGATATTAGGCTGTGTGCCATATACCAGTTCAAACGGGCTTTTCCCTGTGGATCTGTTCACACGGGTTTGGCACACAAGTAACACAGTCAGTAGCTGCTTATACCAGTCTTCAGGTGTCCCAGCAGTGAGTTTGGCTAGGGCTTACACGAGGCTACCATTGAGCCACTCTACGCGTCCATTGGCCTGTGGATGATATGGTGTAGTGAAAGTGTGTTTGACCCCATTTTTGGCGAGGTTCATGTTGATGTTTTTGGAGGTCAATTCTTTCCCCCCATTGGTTATCAGGAGTTCTGGCTTTCCAAACTTACTGATGATTTCTTTGCCAATAAATTGTCAGACGTTGTTACCAGTGTGCAATTTCACTGCTTGGGCTACTGGCCATCTTGTCGCAAAATCAATGGCTGTAATGATGTATTTTTTGTTGTTGTGCTTTCCTGGTATAGGGCCCACAATGTCCAGAGACCATACTTTGAACGGTATTTGGGTTTGAATGGGAAGAATAGACTTAGGCAGGGTTTTGCTTCTGGCAAACTTTTTGCAGACCTCGCACTGTTCTAACACTTCTTGGACATTGTGGTATAAGGTTGGCCACCAGGCTTTATGTTTTAGGAATTTGTACAGATTTTGGCTCTTGGTATGTCCAAGATCTCTGTGGTAGCAAAGAATGGTATCAAATTGTTGATGTGTGGGGATGTAGGGGATGTAGGGGATGATTGTGCCATCTGACATCTTTCTGTGAAGAGTCCTGTATACATCAGCAAAGAGGTGCTCATTCTTGATGACCGTTTCTTTGGTGATATTGGTTGTGCCTGTGGGGAACCCTTTGTCTTTTGTACGGAGTACTAGGAGAGGCCAGTCTGGGTTGAGCCCATTCTCTCCCCTAGAAGTGCGGACATACAGGCGGGACAGGGCGTCTGCCATGGCAAGTTTGGCCCCAGGCTTATATTGGATGAGCATGTTAAACCTTTCTAGGATTTCCATCCACCGCGCTTGGCAATGTGACAAGTTTGCCTCTGTCTTAAAATAGATGAGTGACTTATGATTGGTTAAGGCTGTGAATTCTTCCTGCCATTCCAGGTAACAGCGCCATTTGACTAGGCAGTGTACAATGGCCAGGAGTTCTTTGTTGTGGATAGGGTATCTACACTTACCATCTGTCAGCTTGCGCAACTTGTAGGCTACAGGCAGGAAGTCACTGTTGCTATTCTTAATTTGCAGAACTCCCCCAATGGATGCATCTGAGGCGTCGGTCTCCATCTGGTATTTGCCATCCCGTTTGGGGTATTGTAAGATGGGAGCTGTTGTGAGTTTTTCCTTGAGGCGTCTAAAACAGAGGTCACATTGGGGGGTCCATACAAACTTGGACTTGGCGCCTGTTATGGCAGACAAAGGGGCAGTCAAGACGCCACAGTTGGGTATGAAGCGTTGTACATAGGCCACCATTCCCAAGAAGGTGCGTAGTTCTGGCTTGTCCTAGGGGGTGGCATCTTGCAGATGGCTTGTATCTTCTGACTGTTGGGCTTGATGCCGTCCTTTGAGACTATGTGTCCCAAGAAGGGTAGTTGCTCCTGGAAGAACTGGCATTTAGAGGGTTTGGCCAACAGTTTGTATTGTGCCAGGGTCGCAAAGACTTCTTCCAGGTCCTTGTGGTGCTGTTCTACCAAGGGGCTGTAGACAATGATATTGTCCAGGTACACAAGGGCGTGTCTGCCTATGTGTGGTGCAAACACTTTGTTCATGAAGGTTACAAAGGTGGACAGGGCATTAGTCATGCCAGAGTTGAGTACCACGCATTTGTAGGAACCGTACTTGGTGCGGAAGGCTGTCTTGGGGATGTCTTCCTCCTTGATACAAATCTGATTGTATCCTGCAGTTAGGTCAATCTTGGAGAAGATGGAGGCTCCCCCCAAGGCGTCAAAGAGATTGTCAATTAGTGGTAAGGGGTAACAATTCTTGATGGTGATTTTGTTCAAGGCGCAGTAGTCCGTGACCAGCTGTAAGGTGCTGTCCTTCTTGGCCACAAAGAATATGGTGGCCCCAAAGGGAGACTGTGAGGGGCGGATAAGTCCTTTTTCCAGTGCTTCCTTGAGATAGGCATGCAGGGCGTTGTCCTTGTTTGGGGTCAGCCTATAAATGGGGTGTGCCTTGGGTACAGCCCCCTTGAGTTGGATGGAGTGTTGGATGTGCTTCTCAGGGGGTAGACCAGGTAACGCTTCCTTAAAGATTTCTGGGTGACAGGCCACAATGTTGCAATCTTGCAGCATGAAGGTGTCTTGATGATCCTTGAAGTGTATGATTTCATACTGGCAGGAGTCCCAGTCAATAGCTTTCAGGTTTTCCTTCTCATCTGAGGTCTCTGTGATGCGTACAAAGACGTGGTCTTGTAGGAGTTGGTCTACAGAGTCTGGGTAGATTTGGTGGTTGACATCTTCACGTTTAATGGTCAACACTGAGGTTGCCCAGACCATGTGGGGGTTGTTTTTCTGTAACCAGTCTAGTCCCAGTACAATGTCAAACTTGGGAAATTCAATGACAGGACCTTGGATGGTGGAGTGGAGGTTCTTGAGCATGATAGAGAAGGGGGCAGTTTCTTTTGTCACGGCAATGTGATGTTCATCAGCCAGGACCACGTTTTTAATCCGCAAAGGATTAGTGGCCAGCTTGAATTTATCCACAAAGCTGCTGTTGACTAAGGTTCAATCTGCGCCCAAGTCCAAGAGAGCTGAGCCTTTGTAACTGCAAAAGCGGAAAGGGTAAGACATCAATTTATTGGGATGTCTGGCAATGGTGTATAGCACCAGGTCTTCCGAGGGAACTTGGATCATTGGGCATTGGTCCACATCCTTGGGTTGGTATTCATTGTTGGGCAAGTCAGGAGTTGTGTGGGGAGAGCTTGGCTTGCTTAGTGCTCTCCCCGGGCTTTTCCTTCATCTTGGTTGCCTTGGGTGGCGGTAACACAGAAATGGGTACAATTTGATTGGCTGTTATTTCCGTTCCCATTCCCATTCAATCCTGTGGGTTTGCGGTTGTTGTTGTTACCATTACCTCCAGGGGGTGGTTGAGAGGAACACCCACTTGAATGTGAGTCCTTGGGTCTCTCTTGTTTCCCAGTCTGTGCCTTGTGCAGAGCGTTGGATGTTTGCTCAGCTTTTTCTGCTTCACGGTACAGACTTTGTAGGTTGGTAACTTGGTCCAGGTTCAGTGTCTCATTACGTGCGACTTGAGAGCGTTGTAGTACATGAGGTGTAATACTGGAGTGTCAAAGGCCATGTCAGATGGGGCGCAGAGACAGAGTTCCTTGTAGGCGCGGGTGAGTTCCTTGACAGTGCCTGTCTGGGTTAGGTTCTTTACTTGGTGTATGATCATGAGTGCCGTATTCTTGAGGACAAATCTTGCCAAGAAGTCCTGTTTAAAAGTGTCCCAGTTCTTGTTGGTGTGCTCTTTGTGCCACTTGTTGCACCAAGTGCCGGCATCATGGGTCAGGCAAATGGAAATCTCTGCAATACAAAAACGCTGTGGGCATTCCATCTGAGCCAGCTTGCTTTGAGCGGACTGAATCCATGCAGCAGCATTGTTGTTGTTGGCCCCCGCAAAGGGTTCCAAGGCAGCGCTGCAAAGTCTTTGTGCAACATAGGCGGGCATGGTGGTTTTGTTGGCTGGTTGCTGCATTGCGGGAGGTACCTGAAAGAAACCTTGTGCAGACATGGCGTTGAAGGCGGGTAGCAGGATCATTGTGTTTTGGTAGAGGACAAAACCATCAGGTATCGTGGTACCAGGCGCATACGGAGTCCAGTTGGGCGGGAGACCAGATATAATTCTGTCAAGGTTTTGTTGGCCGCAGCGTGTGCGGGCAACAGGCAGAATTTTTCAAGATAAGGTAGGATGGAGAGCCTACCTGTGCTACCAATGTTGTAACTGTGCTGTTTTAGCAGAGTTACAAGGGGAAAGAGATTTAGAGGATAGATAATAATCTTTATTGTGAGATAGTGATTATATAGCTATTGTGAATCAATGGATAGAAGGAACATGATTGGTGATCATACGGCTGGATGGAAGAGGGGGTGGCTTGATCCTCTTAATGAGTCAAGCGCCAAATTGAGGTATCCACTGTGAGGGATCATCATTTGCTCATGTTGACTGATTTGGTAATCTGAGTTAACTTCAGGTAGTGGCTTTGAGTGGCCAGGTAATTGGATTGCGGGTCACAAACCTGCTTGGTTGGAACCTTGCTGGCGGGTCAAGCCTGCAGTTTTGACATCATCATATTCTCAAAACCAAATAGGAACACCTGAAACATGTCTGCAAGACACTTGATCAACCTGTGAAGCACAAACTCTATGCAAAGCCTAGAAAGTGCCAATTTATGGAAAAGGAACTCCTGTTATTGGGCCACATTGTCTCTGACAGTGGCATCAAAACAGATCCAGAATAATAAAAGCCATAAACAACATGCAACACCCCACCTCTGTTAAACAAGTTAGATGCTTTCTTGGAATGGTAACTTACCTAAGGAAATACATCAAAGACTGCAAAAGCTCACCGCACCAATCAATGACTTAACCAAGAGTAATGCCTAAAGGAAATTCATCTGGACTCCAGAATGCAACAAGAATTTCCAGCTATTAAAACAAGCTTTGATTGAAGCACCAATCTTGCAATACCCTAATAACAATGGGTGCTACAAGCTTGAGTCAGATGCCAGTGACACCGCCATTGGCGCTATCCTGCGCATCCGCCAGCCAGGGCAGCAAGACTCTCTGCCAGTATGTTACGGAAGCAGAAAACTAACTAATACTGAGCAGAGATACCTAATACACAATAAGGAATTGCTAGCAATTTATCACACATGCAAGAAATGGAGATGTTATCTAGAAGGACATTTAAATGTTGAGTACTAACTGATCATAAATCCTTAATCTATTTTAAACTTAAAACACACTTGCACAGCAACAAGCCAAATGGATGTCCCTGCTAGAGCAGCTCAATCTGGACATTAATATAAAAAGGGGTAGAGCTGGTCACAGCCAATGCTCTCTCTAGGCTATGCCAGCCAAGAGAGGATCACCCTGACCACCTGGACCCTGACTAGCCCAATCTATACAACACTGAGTACAAGACAAAAGGGAAAGACCCCTCAACACATCAACTAACCCATAATATATTAGTAAGGAACAAAAAATATTTCCATGTATCAAATGATACAGTATATTGCATCATTAAAGACAAACATGTTCCCTACATCCCACTTGCACAAAGAGCTGACACTATATTAAGACATCACCCTCTACTAGGACATACAAAGGCTAACAACCTATACCCCACGTTAAAAAGAGATAGTATGATGGCCTAATCTTAAACAAGATATAATTGATGTTCTGAAAAAGTGCACAGTGTGCAAGAAATATGCCAGCACAAAGGCTCCCCAGCCAACTGTTAACATAGTACCTGACCCTGAACCATTCAAGGTTTGTGGACTGGAAGTAGTGGGACCCTTCCCAGAGGCTAAAGAAAAACAACACTTCCTAATTGTAGCCATCAACTTTGCTACACAATGGCCTATATACTGGCAAAACTAAAAACCACAAAGCAGAAACAATAAAATGATTCATTAACAAAGCAATAATAGCTGACTACAGCACTCCAGACTACATCATAACAGATAGAGAACAGAGTTATCAGGTTATTTAGTAAACAAAAATTTAAAACCCAAAAACATTAAACATTCCACAACCTTGCCCTACAGGCCACAGGCCAACAGCAGAGTTGAACTCCTAAACAGCAGCCTTATCAGGATCCTAGAGAAAATAATGGATGGAAAAGCCAAAGATACATGGCCACTATACATGAAACATGCATTACTAGTATCCCGAGTCCACACCAATCAAGGGACAGGCTAATCACTGTTTGAACTAACATACAGATACAAACCAGAGATAGTTACCTGCAACAATCAGCCATACATAAAGATCCCCCCAGAGAAACTCCCCACAGTAGAACAAGTACTAACTCTACAACACATAGCCTTAAAGCTAAAATAGCAGAAATAAAAAAGCTCAAAACACAAAAGGTGACCTCTACAGAGGAACCACTCCCTGTCAACTCCCCCGTCTGGGTCCTGGCTGAAAACAGAAAGAAGCTAGACTCAGTACACATGGGACCAGGGAGAATCATCAAGTACAGACCAGATCACAACACCTATCTAGTGAAATTCCAAGGTGCCAAAGACCCTGTTGTCAAGTAATACCACAGAGCTTGTCTCCACCTTAGCAAAGGAGAACACTTGACCCAACTGGTACCAACTAGCAAACAACTCCAGGAACACCAGGTGGCAACCGTCAAGACAAAGCCCCCTCCTGATGTCCCAGAGTAACCCCTTAAGGGGGTGTCAATGATCTGGATGTAAAAGTATTCTGGCTACCTCCAACCCACATAACATCCAATCATTGCCCAATATGATGCCCTCCCAATATATAGTTTGACATACCAGAAATGGCAACCAAGCAATATCACATGACTGTCCAAGTATCCAGTGACTTGAACCCATCCTGCTCATGACCAACCCTTAGATTCAATCCAACTAAATCTCTACCAAAGCTAAATCTATGTAATTCTAAAGTATTATCCAATAAAATACACTTCTCTTCTTTCTCAATTCCTTATTTGAAGCTTCCCCAAAAGGTGCTCTCATCAATAGCCAATTGGCTCAAGCCACATATATATAAGTGGGTTCCTGTAGGTTTCTTCACCTCTATCAATGATTGCTACAAGGCCATTAGGGAGGCTAACAATCAGGCCTAAATGGGATTCCAAAGATCCAACAATGCCTACTCCCAACCTCTTCCTGTGCCCAGCAGCGCTCACAACCAAGCTACTGCCAATCTTGTCAGCAGGGAAATGAAACCAAGCATCCCCACAAGGGGAGCTTCAGTTGGTCCAAATTAAGGATTTGGTAAAAACCTGGGGGTTGTAGATACAAGAGGTTATGCAACCTTGCTTGATCACACTCTCAATCTCTCCTTGCCAAAGATCCCTGAAGCTACAGTGTGCACAATGTTGAAACCTTAGACTATTCCAAGTCCATAGTGATGCCCCTGTACTCCAAGCCAGTCATTCATCAAATAAATCACCCGCTTGGCCTACCCTGTTTGTTTCTGTGGGAACACCCATAAACTTTTGGTAGACACTGGGTTAATCATACCATGGTCATCAGGAATTTGCAGATTCTCAACAACTAGTTTAAGTGCCTTGTTGCTTCAAAGCAGTACATGTAGCCAACTCCTGCAGAGTGGCAATCATCCATGAGTTGGTACCCTTCTCTGTAAGAATAGAGAGCATCCTGGTTAAGCTCTTTGGGCCAATCAGGGCAGGACTCAGCCACAACATTATTGCTGTCCTTGACTGGCTCCAACACAACTGTCCCTACATTGACTGGGTTGCATCTGTAATCACCCTCAACAGAAATGGGGTTGGTTTCCAGATTTACCCTGTTAAGATGAGCAAACTATTCCACAACACCTTATTTTTCAGACTCACAGAGACTGGTACATACTGATAAGGAGCCCTTTTGGGGAAGCTTTGAATATAAAAGTAGGAGAAGAAGAAGTATATTTTATTAGATAATACTTTAGACTTATATAGGTTTAGCTGTGGCGGGGATATTAGTTGGACCAAACCCAGGGGCTGGTCATGTGCTGGATGGGTTTGAGTTGTTGGATACCTGGACAGTCATGTGATATTAGTTTGTTGCCATTTCTGATATGTCAAACGGTATATTGGAAAGGCATCAAATTGGGTGATGGCTGGATGTTAGGTGTGATGGCAGGCGCCGGAATACTTGTACATTCAGACCCTTGACACACCCCCTCCCTTAAGGGGTTACTTGGGTACATCAGGAGGGGGCTTTGTTTTGACAACTGCCACCTGATGTTCCTGAAGTTGTTTACTAGTGGGCACCAACTGGGTCAAGTGTTCTCCTTTGCTAGGGTGGAGGCAAGATCTGTGGTACTTTTTGGTGATGGGCTCTTTGGCACCCTGGAACTTAACCAGGTAGGTGTTGCTGTCTAGTTGGTATCTGATTATTCTTCCTGGACCCCTGTGTACTGAGTCTAGCTTCTTTCTGTTCCCAGCTAAGACCTAGACGGGGGAGTTGATGGGGAGTGGGTCCTCTGTTGAGGTTATATTTTGAGTTTTGAGTCTCTTTTTTTCTGCCAGTTTGGCTTTGAGGTTTATGTGTTGTAGAGCTGGTTTCTGTTCTACTGTGGGAGGTTTCCCCAGCGGGATTTTCACATATGGTTGGTTATTGTAGGTGACTATTTCTGGCTTGTACCTGTATATTAGTTCAAACGGTGAGTAGCCTGTCCCTTGATTAGTACAAACCAGGATACTAGTAATGCATGTTTCACGTATAGCAGCCATGTGTCTTTGGATTTGCCATCCATTATTTTCTCCAGGGTTCTGATAAGGCTGCTGTTAAGGCATTCAACTCTGCCGTTGGCCTGTGGCCTATAGGGCAATGTTGTGGAGTGTTTGATGTTTTTTGTTTTTAGATTGTTGTTTACTACGTGGCCTGTTAGCTCCTTTGCTCCATCTGTTATGATGTAGTCTGTAGTGCCGTAGTCTGCTATGATTGCTTTATTGATGAATCAATTTATTGTTTCCGCCTTGTGATCTTTTGTTGCCCAGCAGATGGGCCAACATGTGGCAAAGTTGATGGCTACAATTAGAAAACATTGATTTGTTTTAGTTTCTGGGAAGGGTTCCACTACGTCCAGTCCCCAAACCTTAAATGGTCCAGGGTCAGGTACTGGGTTAACTGTTGGCTGTGGTGCCTTGGTGCTGGCGTATTTTTCATTTACTGTGCACTTTTTTAGAACATCAATTATGTCTTGCTTCAGGTTGGGCCACCATACTATCTCTTTCAGTGTGAGATATAGGTTGTTAGCCTTTGTGTGTCCTAGCAGGCAATGGTGTTTTAGTATAGTGTCAACTCTTTGTGCAAGTGGGATGTATGGAATGTGTTTATCTTTGATGATTTGGTATACTGTGCCATTTGATACATGGAAGTATTTTTCATTCCTTACTAGTGTATTGTGGGTTAGTTGATGTGTGGAGGGGTTCTTTCCCTTTGTCTTGTACTCAGTGTTGTATAGGTTGGGCTGGTCAGGGTCCAGGTGGTAAGGGTGATCCTCTCTTGGCTGGCATAGCCTAGAGAGAGCATCAGCTGTGACCAGCTCTGCCCCATTTTTGTATTGGATGTCCAGGTTAAGCTGTTCCAGCAAGGACATCCTTTTGGCTTGGCGCCGCGCAAGTGTGTTCTGAGTTTTGAAATAGATTAAGGATTTGTGGTCAGATAGCACTTGGACATTTAAGTGTCCTTCAAGGTAACATCTCCATTTCTTGCATGCGTGATATATTGCTAGCAATTCTTTGTCATGTATTGGGTATCTCTGCTCAGTGTTTGTTAGTTTTCTGCTTTCATAACATACTGGCAGGAAGTCTTGCTGCCCTGGCTGGCGGATGTGTAGGACTGCGCCAATGGCAGTGTCACTAGCGTCTGACTCAAGCTCGTAGCACCTGTTGTTATTAGGGTATTGCAAGATTGGTGCTTTGATCAAAGCTTGTTTTATAGTTGGAAATTCTTGTCACATTCTGGATCCAGATGGATTTCTTTTTGGCATTACCCTTGGTTAAGTCATTGATTGTTGTGGTGAGCTTTCTGCAGTATTTGATGTATTTCCTTAGTAAGATACCATATCAAGAAAGCATCTAACTTGTTTCACAGAGGTGGGGCGTTGCATGTTATTTATGGCTTTTATATTATCTGGGTCTGCTTTGATGCCACTGTCAGAGACAATGTGGCCCAAGAACAAGAGTTCCCTTTTCATAAATTGGGCTTACTAGGCTTAGCGTATAGTTTGTGCTTTGCAAGTTGATCAAGTGTCTTGCAGACATACATGAGGTGATCCTCTTTTGTTTTTGAAAATATGATGATGTTGTCAAGGTAACATAATGTGTTTAAGAGGCCGTTTAGTGCTTGGTTCATCATGGTGACAAACGTTGCAGGAGCGTTGGTCATCCCAAAGTTCATTACTTTACATTCAAACAACCCAAATTGCGTGCGGAACGCAGTCTTTGGTATGTCTTTCTCCTTGACTTCAACTTGGTTGTAACCAGATGTGAGGTCAATTTTTGAGAAAAAAGTTTGCTCTAGAGAGCCTTGAAAATAGGTCTTCAATGAGGGAAAGTGGGTATTTATTCTTTACTGTAATTTTGTTTAGTGCTCTGTAGTCAGTAACTAAGCAAAGAGATCCTTCTTTTTTCTTTACAAAGAAAACTGCTGCCCCCACGGGGATTCAGACAGGCAAATGAATCCTTTGGCTAGGTTGTCCTTGATGTTGGCTTTAAGTGTTTGGGTCTCCATGGGGGAGAGTCTGTAGAGGGGTGCAGGTTTGGGCATGGCTTTGCATAAGTCAATGTCATGTTTCACCTCTTGTTTGGGGGGTAACTCTGTGAGTTCTTCCTTGAATACATGAGTGTATTCATTTAGGAGTGCCACAAGCTCTGGGCATTGGATCTTATGTGTTTGTATATTATTAAATTTTGAGTACCTCATTATGTGGAGGGTACTGTCTTTGGTTAGATGTTCAGAGTCATCTTGATTTATGACTTGGACAAATACTGTGTCTCTTAGAATGAGGTCGTTGGATTCTTTGAGAATGTTGAAATTGACTCCATTGTGTTTTATTGCCATGGTTTTTGTCTTCCAACATGCACTGGGATTCACTCAAGTGAACCAGTCCATGCCTGCTACAATGCTGTAGTTTATGTTGTTCATGATAAGTCTTTTGATGGAGGTTTGTATGCCTTGGAGGTCAATTCTGAAGGGAGTTGTTTTGCCTTCAAGTAGAACCTTTGACTTGTCTGCCATTCTGGCGCATTTGAAGTTGGATTTGACAACTGGTATTTTGTACTTGGTTACAAAAGGTTTGCTAACCATAGTGTGTTGTGCACAAGAGTCAAATAAAATTTTATGTGTATGTGATTTGTAAGTGCATGGATAGACAAGAAGTTGTGAGCAATCTTTAATTTTTATGTTCATAAAAATGGAGGATTGCGGGACACCGGGGATGCAAGCAGCAAAGTTTGTGCCTTGGTAAATCTTCTTGTCATATTGGAGGGAGACAGGGGCACTTAATCCTGTTCCCCCTCCTCTTTTCCCTGTTCTTCTGTTTTGAGACCTTTGAGGTCAGAGAATGTGGGATCAGATTTGTAGTGGGTTGCTACTTCAGTGTTGTTAACTTTGGTGGTGTCCTCTTTCTTGGGACGGGAGCGGTTTGCGCTTTGGCTACAATTTCCATTGTTAAAATTTGAGTTGCCATTGTTATGGTTGGTATTTTGGCATTTATTGCCATTGGCATTTTCTCTGCCATTGACATTTGAGGAGTGGTTGCCATTGCGTGCAGCATATTCCATGTTGGCGCATTTTTCAGCGCGCTTGGCTTCAGCAATGAGCGCGGGCATGGAGCTATTTGCTTCTGGGCGGATGAGGGCAGCAACAGAGGATTTCATTCTGTTGATGAATGATGCTCTGGTGTTTATGTTGGCAGCTTGTGCTGGGTTTTAGATTTTGCAACATATTTCTTTAAATTTGTTGGTGTAGGCTGCAATAGTGGTCTTTTGAGGAAGGTCACTGAGCTTTATTGCAATGTCTTGAAGAGATTTGGTGACGCAGAAATTGTGGGTGATGTCAGCTTTGAACTCTTTCCAGTTGTCAAGCTGTTTGTTGGTTTGTGAGCCAACCCAGGTGGCAAACCAGTTAGCTGCGGCCTTGTATAGGCGCTTGCTGGCTTCCTGGACCCATTTCTCATGAGGGATGTGGCTGGCGCGGAGTTTAGCGGCTGTGTGGTCTACCCAGTTGATGAATTTTTCTTTGTTTTTACCAAAGAACTTGTCAATACCAATGTATTTGGTGTTGGCAACTTCACCTGTGATAGCTTTTGCGCGTTTGTTTGTGGTTGAAGAGAGCAACTGTATTGAATTATCTTGGCACATGCTTTGGGCATGACCAGACCTTTGAATATGGTGCATCCACTAGGAATATCTTTGTCAATGTTGTGGGCGCAGAAGTACGTTTTCCAGGTCTCCTGGGATGTGGCCTGGTTGAGTACGTGGGCAAAGGTGGGCAGGTTTTGTTCAGTCATTTTCTCTTTCATTGGTGTGGTCAAAAACCGTAGTGCTACCAGTGATAAGGAGCGCCTTTTGGGGAAGCTTCAAATATAAAAGTAGGAGGAGAGGAAGTATATTTTATTGGATGATACTTTAGACTTATATAGGGTTAGCTGTGGTGGGGATATTAGTTGGACCAAACCCAGGGGCTGGTCATGTGCTGGATGGGTTCAAGTTGTTGGATACCTGGACAGTCATGTGATATTGGTTTGTTGCCATTTCCAGTATGTTGAACGGTATATTGGAAAGGCACCAAATTGGGCAATGACTGGATGTTAGGTGTGATGGCAGGCGCCATAATACCTGTACATCAAGACCCTTGACAGTACAACTTCAAGGGGGAAAGCTGGACTTTAACTAGACTTTGGTCAAGTTCATCTTCTCCAAACCCACTGTGGCGCCTCCCTTGAATACCACACCTTCATCAGCACTTGTAGCACTTCTTGAGGTTTATAAGGACGTTTTCAGTGAAAAACTGGACCAACTACCTCCTCACCAGGAGATTCAGCATGATTTAAAACTACAAGGGTTGCTCCCTAAGGTACGTCCCCTATATTGTCTTACACAAAAAGAAGATGAGACCTTCTTCCAGCACCTTGTAAATGCACTCAACAAGGGCTTCATTTCCCCTTGCTATCCCCATACGGGGCTGCTGTCTTCTTTATAGCCAAGAGGAATGGGTCCCTTTGCCTGTTCATAAACTACTGCGCCTTAAATGAGTTGACAGTTAAGGATAAATACCCTCTGCCGCTAATAAATGACTTGTTTGATACACTTGCAGGTGTGAAGGTCTTCAGTAAGATCAATTTCACCGCAAGGTACAATCAAGTCTGCACTGCACCTGGGGTAAAGGCAAAAAATGCCTTTCACACAATAAAGATTGTTTGAGTGTTGTGTCATGAACTTTGGAATGATCAATACTCCTTCCATATTTGCCATGTTGATGAATAAAGCCTTTTAAACCCTGATTGAAAAATTTGGTTTTGTGTATCTTGACAACATTATTATCTTCAGTCAAGACCAAACTACACATCTCCAACACCTTCATGCTGTACTCAACACACTTTGTAAACATCAGTTAAAGGCCAAGCCTTCTAAATGTGAATTCCTCTGGTCAGAGCTTCTATTCCTGGGGCACATCATCTCTGCCCAAGGAATAAAGCCAAACTGTTGCAACTGAACCAATGAGAGTTCAGTACTTGGAATTGGGGAAGACAACAGTCCAAAGGGAAGGACAGAATAATAAGAATAGGGTATTGTTTATTTTAGAATATTGTGATTAATATACTATATGGGGAAAGCCACAAGGGGGTGGCATAGTGAGGAGTTCCATGTAGGGTTTGGAGCCAAGGAATAACTTGTGCAGGGATCAGCGGGTTGAATTGGCAACACTCCTAATTGGGATGAAGTACCCGTCATTTGCTGCTGCCATCAGATTAATCCATAACATTAGATATGTCAAGGGGCGGCTCATTGAGCACACCCTGTGTATTGTAAGATACGTTAGCAGGCAAGGCTGGAAACTTGGTTGCAACACCCCCCTTGCTCCCTGCTTGTCGTCAGACACCAGGACTGGAGTCTGTGGAAGGTCTGGGAAGGTCCTCACAAACAACCTTTGTGTGGGGATGGCACGGCAGGGGCGCAAGCAATCATGGTGAAGTTTCTTGGTGTTCTCCTGGGCATCCTCAGGTTGGTAGGTGTGGTTGTCATAGACAGCAGCTACCTTGAAGGGCCCTAGGTGTTTGGGTTCTAATTTGGCAGAATTGGGATTGAGGGTGTAGACGGGGTCACCTATGGTGTATCTAGCTTTGAGGTGTTTTGTCCCTCCTGCAATCCACTTGTGTTTGATCTCCTGCACTTTGGCACGCCATTGTCTATGGAGGGAGTTGGTACTAAGGGGGGCTTGTTGGGGACCTCGGACCGTAGTTTCCCCTGTTCAACCCCTGTCAGACCGTCAGGTGTTCCAAAGGCCAGGGTGTTAGGGCTGAACCCAGTGCCCCTGTTGATTCTTGCTTGCAGGATCAGTAGGGCGGTGGGAAGATGTTCAGTCCACGCAGTGTTAGGGTGCTCTTGTGAGAGCTTGGCAATCAGTTGAACCAGGGAGCCATTTAACCGTTCCACACATCCGTTGGCTTGCAGATGGTAGGGGGTTGTGACTATATGTTGGAGCGCGTTCTTGATGCAGTATGCCTTCACAATGTGTCCAACAAGTTTGGGCCCGCCATCTGTGATGAGACGCTTGGGTCGCCCAAAGCAAGCCACAATTTTCTTGCCAATAAAGCGGGTAACGGTGGTGGCAGTGTGGTTGGTTGTGGCCCAGGCCACTGGCCAACAAGTGAAATAGTTGATGGCAGTGATAATATACTTCTTACCCAGTCTGTCTTTGGGAAGCGGTCTCACAATGTCAAGGGCCCACTGTTTGAAGGGTTCCATAGCCTTGATGGGTATGACAGACTTGGGAGTTGCAGGTTTGGACATATTCTTTTCACACAACACACATGTCTCAAGGAGGTCCAAGATGTCTTGGCGCATGTGCGGCCACCAGACCTTATGTTTTATAATCTCAAAGAGGTTTCACCCTCTGATGTGACCCAAGGTTTGGTGGTAGTGCAAGATGGTATCCCCTTGTTATGTAGTGGGAATGTAAGGCGTCTTTTCACTTGTCTCTGCCCGGCAGCAGACGTTACCAGCATTGATGGTGAACTGGCTCTTGTTGTCCTTCAGCTTGGAGATGGTGACCAAGTTAAGGCCCTCATAGCGGGTTGCCTCAGGGCGCAGGTAGAGCATGGGCCAACCTGGGTCCAAACCATTGTCCCCAGTGATGGACGCTACATAGAGTTGTGAAAGAGCGTCAGCTGTGACGAGTTCCTTTCCAGGCTTATATTCAATGCGTAGCTGATAGGGGGATAGACACTCAACCTATCCTGCTTGGCGGCGTGTCAAATGGGACTGTGTGTTGAGGTACTGGAGTGACTTGTGGTCTGTCAGAACACAGGGTGGGAAGGTCACACCTTCCAAGTAACAACGCCACTTCTCAACGCAGTGTACAATGGCTGCCAGCTCCTTGTCATGGATGGGATAACGTTGTTCCAAGTCAGTGAGCTTCCTGGATTCATATGCTACGGGGAGGAAGACGCCATTGTCAGTTTCTACCCTTAGCACGCCCCCTATGGCCCTGTCAGAGGTGTCAGTCTCAAGTTTTTACTGTTGGTTTTGGTTGGGAAACTGCAGTACTGGTGCTGTTGTGAGCCTTTTCTTCAACGTCTCAAAGGTTTGATCTCTGGCAGGGGTCTAATGGAAGCGCTGTTTGGTATTGAGGAGCTCAGTGAGAGGTGCAATTAGTTCCCCACAATTGGGGATGAATTTGCGTACATAGGCAACTATGCCTAAGAATGTCTGCACCTGGCCCACATCAGTGGGGGGCGGCATGCTAGTGATTGCCTTGATTTTGGCAGGATTGGGCTTTATCCCTTGGGCAGAGATGGTGTGCCCAAGGAATAACAACTCCAACTTGAGAAACTCACATTTGGAGGGTTTAGCTTTTTACTGGTTTCCCCAAAGGATGTTGAGGACAGCCCGGAGGTGTTGGAGGTGCGTGGTTTGATCTTGACTGAAGACAATAATGTTGTCAAGGTACACCACCACACACTTCCCAATCAATTCCTCAAAGGCTTTGTTCATCAACATGGCAAAGATAGGGGAGCGTTAGTCATTCCAAAGTTCATGACACGACACTCAAACAGCCCGTAGCGTGTGCGGAAGGCAGTTTTTGCCTCATCTCCTGGTGCAATGCGGACCTGGTTGTACCCCGCAGTGAGATCAATCTTGCTAAAGACCTTTGCGCCTGTGAGTGTATCAAACAGGTTATCAATCAGCAGCAGGGGGTACTTATTTTTAGCTTTCACCTCATTTAGGGCGTGGTAGTCTGTGACCAGGCAAAGGGACCCATCCTTCTTGGCTATGAAGATGACTGCTGCCCCGTATTGAGAGAGCAAGGGGCAAATGAAGCCCTTATCAAGCGCGTCCACAAGGTGCTGGTGGAGGGTTTCATCTTTCTTTGATATGAGATGGTATAATGGTCGTGCTTTAGGTAACAATCCTTGAAGTTGTACAGCGTGCTGGATCTCCTGGGGTGGAGGTAGTTGCTTGAGTGTTTCACTGAATACGTCCTTGTACTCCTTGAGGAGTGCAGCTAGCACTGGTGGTGGTGATGTTGACAAGGGAGGGACTGCAGATGGTTCTGCATGAATAACTTTGACTGAACATTGGTTAAAGTCTAGTCTCCCCCCTTGAAATCATATGAGCCTGTTTCTGTCATTCTGACAAACACAGTGTCATGTATTAGTTTGTTCATTTCCATGGGGTAGATCTGGAACCCCACCCTGTTTCTATTGAGAGTAATGACAGAGGTATCCCAGTCAATGTAGGGGTGGTTATGCCGGAGCCAGTTGAGGCCAGCAATTACGCTGTGGCTGAGGTCTGCCATGATTGGCCCAGAGAGCTTAACCTGGACGTTTCCCATCCTTATGGAGAAGGGCACTGTCTTGTGGGTGATGGCAATTCTGCAGAAATCAGCTACAAGTACTGCTTTGAATCTGCTGGGTACTTGACCTAATTGCTGGGAGTCAGCAAACACTTGATCTACCATGGTGTGATTGGCCCTGGTATCTACCAGTAGCTTGTGGGTGTTCCCACAGAAACAGAAGGGATAGGACAAGTGTGTTACTTTATTTGAGGAGTGGGCGGCTTGCAACATGGGATCATCACTATGGACCTGAAAGATGTCCAGAGTTTCAACCTAGTGAAGATTGTAGTTGTGGGAGTTCCTTGCAGGCAAGGGCTGAGAGGACGGGCTGGCCAGGGTTGTAAGGCCTCTTGTTGCTACAACCCCCAGGCTTTTCCCTGGTCCTTGATTAGCGCTAGCTGGAGCTCCCCCTCACAGGGGCGTTTAGTTGCACTTTCTTGTTGACAAGGTTGGCAACGGCCCACTTGAACTTGGCCATTGCTAGGTGCAGAACGTGGTTGGGGCGGAGCATTGTTGGTGCGACGGAAGCCCATTGAAGCCTGGTTATTGGCCTCTACAATGGCTTTATAGCAGTTGTTGATAGAGGCGTAGCGGCCGACGGGGACCCACTTGCAGATATGGGGTTTTAATTCATTAACAATGAGAGTGAGAAACATGGTGTTCCCATCAGTCACAGCTTTGGGGGCGGCAGCAAGGGCTTGTTGCCACGCGGCGAGATACTTGGGGACAGAACCAGTCTGCTTGATGGCTAAGAGGGGAGTCCCCAAGATGATGGGAGAGAAGGTTTCACTATATTGGGACTTGGCAGCGTCTCAAAATGTTGCCCAGGTGACGTCAAACTCCTGGCTGGCCCAGTTGGTGAACCACACGGCAGCGGGCCCTGTAAGGCGGCCAGATGCGGTGGCAACCCACATGGACTCAGGGACCTGACAGATACAAAGGCGCGTTTTGGTGGACTGGAGCCAACTTACAATGTTGGCTCCTTAGGCACTGCCGGTGAAGGACTCTAGTTGGAGGTTGAGCATGTGTTGGGACAGGTCCAACTGTGGCAGGGTGACACTAGCGTCACGCTGCCCAAGGCAGAGCCAAATGTATACACTGGTAAGAACTAGCTGATCTTGATAGATGACATAACCTTCAGGAATGTCCCCCTTGGGGATTGAAAGGAATGTCTCTTGTTGTGGAGTAGCCATGCGGCCCGTACTCCGTCCTTTCTTGGGGGGAATTTTGTTTTTAAAATAGGTTGTAAACCTACTTCTGCTACCACTGTTGCAACTGAACCAATGAGAGTTCAGTACTTGGAATTGGGGAAGACAACAGTCCAATAGAAAAGGACAGAATAATAAGAATAAGGTATTGTTTATTGTATAATATTGTGATTAATATACTATATGGGGAAAGCCACAAGGCCACAAGGGGGTGGCATAGTGGGAAGTTCCATGTAAGGTTTGAAGCCAAGGAATAACTTGTGCGGGAATCAGCAGGTCAAATTGGCAACACTCTTAATTAGGATGAAGTACCCGCCATTTGCTGCTACCATCAGATTAATCCATAACATTAGATACGTCAAGGGGCGGCTCATCAAGCGCCCCCTGTGTATTGTAAGATACGTTAGCAGGCAAGGCTGGAAACTTGGTTGCAACAAACCCCTGCCAAGATAAAAGCAATCACCAGCATGCCAACCCCCCAATGTGGTTCAGGTGTGTATGTTCTTGGGCATGGTTGCCTATACGCAAAAGTTCATTCCCAACTGCAGAGAACTAATTGTACCTCTCACCAAACTTTTAAACACCAAATCATCTCTTCCACTGGGCACCTGCAAGGGACCAAGCCTTTGAGACATTGAAGCAGAGGCTTACAGCTGCATCTGTACTAAAATTCCCCAATCATAATTGCCAGTAAAAACTAGAAACTGATGCCTCTGAAAGAGCCATAGGGGGTGTTCTAAGAGTGAAAATCAATGAGGGTGTTTTTCTTCCTGTGGCCTATGAATCCAGGAAGCTTACAACTTGGAGCAGCGCTACCCCATACATGATAAAGAGTTAGCAAGAATTATGCGCTGCGTCAGTAACTAGCACTGTTACCTGGAAGGGCCACATTTCCACCCCGGGTCTTGACAGATCACAAGTCTCTTCAGTACTTCAATACCCAGTCACACTTGACCCAACGCCAGACAGGGTTAGTCAAATGTCTTTCACTGTACCAGTTGCTGATCAAATAAAAACCTGGAAAGGAGCTGGTCAAGCTGACACTCTCTCAAGACTCTATGTAGGGCCCATAACGGGGAACAACAGCTTGGACCCAGACAAGCCCATGCTCTATCTGCAACCTGAAGCTACTTGTTACAAAGGCCTCTATTCTGTGACTATTTCTAAGCTGAAGGACAATAAAAGTTGGTTCACAACTGATGCTAGTAACATCTACTGACAGCCAGAGACAAGTGAAAAGACACATATATTTCCACAGCAACTGTAGTAAGTTTGACTCCCTGGTACTTGGCACTATAGTAAAGTAAGAATTCAGCTTTTTCCCTGATTGACAACTGGAAATTGACACTTTTTTAACTAACAGATCTTGTTATAATGAAAGTTCTTAATAATTTTTTTACAGCTATGATATACTAAAGTGACCCCAGAGAGCTCAAAATGCAATAAAAACAGTACTTTAATTAATAAAAATAAGGAGAAATAAGCAATTATTTCTCATTTTACTATGTAATTTACACTCTTCAATATAAAAATATTTTTGATTACCATAAAAAATTGAAATTCTAATGAAACAAAAATAAACAAAAACACAATTGGTTAATTTAACCAAAATATTAAGAAATATTAATATTTTTTGATATAGTTTATATAAGCACAACTGTGAATATCTTATGTTTTACTAGTAAATTAATAAAAAATCAGATATTTCACTCACTTTCACCTATAACTATTCATCTAAAACTTGCCATGTATACATAAAATAATCAGTGCTACCTAATTAAATAAAAAAAATAAAAATTAAAAACCAAATGATCAAAACTAAAATTTAAAATCAAAGCTAAAAAGTTAAAAGTTAAAGTCATAGAAGCAAAACAGCAAGTTTATTCCTCCCAATTCTTTCCTTTCTTCATTTTAGCTCCTTCCAGGAGGGCAATGGCAATAAGCTCAAGCTGCTGCTTGATTTCAGAGGCCTTGTACTTGTGCTTGGCCGCATTTTGAATGGCCTTGGTGAATAGGGTGGATCAGGTTGTGGGATTGATGGGGGGACACAGTTGGAAATATCTCTGAGCTTGGAGATGGTTTTTTCTTGCTCATGCTGCAGGAGGGAGAAGAACTTATTAAACTTTGATTGAAGCCCAAAGTTAGCCTTTAGATGCTTGTGATAAGCCTCTAGCACCAAAGTGGTCTTAAGCTCCCTGTTGACAGCCACCTGGTGAACGTTCCAACTGGCCTTGGCTCTGGCCTTGCCTTGCCTCTGTGTGAAGACCTTCCCAATCCACTGGGGCTTGAACTACTCAAGGAAAGGCTTGAACTCTGAATTCTTGGCTATATAAGGATTCTTTGAGAGAACCTTGAACCCCTATGCAGTATGCTCTGGCTTTAAAAAAGCCAAGGCACTGAATTGTGCCAGCACAAATTTACAGGTGTCCAACATGTCCCTCCGGCTCAACCTAATAGGCTCAGCATGGGCCTGCACATTGGGAACAACTGCTTAACAGAAGTGGAAGTGGCACCCCTGCACCTCCCTGCTAAATAGCTGCTCAGATGCATTAAACTGAGCAGGCTTAAAGTCCATAATGCACATGTGAGGTCCTAGAGCTCTGAGCTTTACCTTTTCCTCCAAATATAGGGTGACCTGGTCCTTGTCAGCGGCAGGAGGGTTTGCGCGGGTGTGGGGGGTCTTCTTGGCATCATTGTTGTTGTTGGGGGGAAGAAAAAAGTGCCTTGCAAAGGATGGAGAAAGTACGGGTATATATGGCCTCAGTGGCCCAAGGGAGAAGGAAGAAGGCAAGTGGAATCACCCAGATGTCAATCTGGGAATGAATCATCCAGTTCTGCTTGAACATCCGGGGGCAAGTGGCAAAGGTACCATCAACTAGCCAGGTTGAAGCCCTTTTTAGATCCAGCAGGTTCTGCTGAGTTGCTTAGCAGATTATGTGGTCCTTGGTGCCGGGCCCATTGTCATGAAGGAGGAAGCACTCCCCACTTGGGAGCTGCTTAAGCTCATGAGTGAGCATGAGCTCAGTGAGGATGTGCAAAGCCTTGGGGAGAGAGGGATTGCTGGAAATACACTTATTGCTTATGAACTTAACAAGTTGCTCCTGGGTGGGCACCAACTTAATATTGTTGAGCTGCAGGTGTTGAAGAGCCTTGATGGCCAGATCTGAAGCGCGGAGGTTGGCAGAGGTGGGGATTACTTTGACAAGGTACCACTTCAGCATACAAGTGATCAGGGGATTGGGGGGCTCATAGGTGTGCTCCTCCTTCTCAGCAGTAACCTGCTCCCAACCCTTGGTGTTCAGCCAGGGCTTGCAAGTCTTATCCTCACATACAAAGTGTTTGCTCTTGGTGGTGCACTTTTGATTATTACAGTTGAAAACGTAATTATCTGCAACGTAGCCAGGGCCATCCTTTACTGACATGATGGGGGAAAAACAAGGGAAGTGCTTGGGGACTTTCAACTCTCTGTCCACATTGCATATATTGTGGATGGCCAGTGGATCCCAAGCCACATGACCAGAAGCTTTAAACTTCTTGGAGTAATCCTCCGGCTCATCTTGGGGGTCAGATGAAGAAGGAGGGGAAGAGCCATTGGGAGGGGGAGGGGAAGGATTCTTCAAGGCCTGCTTGGATGCCTCCTTTTTCTTACCAGAAGAAGAGGTGGGCTCCTTGGCAGCCTTTGCCTTATTGGTGTGACGCTCCTTAGTGGGCTCAGAGTTGGCCTCTGAGTGATAAAAGGAGTGGTTAGTAAGATCACAATCAGATTTATTAGGGGAGGAATTTTTGGGAAAAGATGAAGGGGAAGTAGAAGATGATGGTGAATGGGGAGAGGAGTGGAGTGGGAGGAGATGGAGTAGGAGACTTTTCTTTTGCAGTCTTCTTGACACGCTTGGGGGTGGTGAAAGGTTCTTTAGAGCCCTTGGAGGCTTGGCACTTGGTAGACTTATTGTTCTTGTTTGATCTTGGCTAAAGGAAAATTTAGTTTTTTAAATAAAACAGTATGAAAGAAATAAAAAAACAAAGAGTTAAAGCAAAGCAAAGCAAAATTTAAGTAAAAAGTATGCAAATAAAGTTTTTATTTATCAAGAAAAAAACATAACAAAGTAAATAGAAGCAAAATAGAAGCTCAAAGTATAGATATAAAGGTTAAAACATAGAAAATAAGTGATTTTATGATGAAGCATCAAAGATGTTAGGTTCAGTATAACATCTTAGTGCTAAATTAATATAAAAGTATAATTAAAAACAAAAAAGTATATGAAATTATATGGGGAGTAGAAGGAAGAGTGGTAGAATATAATTGCAAAAAAATTATTATGTGGAATTTTTTATTGGGAGTTAAAAATCAAAACATAGTAAAGTGTCAAGTTTACCACTGTCAATCAGCTGGGAAAAGCTGAATTCTCACTGTTGAGTATGCCAGAGTCAATCAGAAAAATCAAATTTACTATTTTTTACATATAAAACTTGCTTAAATTTAAAACGGGTTCAAAAGTTAACCCAAAAGCAAGGCAGTTTCATATGCTCTTTTATAAAAAAAATACAACACAAGTTAAAAAAGTAAATGAATGGGAAGGTGTTTATTAGTGTTCAAGTTATGCTGGGAGGAGCTGGGAGTGAATTATTTACCATAGTGTTAGTTACAACATTAAGAAGCTCTCTGTACTAATCCCCAAGTTAAAGTGTCAAGTGGATGAGTGTTGAGTGGTGCTCATAGTGCATCACTTATTAATTTAGCCTTAATTCCAAGCCTTTGATTAGTTAAATACAAAAAAAATAGGTTGTCAAGTGGATAGAGTCAAACAAAAGGAGAGTGGAGTTTCCGTTTTTTATAAATTACATATGAAATCTCTTAATAAATTTGGGTTTAATTTATGCGGCACCACTTAATCCACCAACCCAGAAATGATATAATGTAAAACAAGTGGGGCATTTGATTAATGTTCATGCCACTAAATCCAGTATAGCTGTGCTTGGGAACTTAAACAACAACTATGGACACCAATAATAAAAATATAATAATAAATAGCAAATTTTATATAAGCACATTTGGATTTTATTAATAAAATTAAGATTTGGTTTAAAAAGTGTTGAACTGGTTAATTTTTCTTTAGAGTGTTGAACACAGATTTTTTATATTTTCTAGTAAATCTAATTATAAATTGCCCCTTAAATTGGTCTTTTAGCTAACCAAATTATTAAACATAGTCAAATTCAATTAATATTAAATTCAGTTTTTGGTTTCAAATCCCTATATTACTAGTAAAAATTAGCTTAAAATTAGTTAAGCTGAAAATACTAATAGATTCACATATGTGGCACTTGACTCCCTGGTACTTGAAAAAGTGTTGAGTACCATGGAGTTGACTTCACCGTAGTTGCCATTCCCACTGCACAGCAAGGAGACACCATATCGCACTACCACTGCTACTTGGGTCATATCAGAGGATGTAACCTCTTCAAAATGATGAAGCGCAAGGTTTGGTGGCCCTGTATGTGCCAGGATATCCTGGACCTCCTCAAGACATTTGTCCTGTGTGAAAAGAACACATTCAAACCTGCCCTGCCCAAATCAGTCCTGCTCATCAAAGCCATGGAACCCTTTGATAAGTGGGCCCTTGAAATTGTGGGGCCTCTTCCTGAAGATAGACTGGGAAAGAATTAAATTATCATGGCTATCAACTATTTTACCTGTTTTTCAGTGGCATGGGCAACCACTAATCACACTGTCACTACTGTTACCCAGTTCATTGGTAAGGAAATTGAGGTGCGCTTTGGACAGCCTTAACGTCTTATCACAGACAGAGGGTCAGAGCTTGTAGAAAACTTTATGAAACAATGCTGTGCTAAGAACGCCCTCTAACAAGTGATCATCATACCACCACCAAGCCAATGACAGGTGGAGCACTTAAATAGTTCACTGGTCCAACTGATTGCCAAGCTCTCACAGGAGCACCCCAATACCGCGTGAACTGAACACCTGCCCACTGCTCTACTTATCTTATGAGCGAGAATTAACAGGGGCACCAGGTTCAGCCCCAGCGCCTTGGCCTTTGGGACTCCTGATAACTTGAAAGGGGTAGAAAAAGGGAAATTACAATCCACAGTTCCCAGGAAGCCTCCCTTATTGCTACTCCCTCCCTGAGCCAGTGGTGTGCCAAAGCCAGAGACATAGAACACAAGCAGATCAAGGGGGGCAAAGCACCTTGAGCTAAGATATGCCATGGGTGATCCTGTCTACACCTTTAATCCCAACTCTGCCAAATTGGAACCCAAACACCTCAGACTCTTCAAGGTAGATGCTGTCTACAACAACCATACATACCAGCTTGAAGATGTCCAAAGTAATATCAAGACCCTTCACAACAACCCCTTGCGCCCCTGCTGCGCCATTCCCACACAAAGGCTCTTCATGTGTACCTTTCAAGACATTCCATAGGTTTCAATCCTGGTGCCTGACAACAAGAATGGGGAAAGAGGGGTTGTTGCAACCAAGATTCACCTCTTTCCTGCCAACATATATCACAATACACAGGGGGTGCTTGATGAGTTTCCCCATGACATATCTAACAGCATGGATCAGCCTAAAGGTGAGGTCAAATTGTGAGCACTATCTCCTAATTAGGAGTGTTGCCAATTCAGCTTTACTGATCCCTGCACAAGTTATTCCTCAGCTTTGAACCTTACATTGAACACGCCACTATGCCACCCCCTGTGACCCTGTGGCTTTACCCATATAGTATATTAGTCACAATACCAATTAATAAACCTTATATTATTCTTCTCATTCTTGTTCTTTCTATTGTACTTTTGTCTTCCCCAATCAAATCCTGAACTATCATGGGTTCAGTTGCAGATCTATATACTAAAAATAAAGTAAAAATTAAATATTTAGAAGGAAAGAATTTATTGGTAAAAAAAGCATATTAGGCTTTAGCTTCAAGAGCCGTGACAACTCCTTTGAGATGGGCAATATAGCCTTCCTTGGAATAAAAGACTAGGACTTCTTTGGTGACACTTGAAAACTTGACCTGCTGGTCAGAATTCTTGGAGACAATAGCCTTGCTCTTGAAATCCTGGGGGTAAATCTGGTCCCAGTGGGCATGCTGATTTTTAGCTTATTGGTGATCACATTGAATCTGGGCTTCATTAACTTGATCAGGCAGTAAATCTGTTGCGCCAACCTTCAAGTGATGTGATAGTCCTAGGTATACCTCCCTTAACCTGCTTATAAAAGTTCCAGTTGATGGTGCCATCACCCTCAAGATATGGTGCTGCCTCTGAACACGCCCTCTTGTAGGTGCTCAGAGTACTGGATGAAGGGAGCAAGCGCTTCTTGTTGCTGAGTAATGCAGTTGACCTTGAGCAGCTCATTGTAGAAAAAGTTGATCTCTTCCTTTCTGACCATGGCCCGGGCAGAAGAGCAATTAAAGATATTTTGGCCCCATTTGTGCCATTCTTAAAGACCAGCTTGTTAAGGGATCAATTTTTTATCAGGCTCTTATAATGAGCCTTGGGCAGTGAAAGAAGCAGCATTGTGGTCTGCTCTTGAAGGCTTTGATAAAGTTACTGGATTGAGCAGGCTCAAAATTGACCATCAAAGTGATGGGATATATATGGGACTCTGGGGTCTTTTTGGATATGACCTGGTACTGGGTGGCCTCTGGATTGGTCTTTTTCTTGGTTGGTTCATCATTTAGTATGGGTAAGATGACATCCAGTTTTTGCTTAAGGATTGTAACATGTAAACATAAGCCACCTCTCTTTTATCAGGGAGGAAAAGGAAGCAAAGTGAACAGTATGGAGGTTCACCTTACAGTGGATATTTCAAAGCTGGTAAAATAGCTTTGTGTCAAAACAGCAGGATTGACCCTCCAGCAAGGTTCTGACTAAGCAGGTTTGTGACTTGGTCCCAAAAAAGGAATTTGACTTGAATTTCCAAATCCAACAACATGAACAGATGATGATCCCTTATGGTGGATGACTTGATTTGCTGCCTGACCCTTTACCAGGAAAAAGCCACCCCCCTTCACCATCTAACTTAATGATCTACATAAGTATCTTCCTCTTAAGATGATTTAAAGCAACGATATAATACCTATCTCCAAATAAATATAAAGATCTAGTTTTTAATATTTCCCCTTTGTAAATCTGCTAAAACAGCACAGTTACAACATTTGGGAAGAATGGGAATGTTCTATTGGAGACTGGGTGTCACATTTTAGGAGGTTGTGAGATCCCTTGGGTAAAAGCACAGAATCTGGTTGGGTGCTCCCTGGCTAGCATCATATAAGAGGAACATTTAATAGCATATTAGTATCCTGGCCTTCTGTTGGCACAAGCTCATCAATATTCCAGGCGCTGACACCAATATTTACTGCAATCAAGTATTGTTCAGTGATATAGCAGTGGAGTTTGGTCTTGTCCCCAACCTCCTCTATGTCATGAATGCTCATATTCACGCTCTTTTGATTTTAACTTTGGTGGGTTCTTTTGAGGACAAATCCCTTGCTTTCACTTTTGCCCCTCAAAATGAGTTGATTCCAATAGATAAAAATGCTGCTGTTTCTCTTCCTCTCTCTGTGCAACTCACTTGACCCACTCATGCCTGTGGTAAGTGATCCCACTGTCTTTGTATTGTGTTATGACATCATCAAACAATATATATTCTATTTCACTCATAAAAAAATTAAGTTCTATTTGCATTTTTGTTTTTGTGTCTCACAGCACTTTGGCACCTCTATAGCTACAACTAGTAGAGATTTATCATTTAGGACCACAAGGTAATAACTTCACCTTCTCTGCTAACTAGCCCAAGGTTTATTAAAAATCCAATCATAAGGCTAGGGTCTCCTGTTGTGTGTCTGTGCTGTGCATCAGAACACAACAAAAATGGTGCTCACTACAGGGGCTGCAAGCCACTTGGTTATCCCTTTCACCACTATGTTCTCACGCCTGTCTCCTACTCTGATACATGAGCTGTTCTTGCCTGAAATTACCAGTCCTCCTATTGAAGAGGATATATCAGACCCACTTTTTTCCACATTGTCTTAAACCTAGGAAATGACCCAAGCCTAGTAGCTTACCCTATGGGTACCCCTGACTTGGAACAAGTCATGGCAGTAACCCTTGGGATAGCTTGCAACAAGGCTATCCCCAGCCTACAACGACAGTTTAATTGAGAAGAATATTACAAGTCTATTGTTGCCCCACAGTTTCTGCAACATCTCCTCTCAGCAGCTGGTTCTGCTGACAATCTGCTCTTATCTTTTATCCAACCCTCTTTGGCCTACCACCAGATAGTGCTGGGGATCCACGTCCAGGCAATCTCATCCCTTCAAATTGCTATAACCAATCATTATGACCAGTTTGCCACTTATCAGAAGTATATTCACTCCCTGTTCTTGCTGGTGTTTGATAACCAACATGATTTAATTGCTTTCCCATCTCATCTAGTTACCTACATTGAGCAAATACCTTTGTCTATCCCTGAATATGTCAGAGAATGTCTGCAAAAATTCTATCAGTTACAGCAGCCCTGTCAAACAAAGATGGGCTCCACTTTGAGAGCCTACCTCTCTGATTTCAAACAACTTGTGAAACAACTCAATAAGTTCAGTGCCTACTCCTTTGATCAGCTACAGCAGGTGACAGCACACACTGCTTGAGGTCTTCTTGAGATACAATAGGAAGTTGCTCAGGAAAGAGCTACCTCTGCTGCTTCCATTGCAAATCTCCAAGCCCAAGTAGACAAGTTATCTGCACCTAAGATAGATGCTCCCCCTTCTTGTTTATCTGATGACATGCTGAATAGAGAACATAAGTTATGGGATGTCATCAGGGAATTACATGTGCCTAATTGCAGCCAATATTGCCCTACTGAAGCACCTCAGCAAGATACTCAGGTGCTTGCTTTGACAAATCAAGTTGCTGAGCTACAGAAAGGTTGCTGCCCTATGCAAAATGGTGTCAACTACTTCTAGTCCAACTGGAGCTATTGATGAAGATGGCTGCTGCCCTGGCCTGCCAGGAGCCCCCCAAATCCAATGTGCTAGAGAGTTGATTGCTCTATCTAATGAAGTGGACCACTTGAAACGGGACCACTCCAACCTTGATAAAGACTGCAAGAAATGAGTGAATTAATTGATTCAGTAAATGACAAGTTTGCCCATTGCCTCTCAATGGGTCCTTCTCTTATCTCCAGCCTGGCCAAGTTTTCCACAGTAGTAACAGCACAGGGCCAAGCCTAGAGGTTACTGAGAGACAGACCACCTTAGCTAATAATATGGGTGACCACACTGCTGAGACCTTGACTACTCTTGAGGAGAGTATCTGCTAGCTGTGGGCCAGACAGCCCCCTCCAAATCTGAAGCAGAATTCTCCCCGCGCATAAATGTACTTGATAGCAACAATGGTGGTCCAACTCCAGAAGCACATTTCAAGCCTATATTTAAGCAAGTTTTTGATACCAAAACATCAACCATTGCAGCTTTCCTAACTATATATGAAACTGCCATGAGAAGTGCCTCTGATGAAGTTAAAAAGGAAAATATTCTAACCTGTCTGCACCCAACCTGCCAAGAGGTAGTAGTGCCAGAGCTTCCCTCCATTGAGACTTAGGAAGATATGAAGCAGATTTTTTTGATGGTTTTGTTGATGATATTAGTTTGGAAGTGAATAAGGACGCCTTCATGCACATTGTCTTCAAACCAAAGAGACTTTGGCTGAGTTTGCTGATAGTTTCTATATGGAAGGACAGCAATTTATAACTAGCAGACAGCTAACAGTGTATGAAGCCTACATGGCTTGCGCTCAAGCCCTAAAAATTAATCAACTCCTGTGCCTCCACTTTAAAGCTCACAAGGCTATTATTTAATCTATGAAAAACATAAAGACGCTGCTACAAGACATGCACCTTACTCACTCTGGAGCTGTCATGCAAGAGAGTCAAGCAGCCTCCAACTCTGGATCTTCTTCCTGTGGCCCACAAATCCTCACTATGAACCCCCAGAATCATCTTAGACGCCAGGTTTGCCATAACTGTGGACATATAGGCCATCACTCCAAAGTCTTTACCAATCTGTGGGAAAAAGGTGTCAATCCTAAAGAGAATGCAAGAAAAGAAAAGTTAACCTAAAGGCAGAGTGCTCTTGGTTGACAATTACTCCCATTCTCCTCCAATTACTCCACTCAAAGTAGATTATGAACATTCCAATTCCCAAGCTCTCCCAATTCTGTTATTATTCCATGACATCTCCAATGATTCAGGAATTGCCAATTCAGATACTGAAGACTCTGACGCCTATGGATATTCAGTTCTAGAAGTGCCCAAATTATTACTGTTCCTATAAAATAAAATCTGGGAAGACTACAACTGCTACCAAACCTCTGGCCAAAGCCAAGTAAGTTGTTTCTCAACCTTACCTCACCCAGGCCAAGAGATTGCCTGTATTGGTAGAGTTGTCCAAAGAAGCGGCTGAAGTAGCTGAAACTGTCTTTGAAATGTGTCAGTATTTCTCCCTCTTCAGACTTTCTACAGGGAGTTCCCTGGTTTGAGATGTATGATAAAAAGTTGGACAAAGAACTAGCTTAAGCACAAGACATTCTGACTGTCCTCCCACCCTTTAGATATACCACTTCTTGAGTAGAGATATCCATCCAAAAGGTGAAGATCAAGGCTGTTTTGGATACTGGGTTGCCAGTTAATGTTGTATCCTCCAAGCTTGTGAAGAAGCTTAAAATGACCCTCAATCTCAACTATTATCAATCATAAAGTACTGCTGGCCTGGCCATGACTTGTGCAATAGGAGTGTATTCATCTATCTATGTGTTTTGGAAAACTACTTCTAGCTATGCCTAATGCAGTTCTAGAGAATGAGAGCTATGATCTTCTAGTTGATACCCAAATCCTCAGGGAATACAATGGTATCATAAACCTAAAAGATGGCTAACTCTCTATTATAGGGTATGAAGTCCCTCTGATCTTTGAAGAACCTATCAAAGTCCCTGGAAAACGTCTTAAGACATGTGTTTTAGAGTACCCAACTGGTGTCTTAACACTAAAGTATTGCCCCTACTTGTCCAACATGAAGTGTCCGCCCATAGCTTGCCCTGCATCTAAGGTATTCTCCTCCTGGCCACCTCTTCTGTAACCATTCCTTCTGGATTGCAAGTAATTCTGGACTTCCAAATCTCCTAAAAGTTACCTTCAAACACATTCCTAGAACTATACTCTCCTCCCTTGTAAGGGTGCAATGAGCCCTATATGTGCTCTGGGATTTTGTTTATCTCTCATAAAGACCCATTCCAACTTCTGATAGCTAATCTAACAGCTATTCTCATATCTGTGTCTAGAGGTCAAGTTGTTGGGTATGACAAGCTGTTGAATGCACCTGATGTCCTCTCTCTACACCCCTTTGGCACATTCAAGGACTTCAATCTACTTGCAGAAAAACCAAATGTTATATCCTTGTTCACTGCAAAAGACTTCCTGCAGCTGTCACCAGTTCAACAGAAAGAAGTGCTTGACTTGCTAGATCAGTTTGCCGACATGTTTTCTAAGGATAGCACAGATTATGGATTAGCCAAAGGAGCTATTCATAAGATTGATACTGGTGATGCTCCCACTGTCCAAGCTAAACCTTACTGACATAGTCAAGTAAAAGATGTTCAAGTATCTAAGGAACTCAAGCAATTACTAGATGCTGGGCTGATTGCTTCCTCACAGAGTCCCTGGGATTCACCCTTGCTAATACTCAAGAAGAAAGACAGAGGACACCACATAGTGATGGACTAAAGCTTCCAGAATTCTCTCACCAATAAAGACTCCTATCCTCTGCCTTGCATAGAAGACACTTTTCCATCTTGGGGGCTCAAAATTCTTTTCAGCCATAGATCTTGCATCTGGATACTGGCATGCTGATCTCTCCCCTGAAGATAGGCAGAAGGCAGAACTCATTACTTATGAGGGGTTGCTTGAGCCTACACACATGCCTCAAGGGCTGTGCAATGCTCCTGCTATCTTTCAGCGGGCCATGAATCCCATACTATGTGACATAAAGCTCTCTTGTATCTTGGTGTACCTAGACAACATCACTGTCTTTGGTGCAGCATTCACAGATCGCTTGGCCCAACTGAAAAAAGTCTTCCTTAAGATCCAAGGAGCTGGTCTTAAGCAGAAGCTGTCTAAATGTGATTTTTTCAAGGGTCTATCTTGAGTTCTTGGGTCATTGAGTAACTCAGGATGGGACCCAACCAATGGCCAAGGTGGTTAGGGCTATAGACAAGATGCTTCTTCCAACCAACCTTGGTGAGGTACAGGACTTTCTGTGCATGATGGGCTACTATAGGCAGTTTGCAACTGACTTTTTCAACACTAGTGAACCCCTAGTCCAGTTACTATCTAATTTCCCTTTGGATGGACCTCCAGCCATAAAAAAAGCCTTTGAAACCCTCAAACAAAAGCTCAAGGAGGCTCCTATCCTGGTATACTTTGACTATGATAAAGAGCTTATCATCTACTCTGATGCTAGTGATTTGGTCATTGGGATCATCCTTTCTCAGCTAGGCAACAAAGGGGTGGATCACACCTGTAGCCTATACGGCTCAAGCTATAAACAAGCATGAGAATAACTATAATTTATCAGAGAAATAATTTATTGCAGTACTGCATGATGTTAAGCAATTCTGACATTACGTCTACAGCATCCATCCCACTGTAGATACTTACCAGGCCTAACTTGAGTGGTTAAAGGAACTCAAGGAGCCTGAAGGGTGTTTAGCTAGGTGGGCCTTTGCCTTCAAGGGTATGACTTCACGTTATTACATTGCCCTGGGATCCAAGACCAAAATGCAGGCAGGTTATTGCAAATGCCTAGCTTAGCACTTCCCCCTGAAGAAGCAGACCAATTGTATGAAGCAATTGGCTATTCATCTGCTTAGGAGAGTGAACCTGAGAACATTTGATCTGCTCTGAATAAACTGTCAGAAGGCACCCTCATTTGCAACAACCAGCTATTCAAGAGAGTCCACAACCAGCACCTACCTTACCTCTGCCCCAGTCTTTACCTATCTTTGGTACTCCAAGTTCACAAAGCAATGGGTCATGTTGTATTGCTAAGACCCAGGATTGGCTTCAAAAGAATAAGCTATTGGGAAAACCTTTGGCTGCTGATACCTGATGTAATTTGTAAATCCACTGCCACCTTTGGCTTTGGACCAGTCTGTCTTCCCCCGCCGTACCAAAAAAGGGCCAAAAATTGCAGCCCAGCCACTCAACTCTCTAGACAATTTAGCGCATACTGTTGGCAAGAGGTTTGTCCTGGCCTACCCTGCAGGTCCCCTGGCTTTGATAGTTCCCTCCTGGGAAGAAACACTAATCAATTTAGACTATTTACTGGCCTGGTGCCGTCCTCTCTTAAAAACAATTAGGAACACCCAATCAAAAGACGCCACACCAATAACCAGAAAATTGATTGAATCTGAAATGAATGAAATGCCCTCCAATCAATCAGATGCATCCACAGAAATTAACTTGAAACTCTCCAGTTCTCATGGTTTTGATCTAAAATTTTTATACCCCATCCAATCAGATCCAACTCCTGCTGTCATGTGATTCCTTTCCTGCAACTCATTCCCTTTTATGCAGCAAGGGGACTTTCAGTCCCCTGCTTGTCTATTTTCAATCATTAAAGACTTAGACCTTGTTGCTAAACTTTGCCATAATTTTTGTAGCATTGACCCATTTTTGAGTCTCCCTAAATATTATACAAGATATTAGTTGTTTTTGGTTTTGTTCTTACCTTTAACTCGTCCTGTACCAACCCGGCCTCTTTTTCAAAGCCCTTTAGCTTAGGCGCTGCCTTTAATTATTGTACTAGCGCTTTACACTTTCAAAAACATTGTTTGAACTTGTGTTTTCATTTAAAACTCTTTATAATTCTTAGTTTAAGTTTTTATTTTTATTTTACTTGTTTTTGAACCTGCTCTTTGTTTTTACGCCTACCAAGCCACCCAAAGCCAACACCAAGGCTCCCAAGTGTTTCCTGCCGCTTTTTACTGGTTTCTTCTTGTTGCTGCCCTCCCCTGGAAAATATGATCTCTCTGAGATTTTAAAATTACATATTTTAATTCCAAATTTTGTGGCTGTTCTAACCATGATTCTCCCTGCTTTGAAATTTGTAATCTTCACCTTGGCACCCCTTGCAATTCTCCTCTAGACGGCTGCTCCTAAATTATGGTTGCGGGTTTCCACTTCTGCGCGCCTTGTGGGAAACAATTCCTCCAGCCTTTTGTACCTTCCTGGTGAGCTTCTTGCTTCAGGTGAGAAAATTGTTAGGAGCCTGACTTATGACAACCTGGAGTTCTCTGCCGTAGACTATACCGTGTCTGCCCCTGCGTTGGAGATGGTTCCTGCCCCCCATTCTTAGCTCAGACAAAGACAACCCAGTCCCCCTAACTTCAGTAGGATGGCATCCTGCTCCCACTTGTACACCCTAGTTGCTCACTGGGTTAGCTTTGATGGGGTTGAATGTGTACTTCCCTTGGCTGTCCCCTGTGTCTTCTCTTTGGTCCCCCCTCTGAGCGGTCATCCTAGTACTCCACTGGGCGGCATCCTGGGTGTTCATCTTGCCGGGATGGGAGCCAAACTTAGTTAGTTTAGCCCCCCTCTCTAACATCATTGCTAGCTGGCATGACAGCAGGTTAAAGCGTCCCTGAGCTGCATCTTATGAGTTTAAGCTTTTCCCTCCACAGTATGCCTTTCACACTTTCAGCATTGATGCTGTAGGGCCCCTCACTTGTCTGTGTTCAGGCTGTTGCTTCACCCTGATTGCTGTTGACCACTCCAGGGAGTGGTTAGAGGCTTGGCCTATCAAGGACATTGCTGCCAAGACTACTGCAGCCGCCTTGATGCAGGATGCAATCTATTAGCATGGCTGCAACAAGTACTACTTTCAGATAACAAATCCAACTTTAACACAAGGCTAGTGGCATCTGTAGTAGAGGCTTAAGGATCCCACCCATCTTTCCCAGCTCCCTATAGCCAGTCTACTGATGGGGCTATAGCTCAAGCTAACTCAACCTTAGTTCCCATCATGCCAAAGCTAACCTATTCAGATGCTGCTAACTGGGATCTATACCTGCCTGCTGCTTCTTTGCCTAAAGCCTTAGTAAGCATCATCTCACCAGGTCCTCCCTCTTTGCTATGCTGTATGGGCGTGGGCAACCACTCTGTTGCTCTTAGGGAGCCCCTTACTCTCTTGTGATGGTTCCTTGGACCCTGATGCCCACATCAATAGCTTGGCCAACTGTATTATTAGAATCCAAGCCTCTGCCTACACCTTAGCTTACAGACCCAGATGTTAGAGCTCCTCTCTAGTGTCCATCCCTCTGCTCAGGTGCACGCCATGCTTCTCTGCAAGCACCAGCCCCTGAGGCGGATCCCAATGGGGGCAATGTCGTAAAGGCTCATACCCTGGCTCTTCTGATCTGGCCTTTTGGGGGATCTCTTGAGAGTGAATCCTTGCTTCTGCTCCCACCCCTGGAAATGAGTTGATCCCCATAGACAGGAGCACTACTGTATGTCTTTCTCTCTCTGGGCAACTCACCCCCCACTCATGCCTGTGGTGGGGGGCCTGGCTGTCCCTGTACCGCCTAGTGGTAACAGCAGACAGGATATCTTCTGTCCCACCATCTCTAATAAAAATTAGCTTCAATTCACAACTTTGTCTTCAGGTACTTCCCCCTCCCTCTAGCCACGGCTAGTGTTGATTGATCATCCAGGGCCCCAAGGCAATCACTTCCCCTTTCCTGCCAACTAACCCGGGGCTGGGTATGGGTCCAATCCCAAGGTTGGGATTTCCCCCTGGGTTCCTGGGCCCCTGTGGGGTTCCTGGTCACCAGTCCCCAAAGTGTGTCCTGGGTCATAGCCAGGGACCAGATTGGAGGAGTTGTCATTCCCCAACAGTGGTGAGTGGTTGGTTAGTAGCTTGTACTTGGCCTGAATAAGAGCAAACTCTTCCAGTACCTTCCCAATTACCAGGCAAATGTCTCCACCATACACTTGTACTTCAGCAGGCGCTAGCCCTTCTGTAGGCCAATACCAATCCTGCAACAGTCTAGTCAATTATGCTCTAATAAAATCCCTTCCTCTATCTGTCATTTCTAGATACCTAGTCACTTTTCCCACTCCTCCTGGGCAGACTTACTAAAGAAAAATCTTCTGCAACCTTGGCAATAGGATTCCTCCTTCCCTGGGCTAGGGTAGAAGACGTGGGGCAATTTACTAATAGAGTGTATATCCTTTTATCACGGGAAATTTGGGTAGGGGGTGTAATAGGCTTTTTATTCACAGTCAGAAGGAAGATCCCCTTAGAAACCTTCTGATATAAGGCCTTTGTATAGGGAACAATTAGGTTTTGTGCCAATACTTGGAGTCCTTTAACAGTCTCTTGGACTCCTTGTACTTGGTCTTTGGCTCCTGCACCTTTGTCTTGTGCTCCTGCACCTTGGTCTTGGGCTTCTGCCGTCTGTTCTAGCTCAGGCTTCCTTTACTTGGTCTCTGGCTCCTTCTGTAGTTCTTGTGGCCCTTGTAATCCACTTGATCCAGTCCCTGAAGAGTCTCAGATAGCTCTCCCTTTTATAGCCCCTTGTTTCAGACCAAAAACCTCTCTTAGAACTCTGGTTTTCAAAAGCTTAGCTTTCCAGTTTTTCTCTCTCTAAAATATATTAAACTTTAAAACTTACTTCAGCCAATGAAAGCCCTGTTTTTTCTGCTCCTGTCCTCATTTTTTAGGCTTTAACTCTTAAGTTAAAGCCCTTAAAACATTGATCAAGTAGACTCTGGCTTGCAGCCAATCATACACCTTGATTCAACAGTTTTGCCAAAAGATTTTCCCAGATGACTTGCTCTTGGCCCTGGCTCAAATTCAAGGCAGTCTTGCTCCAGGTAAACAACTGCTCTGCGTTTCAAACGGTTTTGTTGTGATTCCTGTCACGTTTCCTGGCAAAAATCAAGTGCTTCTGTATATGTTTTACTTAAGCAAATTTTGTCCCCTTGATTCTCCAAAGTTTTCCTGTGTTTCCCTATGTTTTCCTTAATGTTTCACAACTTTGAACCCGCTTGCTGCTTGCCCTTTTGCCTCTCCTAGTTGTTCTTGGTGAAATTTGCTCTTTTGCCCTTCCAGTTTCTCTGTCCTGTTTCTGGCCTCTTTCTTACTCCTTTCTGGTTTAATTTCCTCTTATTAAATCTACAGTTTCAACACCCTGTAAACTATTTTTTCTCCTCTTTCTTTCTGAACATATGGTAGTCCATTATTTTTAACATATTTAGGCAGCATTTAAGCATTACTTAACTGCTTCCTTCCATTTATATTTCTTCTTCAAAGACACCAGAATCAGCTTACCCAGCCTCTGCATCCAGTCTGACTAGTCCTTCCAAGTCACCTCCTGGTCCTGCACTTACATCTTCTAGTCCTTCCAATAGTTCTTCAACCACATCTCTCAGTTCTTCAGCTAATCAGCCCATCTTAGTGCACCAAACAGCTCCTCTCCAGTCTTCAGACAACTTCATCAGTCTTATGGCCATTCTTGCATCAAGATCTATAAGCGCTTCAGCTTATCTTTGCTAAGAACCACCTTGATTTCACCTGCACAACGAGCCTTTATGGTTCCAAACTTCAATATGAACCAACCAATCCTTCAACTAGCCTTCTCTGCAATCAGACAGTTCCTCTCACTAGTCTTCTCTGCTGATTCTGTGAACCACTTTGGTTCTGTATCTCAGTCCCTGTTACCAGAACCTGCAGACCCAGGCATGAATCTACATTGAACTGGCATTTGACTGGGCCCTTGCAAGTGGTATATTCCACTTAGGCCATCCAACCACAGATCCTTAAAGCCTATGCTGTTGTTTTTACTCACCCAGGGGATTAAGTCTGGGCTTTCAGTTGCAGAGTGATCAGCTCTACTTCCCAGAGCCTGATCACACCAAGTTCTAAAGCTGCTTCCACAAGAAAACTGCCTTGATGACACCTCTGAGCAAATTCATGCCCTCCAATGCTCACTTTGGGTTCCCCCCAAAGCTCCCATGGGGGCATAAGCGGGGACACCCTACCAGTCAGTTAGGTAGGATGCTTGCTCACAGACCTCCTGTAAGCGTATCAGGGTACGTAGAGCCCTCAGAGCTCTTCCCCTCCCTGGCCGCCCTTGTTACCTGCCAGGGGTCTAAAACCTTCTCCATTTTCAACAGACAAAGTTCCCTGCTAGCCATCCCATTCTTCACCCTTTTGCAGCCACAGTCCCCTGCTAGGTGAAGAACTCTAGCCCACAGCAGCCAATATCTTCTGCAGGGTGGAGGCATTATCTGCCTCTAGTAATTTCTACATCTACTAGCTAGGTCTCACTGCCCCTAGTAGCCATCCTTCCCCACTAGGCCTCTACCTGTAATCAACCAATCAACACCTTGTCAATCTGGAGCATAGACTCTTTATTTGAAGCCAAATCAACCCTCAGCTGCAAACCCTCCTACATGTGGATCATCACAGCCCCATTGCACATCATGACCCTCTATCCAATCCTGGCCCAGGTGGAGGAGGTACAGGGACCCAGCTCTGATGAAGCCATGCCCCTGTTGTGGGAACAGCTTGGGTAGGTACCTGGGCATGGTACAATAGAGTATCTCATCTGAGCCTTCACAGCATGCTTACTGGGGAGCTTCTTGGCTTGGGTGAACTGGTTGGGGTTGATTGGGTGGGCTGCCTGGAGGGAACTTGGGGTTGTGATGATGGTCATGCTCTTCTCTGGGGGGTGGGTTGAACCCAAGCCCACCCTTGATAGAGCCAGCACCCCCTTTTGACCTGAACCGGGAAGGAGTTGGGGAGATGGGGTTTACTTTGGAGGCTATTGCTGTTGCAGATGTTGGCAGGGGCATGCCAGCCTCCCTCCAGGATGGGCTCCTCCTTTGAGGAAGCTGAGCATGCCCGTCAGAGTGGTTTTCTGAGCCCCTTCATGCTGACCTTCATCATTTGAGTTGGATTGCTGCTCCTGCTGGCCAGGAGGCAAGTGAACAAAGGGAGAGTGGGAGGGATGCCAGCCTCAGGCTCAGAGGAGGGTGTAGGGGTCTTGATAGGAGTTTTTTCTTAGAAGGCTGCTTAGAGGGGATAGCCTTAGCCTTTCTGGCCTGGGTGGGAATAGACTTGTCCTGAGCAGCCTTGATGTTGGCCTGGGAGGCATCCAAGGGTGAACTAGTATCTGAAAGGGACGGGTCTGGGGGCAATTCTATAGTCCAAGATGCAAAGGTTTTTTTATCTAGAGGCTGGAGCAGGTTTACATACTCTTGTAGAGTAAGCCTCCAGTTATACCCTATCATAATCCAGGGATCTTGCTTGTTTAAAAGTGTTCTATCTTGCCCGTAGCTGAAGTACCCAGAACTTCAAGCTCTCTGGTTGCCAAGGCGGTCTGGGCCGCTTATCCAAGATGCCGCTTTAGAGGTGGGGGGAAGGTAGGGGCCGGCATATCGTTTATCAAGTCCAACAAATCCATAGCCCGGCTACCACAACCGGGCCAAACAGCAAATCTTGGATCGCTTTGCAGCCAGCTCAACAGCTGGGGTGAAAGGTACCATGCTGTTTAGAGGAGGTCAACTGATACATGTATGCAAGGTTTCCAAAGTTCCCTTACATCTTTTGTTCAAGTGCAACCCAGCGTCAGATTGTACCTCTTAATGGCGGTAACAGTTGATTCACAATGGCGGGATCTATATGGCGTCCTATGCCGCCATATGTAAAAGTAGGCTAGCTCTTGGTGCTGCAGTGGTGGGCACCACTCTTATTGGGCGCTTAGAGGCCTGGTGGTTTTTGTAACGGCGTGCTCTGCGGTTGCGTAAACGCCCCATTTCTTTATAAAAAACCACAAGTAGGACATCTTATTGTTGAACCCCAAATATCAGTGTTCCTTCTGTGATAAGAAATGCAATAGGTATATGAAAAGGGATCTTTTTGAATGGCTGGGGTATTGGGTGATAGTGGTATCAGAGTGGGTTGATCTGCCATGTGGGATCTTGAATCGATACCATGATTTATTTCCAGCTAATTGAGGAAATGCTTGGATTTGTTGTAGTCTAGATATAAGATCCATTATAGTAGCAGGATGCTGTATAGACCCATTATGTTGACCCAATTCGGGCTTACATTTGATTTTAAAATAAATTTTATTCACCGGTTGTCCTACCCTGTACCAGGACTACGATGGTTCCTTTCGGCCCAGGGTTGAAGGGATGGATCGGATATTTAAAAGATGATTTGAAGCTAGAGTCACAGTAGCCATCCATCTCCTTTTGATTTTAACACGTCTAGCCTTTCACTTTATGCTTTAATCCGGCACCGAAACCTCGCTTTCAAGCCGAACGACGTTTACCCATGGCGGGATAACGTTTATTTCCCTAATCCGGAATGGATCCAATAAGGAAGTTAATTGTAGATCCACTATATTTTATCCCAAAGCTAAATAGCCCTATTTCGAATTAGGCAGATTTTATTGGCGATGGATGTTTAGAAATCAATGGATATTTCATCTTTGTTAAACAGTATGTATATTTAAATTGAACAGGGAGTGTTTGAATTTATATCATCTTTAAATGATCACTCAAGAAGCAAGCTAGCGGCGTGCTTGGGGAGGATTGCGGATCTGGCAGCATCTTTGATTTGGCGGTGCATCATGAAAACAAGGATGTGGTTGATGATGGCAAGCAACGTCATGCAGATGGGGGCTAGCATGTACAGGACCCTTGGGGGAGCGTCGAGCCCGTAGAAGAGGCCAATCACGGTGGTTGAGACCTTGGGGATGTAGCAGATGAAGTATACGCACAGAAACAGGAGAGACCGGAGGGCGGCCCGTTTGGTAGCCTTCTTGTCCTGGTCAGGGACGTTGGCGCGGTAGCACTTGGCAAAGATGGAGATGTAGCAGAAGGTGAGGACGAGGATCGGGATGTTCAGGAGAAGGTTGAATGCGTAGTTGGCACACAGCGACCACTCGGTGCCTTTCGGCATGCAGAAGATGAAGGTGGGGTCGGGCGCGAAGCCGCCATTGATTGAGTTCCCAACCAAGAACACGGCAAAGGTCAGCGATAAAACCCCCAGCAACGGCCACACGATGTTTGGCGGTAGGCTTTCTCGGTGGCAGATGACGCTGTATCTCTCCATTGCCAAGAAGCCCATAAGAATGCCAGACATGCTGCTGGAGAAGAAGACCCCCGAACTGAGGACCGGGCAGTACAACTTGGAGTGGTAAGCTTCAGGAAACCCGAGCACGGGGCGCAGGCTGCAAAGCAGTAGGGTAACTCCACATAAAAGGAGGTCAGCAACACCGATGATGTAGATCATCTTGATGGACATGGACTTCTCTAGGAGCTTCTTACCGACATGGAGCAGGAACGAGTTGATGGCAATGCCGAACACCGCGGCAACAACCAGCGCCCCCAGCACAAGCATCGACGACGCTTCGTCATTTTTGAACCCAAACATCTTCTGCATTGCCCAGAACAACCTACCCAAATCCCTTATAAACGAGCAAAGCTTATTTCACACGATGGAAGCCCCATGGCACAGTTTAATCTTTATTCTGGAATATAAAACCACAAGTGCCACCCACGAACTTCTTTTGTTTCCAATTTCATTTAATCAATAAAAACTAACCACAAACCTTAATATCTGATCCAACCCATTGAAATTCAAAAGATTTCATTTGCTATTTATTATCACCACGCAGAATCAACCCATGATATTTAAATACCAAACCACTTCGTTTTGAAACGAGCGTCTATAACCAAAACAATATAATCCCATCTGCTCCTCATCACAAGCCACAATTGGTCTAGGAACAAAACATTATTATCATCAAGCCTAGTCCACAAACCCCTCAACTAGATCTAAAAGGGCTTACCAACCTGCCATTTTAAATCGTCCAAAGAGCCTAGAGATTGGTCCCACCACGCCTCGGGTTAAAACGAAGCGTTTATGGATAAAATATGCATCCGTATCAATAATCCATCATGGGATGCGGTTTGAAACCGATACAAGTACAAATCAGGAAAAAAAGCAATGGAACCCCCCTACCCAAACATCTACACCAGACTTGAACTTTGAATAAAGTACCAAATCAATCCAACCCCAAGCAAGCCATCGGGCACAGTTAGGCTAGACCAACCCTCAATATATATGGGTAGTAAGGATATCCCTAGACGCTTCTTGATCAGCATACCAAGACAACTTATCAAATCTGTATAGGCATATCAAATAAAATATTTCTGGATTGCTCCAAAGTTATCTTTAGGCCACTAGATCTAGCTCATGCCAAGGGCTCAGCTAAATTGTCCCAACCTATACGATCCTAAACCCCCAATGGCTGCTAAATCTACAGGGATAGTATGTGGCTTATCATTTACTATATAACAACTAGATCAATATCAAGCAAAGGATCAATTTCTTCTTGATTTTTCTTTTTATTTGATCTATATATTTCTGCAAGTGTATCGTTAACAATGGTAGCAGCAATAGGTTATCTTTATCTACTTGCTTGATTAAAAGCTCATCTAAAGAAAATAACCCATAGATCGCACCCCCTACTGACTGGAGCATATACAAGGGGGGCAGGATATCTCCCAGGCCAGACATCTTCAGCAGGGTTCATTACCCATCCAGGAATAAAATTCCTCAGCACTCCTGGAGCCCAGAACCAATCTGCAGCATCAGCTGCCCCAGGTACCCTTCATAGTAATCCTGCCTTTCTGCTCCACTGCCGTTAATAGTCTGGCAACAGCGCCCATGTCGACATGGCCACTGTCGACTCGAAACTCTAAATCTCCTATGTTTTTTTGCTAGTCGCGCTAGCTTAATTCTTTTTTTAAAGCGTTCAGGGGTGCGAACCCAGAAAACACAACAAAATTGTGGCCATCTCAACACTATTTAATATTAAGCTTAATAAAAAACTCAATTTAACCTGATTTTTTTTATATTTACTAATAAAAATTAGTTTATTTTTTATTTGTTTTCACAACGTAAAAGTGTCAATGTCAACACTTTTTAAGCCAAACTTATTTTTAATAACAAAACTGAAGCATTTACAGTAAAAAAATAAGTGCACATTTAAAAATATTTTTTTATTGAATTATTATATTGAAAAAGACAGTGCACATATATTTGATTGTTGGAATGTTCATGTTATAAATATATATGTGGCATTTATTACAGCTTTAATATATTAAGTGGATTGGATGCTAACGGTGATCCAATAATTTAAGTGTGACTTACTATGTAAGTTACTATAGAATTTATTATTAAAAATAATGTCGACACTCATAAATGTTGTTTATTTGCTTGTGATCACCCCCAGGGTGGAGTTAAGCAAATTAGAGTGGCGCAATTAACCCTAGATTAATATGCCACCTCATATAAAGAATGTCGTAAGTGATGTTGTCGACACTTTACCTTTTTCAATAGTTGAATACAACTTCTTAACAACTTTACTTAAGCGCAATGGTAAAATATCATATTCTCTCTACCCAAATATAATTTTTAATAAAGAAATAAAGAACCTTGATACTTTTTAAACTTATTTTTATATTTTTTATTTTTATATGTGAACAAAAATACACAGGAAACAGTTAATTTTTTGCTAGCCCTCGTAAATTTACTTAAGTGCAATGGTAAAATATTATATTCTCACTACCCAAATATAATTTTTAATAAAGAAATAAAGAACCTTGATACTTTTTAAACTTATTTTTATATATTTTATTTTTATATGTGAACAAAAATACACAGGAAACAGTTAATTTTTTGCTAGCCCTCGTAAATTTACTTAAGTGCAATGGTAAAATATTATATTCTCACTACCCAAATATAATTTTTAATAAAGAAATAAAGAACCTTGATACTTTTTAAACTTATTTTTATATTTTTTATTTTTATATGTTAACAAAAATACACAGGAAACAGTTAATTTTTTGCTAGCCCTCGTAAATTTACTTAAGTGCAATGGTAAAATATTATATTCTCACTACCCAAATATAATTTTTAATAAAGAAATAAAGAACCTTGATACTTTTTAAACTTATTTTTATATTTTTTATTTTTATATGTGAACAAAAATACACAGGAAACAGTTAATTTTTTGCTAGCCCTCGTAAATTTACTTAAGTGCAATGGTAAAATATTATATTCTCACTACCCAAATATAATTTTTAATAAAGAAATAAAGAACCTTGATACTTTTTAAACTTATTTTTATATTTTTTATTTTTATATGTGAACAAAAATACACAGGAAACAGTTAATTTTTTGCTAGCCCTCGTAAATTTACTTAAGTGCAATGGTAAAATATTATATTCTCACTACCCAAATATAATTTTTAATAAAGAAATAAAGAACCTTGATACTTTTTAAACTTATTTTTATATATTTTATTTTTATATGTGAACAAAAATACACAGGAAACAGTTAATTTTTTGCTAGCCCTCGTAAATTTACTTAAGTGCAATGGTAAAATATTATATTCTCACTACCCAAATATAATTTTTAATAAAGAAATAAAGAACCTTGATACTTTTTAAACTTATTTTTATATTTTTTATTTTTATATGTGAACAAAAATACACAGGAAACAGTTAATTTTTTGCTAGCCCTCGTAAATTTACTTAAGTGCAATGGTAAAATATTATATTCTCACTACCCAAATATAATTTTTAATAAAGAAATAAAGAACCTTGATACTTTTTAAACTTATTTTTATATATTTTATTTTTATATGTGAACAAAAATACACAGGAAACAGTTAATTTTTTGCTAGCCCTCGTAAATTTACTTAAGTGCAATGGTAAAATATTATATTCTCACTACCCAAATATAATTTTTAATAAAGAAATAAAGAACCTTGATACTTTTTAAACTTATTTTTATATTTTTTATTTTTATATGTTAACAAAAATACACAGGAAACGGTTAATTTTTTGCTAGCCCGCGTAAATTTAATTAAGCGTACTATGTAAAAACATAGTAAATTTTCAAAATAATGTCTACAATTTTTGTAATCAACAGTGAGAATTCAGCTTTTTTTACTAATTGTCAATCATAATGTCAACACTTTTCACTTCTCACATATAAAACTTTATGTTTTATATAATAAAAACTTCTCATTTTTTGATATGTTGTATTTTTGACTTTGCTCTTTCATATTTGATTGATTTTTAAAATAAAATCTATATCAAAATATAATACTTTCACATATTTCTATCAACTTTTATCTTGTTATTTATAACTTTAATAAAATAAAAACTATGCAAGTATTTTTTAACATTTAAATGCCAAGAAAAACCATCTAAGATTTACTTTTTGTATATTATGCTTTTTAAGTTGTTTTTTTTTGTTTTTTACATACTTTGCTTTATTTTAAACCATTTTACTTATTATTTTAGGACAAGAACACCTCTAAGCAGCCAAAGGGTACCAAGCGTCCCTCCAAGCCCACCAAAGCCACCAAGAAGAAGCCTGTCTTGTCAAAGAAGGCCACCCCCAAACCATCCCCCAAGCCCTCCCCTGAGCCCTCTCCTGAGAAGAGCCCTGCTCATTCCACTGGGGGAGAGGAAACTGATGGCTCTCTTACAGAGCACAGTTTTTATAACCCGGCTTCTGACAAGGAGCCAACCAAGAAAAAGCACTCAGCCCAAAAGTCCCCACCCAAGGATAAGTCTCCTGCACATGAGGAGCACCACAACAAGCCTCCTTCTGCTTCCCCACCCCCGCCAAACTCTCCCCCTTCAAGCTCATCTGGGGATGATACAAAGCCCCGCCCCAATTACTTCCCTGGCTTCCGCCATGCTCCTGCTGGCCCTTGGGACCCTCTTGTGGCCCACAACATCTGCAACGTTGATGGCAAGTTCAAGGTCCCTTCCACCCTGCCCAAGTTTTTCCCCATCATGAGTGTTAAAGGTGGGCCAGCCATGGTGGCCAATGGATACATCTTCTCATGCAACAATGCCAACTGGGGCTTTAAGAGCCAGCATTACACCTGTGAGGACCATCCTGCCCAGTGTGGCTCAACACTGAGCGCTGGGACCTGGTCCAAACTATCAAGGGTGAGCACACTTGTGTGATGCCCAACACAACCATCTCCTGCCTCCTGAAGTGGTACCTGGTGCAGATTATGCCCACTTCCAAAGACCTTTCTGCCACCCAGCTGGCTGTGCTTGCTTGCAAGTACCTGACCCCTACCAACTTGAAGAGGGTGCCAACCCACAATCAGTTGGTCAAGCTCGTGAGTGATAGGCGTCAAGCCTCAAACCCCCTGGCCAAGAGTGCCACCAACATCAAGGACCTGGCCCTCACCAATGCCCTCAAGAAGACAGAGGATGGTGAGATGTTCCTGCTCCATTATGATGGGCAGTTCAATGACCAGGTCATCCCTCTTGTCTTCTTTCTCCTTCCTGGTGCCAAGACAGAGGTCTATGCCAGAGCTTTCAAGATTGTCCGGGATGCTTTGAGCTCCCTTCCCACCAACCAGCTCCCCCCTCCCACCCACACCACAAGGGCCAATCCCTCCTCCGCTGAGAAGGATATGGCAACCTTAGCTGCTGAGCAGCTAGCTCATGCGCGCTCACTTGGGCCAAAGGTTATAATAATGGACTTCGAGCAGGCTCAGTTCAGAGCCTTCCAGGCCACCTTCAATGGAGAGGTCCAGGGCTGCTTCTTCCATTTTGGGCAGGCCCTTGTCAAGAATCTCAAGAGTGAGAAGGACCTTTTTGAGAAGTATCTCAATGATGGTAAGGGGAAGTGCCGCTTTGCCATGACCCAGTTTGCTGCCTTGGCTTTTGTGCGCCCGGAGCATACTGGGCTTGGCTGTGAGGCCCTCCAGGAGGATGCTTATATCAAGAAGCACTCCACCATCTTTGAAGGCTACCTGGAGTACTTTGAGCGGCAATGGGAGGGCAAGAAAGTGACTGCCCAGAGAGGAAGGAGCAGGGCCACTTCCCCTTGGAATTTCCAGAGCGCCTGCCTCAAGGGGGAGATGAAGACAACCTCTAGCCTTGAGGTTTGGCACAGGCACTTGAAGACCAAGTTTGGGACCAACCCCAAGTTCAACAAGTTCTTTCAGAAGCTGCAGGAGGAGCAGGCCCGGGCTGTCTCCAAGTTCTGCAACCTGGCCAACCGGGTGGCCCCCAAGAAGTCTAAGGACCAGGACTACCAGGAGGACGTGCAGAAGGTAGTAAAGAAAAAGTACAAGGTGGCGGAGATCAAGAAGTACCTTGAGGACGTTGCAACTGCTCTTGCTGGTGGCTTTAATTAGCCCAATAAACCTTGCTTTGCTTTGCCTATATATTTTTTACTTTTAAACTTTTAATTTTTTGATTTTTTTGGTTAGTACTAATCTTTTTAGGTATGAAGGGTAAGTTTCAGATACAGTTTCAATGTGGTTTTATAAGAAATATCTTATATTTTGTTAATTTATCTTTAAGGTATGAGATTTTTTCAGTTATGCTTATATAAAGTATAATAAATTAAATATAGAAATTTTATATTCTGTGGTTATTATGATATATAAAATATCTTTATTTTTGGTTCATTGGAATTTTAATTTTTATGGGAATAAAAAATAATTTTATAATAAAGAGTGTAATTTACATAGTAAACTGAAAAATAGTTGCTTATATCTCCTTATTCTTATTACTTATGGTATTTTTTATTGCATTTTTGAATTTTCTGGGGTCATTTTAGTATAATAAAGTATTTAAAATAATTTTTTATATTAAAAATGTTCAGGGTAAAGTGTTTTGTTTATTAAAAAAGTGTTGACATCCAGGAAACGACATTAAGTAAAACCGGGTTGACACTTTACTATAGTGTTGACATTAAAAGTGTTGACATGGCCACTGTCAACATTTTTAGCGTCAAAATGGGCGCTGTTGCCAATAGTTCCACCAGGCTCCATAAAAAAAACACCCCCTCTGGATTCAACCCCCACCTGATAGGTTAACACAACCCAGCTACCCCCAGAGACTAGAGGCACAGGAGACCATCCTTCAAAAACTGGGATAGCCCCCAGATGTGTAACCAGATCTTTTGAGAACAGCCCCACCCAGGGTGAGATCTGGGAGATTTTTCAACATCCTCCATTGATAGGTTCACTCTCAACAATACCAGCTGCATGACAGCCCAGGAGCTCAGAGCACTAGAGATACTAGGAACCAACTTTTGATGTGCCACAGCATACCAGGGCATTTGAGGTCCATCACCTAGTGGTAGGGGCTTGATAGTCCCCTGACCCAACTGAATCTCTACTATACACTCCCAATGTGCATTGGGAGGTGATTTCATCTAAGTAAGCATAGGGTGCTTCACTAGAACCTGTTAGAGACAATGTGCTGGCCAGAAACAGGTAACCTGCACCAAACAGATAAAAGCCAGGGGAGCACGCCCCCAGGAAGCATCCCTGCACCAACCATTAAGCCAACCGCCAATCAACTCCAACCCAGAGGAGAACCCAGAAGTTCACAGGCTATCTAGGAAAGGGTTCATACCACCTTCAAAGAGGGAAACTTTATCAGAAGCCCCTAGTTGAGCTACCCCCTTTCACAGCAGGTCCTCTACAGGGACCAGGATTCAGGTCTCTTCACCATGATCCAGGTACCCCTAACAATCTTATCCTGCTGGCTTGCCCTTTTGGCTCTACAAGGTATCAAGGGCAGCAGCACTTGCCGCTGGTGCCCCCACCCTACTCAGCCAAGCTGCCCTACTTGGCACTCCATAGAGCTTGGGAAAAGGGCTCAGCCACATTGGATTTAGAGTCTAGAGTTACGCCTCCTGGGTTGGAATCTATGGTAGGGACTCTCATGGAGTATAGAAACCATACCCCCAGGGGAAATTTGGAATCTTTGCCCTATGCTGACTCAGCTTTGTTGGGAAGATACCTGGGGATCTCTACCTGGAGGCTGGATTGTCTTAGCCCTAGCAGCAGTGCTCTGGGGGAAAAGGAGCTGGTAAGGATCATGAGCTGGGTAGCTGAGGCTGAAGGTATTGGATCAAATGGAAGGCAGCCAGTAGAGAAAGCAGATGGGGGCGCTCTGAATATCTACTAACTTGTCAGCAGGCATGGGCTACCTGGTTGGACCTCCCAGCCCATCTGGATCCACCTGCAGCCAATGTTGAGGATAGATTTTTCACCCTTATGAGATCACCTACCCCTAAAGCCAGGTAAACCATGCCATCTTGCTGGGACAGAGTGGATAGCCATCCCAGAAGCCAAGTGTCCAGGGAGTAGATAAGGGATCTCCAAACAGCTCTGGTGGAGGATATACCTGGACCCAAATTTAATGCCTGACAGGGTGTGGGGGGATAGGGAGTATGTAATCTCCATTGATCAGGGGATCTCTCCCCCCATCCAGCGGGTAAGAACACATCAAAACTTTACCCCCGCTCTTCAGCACCCCCATGGGAGACACTGTGTCAGTAAAGGTTCCTGAGCCAGAGGGGGCAGGGCCCAGCCATGTTGGCTGGAGCGGTGGCACCCAAAGGATGATCTGCTGCAAAACTCAGGAGACCTGGAATAAGGGGACCCCACACTCTAAAGCCAGTGGCCAATGATCCCCTTCACCACTAGAAAAAACTTCTGGGGCTACCCAAAATACCCCACCCATCATGCAACCAGCTTTTAGGGGGCTTACTCCAGGCAAGACCTGCATACCAATCAGTACCACCATAGCAGGATGCTTTGAAGGAGTACCTAAACTAAGCATCAGAGAAGGGCAATCAGCCTGGCCAGCCTCCATTTAGCTGGGCTGGCTTATTTGGGGCGGAAAAGGACCCCACCCTGCCCCTTGTCACCCAGCCCGTGATCTGGGCAAAGTTAAGAGATGGACCTCTTGCCTATGGAGCAAACCCTGGGACCAGCCTGACATGATCTGAAGCTGGACAGGCAGAGCAAGCTTACCCAAGGACAAGGCTGGATTGAAGAATATCTGATAGATCTCCCAATCTCCAACCAGGGGCCAGAACTACTGTATCTATCACCCCCAAGCGTTGATAGGAACTGTTCCAAGTAGCGTATCAGGGCCATCCTGTGGAGTTCAGAGGCAAGCACAGTATCAGGAATATTCCTGACATGAACCAAATCATCACTGAAGGACAAGTTTGGAAAAGAAAGGGAGTTTTTTTGGTCAAGGAGGCAAAATTTAATCAGGACTTTCCCCCTATAGTTGGGGGAAAATAAAAATCAAACCAAGGAAGAACCAGAATTTAATAGCCGCTGGGATAATTTAACATCCCAGCAGGCGCCCACCCAGCCAGCCGCCCGCAAGCCACACACCAGCCTCCCAGCTGCCAGCCAGCCAGGCCCCTGCCAGCCACCCGCTTGCTCCCTGGGTCCCAGTTGGCTGCCAGCCACCCATCTGGGTCCCAGGCCCCAACCCACAGCCAATCAGCAGCCCCCATTACCTGCAGCCAATCAGGAAACTTCCTAATTTCAAAGGAAAAAATATTGATTGATTCCTGCCCTTCAGAAGAAGGGCAAATTCAGGGTTCAGATCCTGTGAAATATTCTGACCCCCCAGAAGATGGGAAAACTCAGGTTTCAAACTTTGAGAACAATTCAACTCCAAACCAATGGGATTCAGAGGACCAAACTGCATGCTTGAGTCCAAACCTGAGCCAAACTAAACCTTCCAAGACCAAAAAATGTGAAAGTTCCATGGGCCTTCAACATCACCTGACTCCACTCCCAGGGAAAATCATTGGCTCTAGTCAAGAATGGCCAAACCCCAACAGATTGCCAAGGAACAAGCGTTTGGCCACTTTCTTAAACCCCAACTCCCAATCACATTTTCCAAACTTTTGGGCTCCCCAACCCCTTGTTTCCATTCCCACTTGCTAAACTTTGCATAGCGGGAAGCACTATAAATAAGGGGGACCCCTCCTCAGTATTAGCTTGTGCTATTATTGAGTCTAGTACCCTCAATAAAGCTAAAATTACTTAAACTTTAGGTCAACTTTAAACTAGTTAGTCCCCGCCAACTCCCTCCAATCTAAGGAAGATGAACCATCTCATCTTCACAGCTGTGCTTACAGCTTGCCTTGGGATTGGAGGCTACCAACAAGGACCAGAGCTCTTTGGCCCCTCACCAGAAAAGCTAGGTCATGATCCTCACTATGACCCTGGACAACTCAACTCCTCCTACTCTGGTTCCTGGCCTCCCCTGATGTCCCTGCGTTCCATGATGTCTATTGCAGAGCACACCTCCATGTACTATGTGTTAACGTACTTGGCTGGGAGCTTTGGAAGATCCAACCTCCATGCTAAGGTCCTCCGTTGGTTGATGACCATCTACCCAATCATCACCACCCTTACTGGCTTCTGATTTTCCAACCTCTTGCCATACCTGCTGCAAGTAGTCCCTACTGTAACTGGGTATTACACACAGGCATCAATTTAGAGGTGAGAGGTGGCTTCATGTCTGGTTGCTAGGCAGGGGAGAAGCAGTACTTTTCTCTGATTAGGGGCGGCCCAGGTATGTGCTGGGAACCCTTCCTGTTAATCTAGCCAATCCCCTAGTGTAAGCCAGAGGGTTGCTGGCTAGTATCTGACCAGAAGTGTACTCCTTGCACTAGGGCTTTAATGGGTACCCAGTGAAGTGAAAGGTCCTGTAAGGGGCACCTTTTGGGCAGGAAACTGGGGGGGGAGAGGCTGGTGGCCTGCAGCCAAGTTTTCCCCAGGTTGAGTCCTGTTCCAGCTCTTGGGTTTCAGAAGAGAAAAATGATGCTCCTGACCCCTTGCCTCAATGCTGTGGATGGTTCCATCAAAATCAGAGTTTCTTGGCTGCACAAAGACAAGAGTTTGAGAGGTTGAACCAAGAAGGGACCCTTGAAATGATATGCTGCCATCAATCAAGCTACCCACCAGAAGCGGGGGTAGAAAGGTAGCTGGGGATTGAAAAGTTTTGCAGTAGCTGTTTAAAACTCAAAAGCAGAAATCAGGCAATCAGGCAGCTTCAACCAGAAAAGTTGAATCCAAAAATAACAAAATTTTGGTAAATTTAAATCCCTTGGCTGAGAAAATGCCTTCTAATAGTACCATCTTTGATTATAATGTCTGTATGATCTGGGTCAGAGCCCAAAGCTACCTTGGTAATTCAACAACCCTGAGCTATTGCACTCTAATTGACAACCTTTTTTATGCTTAGGGTGTCACAAGCATTTCATGGAATTTTGACCAGACCTAGGATACCATCAAATTTGGGGCAGGAAGATTTTTTGCTGATTTTTGTTGGGCTGATTGATTTTTCAAAAAAGAATGATGGAGAGTTGGTTGATGGAGCTCATCTTTAACTAAAATTTCTGGGTTGCTTTTCCCATGGTTAGCTTAGTTTTGGTAATGCTTAACTTGGGCTGAACCCATTTCCTAAAATATCACCAATCTTTTGTGCCATATGGCTAAGTTTAGACTTCTTCAAATTAGCCTTAAATGGAAATATAAAAGGGAATTCAAAGGACAGAATTTTAATTCAATGCCAATTAACCCCTGACATATTTTTTATTTAAAACCTAATGGATTCACTGGCATATAATCTGAAATTATAAGAAGTATGTTCCCTTAATTAGTTTTATTTTTAAAAAGCTATTATTTAAAATTCAGCAAGAGAAAATGAGCAATTTTTACATTTATATAATTAATTGCAGCTTATTGTATTATACTGTTCACATGGTATCTTAATGTTAACAATGAGTTTAACTAATTAAAGCTTAAACAACAGGGTCCAAACAGCTAGATTATTGGCTTTCCTGGAGCTTTTTTCTGTCAAGCCATAGGTATTAACTGCTCTGAGCCTCAAACACCATAGTCAGCTAAGGGTAAAATAATAATAAGATATAAGACAGATTCTTCATCAACATCAAAGTTTGGGCTTAAATAAAAAAGACATTTGCTTTCAAAATTCAAGTAAGCTTAAGAAAGCTTAACTAGTTAAAAGCCAAAATAGCCCAGCATTAAACCCCAGAATTTTATTATAAAATCTCCCTAAATACCCCTCTTTGAGTTATTGAAATGATTTACAGTATTCCCAACCTCATCAATCAAAATCTTCATCCAAGCATAAACTTTTGAGACTAAGAAGGGAAACTATAGCTACATATAATAGAACCCAAGACAACAGAAAATAAGATTAAAAGCAACAAGAAAACAAAACTTAGCAAAACAAACCTTTTTAAATGCCATACATTTATAAACATGAAGATTTTTATTCAGCATGCCTCACAAGAAATAGTTCAAAACAGCCATCAAGTCTAAGGAATTATATTCCAAAAAAAGAAGCCAGCAAATATTATGAAGGGAAATCAGGAAATCCAACAGCAGCTCCTCAGATAGCTCATTCTGCAATAGTGCAGGGGAAAACACACCCAAAAAAGCTAAAATTCAAAGAAAGATAAAAAGAAGAAGGAAGACAGTTATAAGAAGCCCAATCAAGATAATCAAGATAAAACACCAAAGGATGATAAAAAGAAGCCTTAAATAATGAGGATAATTATAACAATAAAAATAGTCCCCAAAAGACTACCCAAAGCCTAACACCAACTGCAAATCCAATAATGGGAAGCCAATAAAAATATGGGCTAAGAAATATGTTCCTGAATTTGAGCCAGAGAGAATAAAGAACTTCTGTGACAAGGGTGTAATTTTCATCATCCCTGATGAAATTACTCTCTATTTCTTTGTGTTGACTGTCCAGGAGAAGCAGCTGTTATATATGAGGGCTAATAATTTTAAATAAACAAAAATTTCAGATCAGGTGCCCTGAAGAAGTTCAGGTATGAGCATAAATAATTCCCCTCAATTATTGTGATCAACACAATTGAATCCCTGAAAACTCCACTCAAAGGTTATGAGTATTATTTTTAAAGATTTTTTAAGCTCTTGATGATGTGGTATCTAATTACTAACATCCCCCTGATGTCAAACCTGTCCTCCTCTGAAATAGCTACCCATGCCCTAGCAAATCTAAATGACCCCCAAAATTCATGTTCCATACCTATTTTCAACTTATCAGATTAATAGCCAACAAAATAATGGATGATTCAATCCCATTCAACAAACAAAAAACCATTTTTCATTGATTACCAGGACAATTTTGCCAATAATCAGTCCCTATTCCTGCTTTATTAAAATCCCAATGAGGTTGAAAATAAGATGATTATATATTTAGCCAAGATTCATCTCAAAGCACTTAATGTTAAAGAAGTTTGATATCTTATGTAACGTTTGCCAGCTATCCCAAGATCTTCAAATAGCTCTAGGACAGACATAAAGAAGTAGAGAAGATAGTGGTACCTATCATATGTTGCCTCATGATTAGAACAAAGAAGGAGAACAATGTGCACTCCCAAAATATTATCAAGAAAAAATACAGAAAACTGTCCTGGAGGAGCAAGAAACAAGGCCCACATCAGCAGGAAGGCCACCCAAGGATCCCATTGGCTCAGTCAGACTCAAGAACTCAAAGCTATTACTGCTTGAATTTAAGGCCATCCAATATATAGTATTCATAAAACTCTTTGACTGTGCAACCCAAGGTTGCTCCTTTAATTCTTGCTAATTCTGCATTGGGAAGATGAAGACCTTGAAGAAAATTTATAAGAAGTACACCAACAATACTTTGGGGATCACCAAGCAAATGATTTGAAAGTTCCCTTCTCTGTGCTTAATAAATAAGTATGACATCTTGAAGAAAGTGAAGTCTCTGGACACAGTTAAATAAGATGTGGCTAATAAGGAACTGGTGCTGTTTTTATTGATTACTTCAAGGACTAATGTTTCAGGATTGGCAATTTACCACCTCTGGAAAACCTGGCCTGGGAACAAGATTCAAACCCTGACCCTGACTGCTTTCAGGATGCCAGACTCAAGGACCAATGGGAAATCTTCTTTCATTTTTTTGGGATTGAGCCCCCCTCAAGCTGAGGCCCAGGCTAAGTCCTGAAGCAATAATACTGACATGGACTTGAGAGTGATGGCGCCCAAGGAGGGACATCTTGACTTACCTAATGGAGGCAAGGAAAGTCCCTCAGTGAACTTCATGAACCTGAAGTCCTCACAGGTAACCAATCAAGTTCAGCTACTATAGGAAAACATGGACTTAATAGCCTTCTCTCATGACCCAAGCTCAAGAACAGAATACTTGAGTGACATTTTACAAGTTCTCTTCCAATGAGAAGTTCACCAGTAGTGATGCAATTTTGCCGCTCCCAAACCCAGGCGTCCAGGAATCCCAGCCAAAGATTTTCTTACTTGTTGAGGATCCATTTATGGGAAATGTGAAGTTTGACAATAGGGCTCTATATAAGCCTATAGACCCTGCACTGATACTATATTTCCATTTTTAAATAAAAGGGTTATGAGGCATTGGTTCCCCCATTTTTTACCTTATTTTATTCTTGCCATTTAAAAAATCAGTTTCAGATTTTCAGGGCTGCCTGTCCCTCTGCCTGCAGTTTATTGTCTTCCCAGTGCTCCATTTGGTCCTGTCCACTATACAGAATATTCTCTGAAGCCCAAATACAAGGAATTTATCCTTGGGATTATAATTAAAGCAGATTCCCTATCCTGGCTGAATTCATGAGTATGATTTAATAGAAAAGGTCCTTGGCATTACTCCAAGTGCATCCTTTTCAAAGACAAGTACAACCTCCTATCTGCTTACCAATTGGACATGGAGCCGCCAATCACTCCTAAACCCATGCCCATGTCCCCACCCGAGCTTCCCACAGACCACTTCAACAAGCTATTTGGGATTGTGTATATCACCCTCTCTGGGGTGATTGACACCATAGTCCTGGCTGCCGGCCTGTAGTCCTGGGTAGGGAAGTCTTTCTCAAACCTTTTTAAGTTAGCTCTGATCTTGTGGTGGGCTCTGCCCGCAAAAACGCCTGGCCCACATGATCTTGGAAAAGGACAGGCCGACCACCCAAGCTTGGTTCCCTGACACAATGAGCTTGGAAGTTCATTGAGAAGAGATATGGGCCAGGGAAGAGCAAGATCAGCATAATTGTGTATAGTCTGTCCTGACTGAAGGTAAAAAGTTCATTACTGCCATGGAAGGATGGCATAATCACTTTGCCAAGTCAGTGCAAGTTAGCAAGCCATTTTTGGGAAAGCAGTTTATGGCCTGAAGGAGTTAAGAGACAAAGATGATAGGATCCTTAGAAATATTGAAAATGAAGTACATTAAATTTTAAAGCTTTGGCACTAAGAAAAATAAACTCTGATTTAAACAAAATAGAAGTGTGCCCAATTTTTTAATCAATATAAATTCATTAGCTTTTTATTTTGCTTGAACCCAAGTTGGTTTTTCTTAGCACCCCAGCCTTGTAAACTACCGTCTTTCTCCCCCTCTAAGAAAATTCAGCATGAACTCAAGAGTGGCACTATATAAGCTCTGGTAAATAGAGGCTACAAAAGGGATGATATTTTGGAATAAGAAAGAAGGTCTCAAATGCCATAAACCTTGGGTTTAATATCTGCTATTCTTTTCTTACAATAAATTATTTTCTTGCCTTCTTATACAGTAGTTTTAAAAGCTATGGTGATAAGCAAAAACAATTCATATTTGAGCAAAATGAACTCATATTTAAACAAAATTGAAATGAATCCAAATCTATTGTAAATCAATATAAATTTGTTTATTTTTAACTTTGTTTAAATCTGAGTTCATTTTGTTTAAATCTGAATTGTTTTTATTTGTCACCATAGCTTTTAAAACTACTGTATAATTTTTAGGAAATAATTAGCTACTTTTATTGATTTGCTTTAAATTTTTATACTTTAAAAATTTAAATTTTTAACTTGAAATTCAATAGCTTTAGCTGTTTTTTATTGGTTATAAAAATTTAAGCTTATTTTTATATACCTTTTATATATTTATCAACTGTCAAAGTTAACAATGGATCAGTTTAGTTTTTGATTAAAAATTGGTTTATATATTTTTATTTAATTATAATTACAGATTACTACAGTAGATTTAAAAGCTATGGCAACAAGCAAAAATACTTCAGATTTAAACAAAACAACTCAGATGTAAACAAAATTAAAAATAAAGAAATATATTTTTAAATTGATATAAAATTTGTTTGTTTTTTCTTTTATTTACATCTGAGCTATTTTGTTTAAATCCAAAGTATTTTGCTTGTTGCCATAGCTTTTAAAACTACTGTAGCATGTTTAATGTTGATTAACAGAAAATTGGTCAACAGAACAAAAATTGACAGAAAATTTTCTTCCCCATCAAATCTGAGTCAAACGTGAAAGATCCCCTAAAACAGCATTAAGAACCAAGTATGGTTCCTTTGAAAGTAGTTTTAAATTTTTGATTAGTCATTGCCCCCAGCACCTCTGTTATATAGTAGTTTTATAACCTGTTGGGATAAAAAATCAGCTCAGTATAAAAATTAAGTCAAAGTAGATCTAAATCAGTGTAATTTAATATAAATCCCTTGATTTTTAATTTTATTTTTGGACTGAGTTGTTTTTTTATCTTTTTGGGTTATAAACTACTGTATTTATAAATGAAGTATTCAAAGAACACATCAGATAATGTACTCAATCTAATTAGATGATATAATCATCTGTACATTAAACAAGGAGTATTAGTAAAAGGTCATTCACACAGTGCTTAACAACCTATGAGACAAACATCTGGATTTTGATCCCTCCAAGCATAGCTTTTTCTCTAAATAAATTGCCCTTTCTAGGCCACATCACTGAAAAGGGTGGGAAAAACTTGGTTCTGAAAAGGTATGAGCTATAAATGACATTCTACCACCACAAAATAAGAGCAAACTCTACATCTTCCTGGGAATTATTGTGTACAGTAGTTTTAAAAGCTATTACAACAAGCAAAAATTCTTCAGATTTAAACAAAATCCAACGTTCAAGTTAAAATATACACTCTGTTAACAGGGTTTATTGTTGTTAATGGGCAAAATGGGTCAACACAGCAATGAAAGGCTCACATGCAAAGCAAAACCATTCAAAATATAATCCAAAATACATTGATTCACAAACAAAATGGTGTGAGTTAACTTTTGGTGTACATATGTTTACTATGTGAATTGGTGACAAAATACACCCAAGTGTGGTGTGTCAAAACTCAATCCAAAAACAAAACACAATAGCAACTCACAATGTAAACAAAATCACTCACGCAATGTGTGCAATGGATTGTAATCATGAATGATACCTAGGTATCTAAAATAAGACATGGGATCTGAAACATAAATTTGAAAAATATTGTGTTGGGTGTTTGAATTTGGTAGTAAAATCTAGGAAAATGGGTGGATTTTTTTAGTATTCTAAAATTGGTGTTGTAAAACCAAAAACAACTAACTAAGAAATAAAAAATCTATAATTGGGATATTGGGTGGGAAAAATATTAATTAAATATCCATATTCAGATAAAAGCAAAAATTAAAATTAGGGAGTAACTTAATTAAAATTTATTTAGTATTTTATTGAATTTTAAAATGAAAGGAACACAACACCAGAGTACCAATGCACCTGTTGTGCGCCGCGGTTGCAGTTGCCCCCGCAGGTCAAAGAATAGACTCAGTACAACACAAGTGCCTACTCAGGAGGGAGGCAGAAGAGGAGAGTTCCATAGTGACGCTGCACTGACACAGCTGGTTCAAGGAGCACAAGCTGCTAGGGTGAAAAGCATAAGCCCTTGGGTCCCAAAGCTGACCTGGAAGCCAACCAAGGTCACCACTACCAAAACAGCTCGAAAAAAGGAGGTAGAACATACTTTGTATGTGTTTGACATTGTGTACCAGGAAGAGTTGGTCCCGTCAGCTATGCTGGAGAAGGTGAAGCCTGTACTTGATACTAGCTACAAGCCCTATATCAGTGATGGCAACCAGGAAGAGGACAAGGAGCCTGAGTTCTACAGAACTGATGAGGGACAGCTAGTTCTCAAAAAGGTTGCAGCCTTCTACAACAAGGTATGCATGCCTTGCAAGCCAGTCCCTGAGCAGCACCCCAATTCAACTACTCCCACTAAGCCCACTCAGAAGTGCATCCCATATATCAAACACATCATCCTGCTCAAGCTAATACGGGAATCTGGTGATTACAAGGCGGCCGCAGCTCTTGCTGGGGTGGATCCCAAGTATGCCTCCAAGACCTTCAACAGATTCATTAATACTGGTTGTGTCCTTGACGCGGAAAAATCCTTGCGCGTGTCAACCATGCTCACCAAGGAGCACAAATGGGCAATCCACCAGTGTATCACCCGGGACTTTCATCTTGAAATGGCAAATATACAGGCCATGGTCAAGTCCCCTTTTGGGATTGAGGCCTCAATTTCCTTTTACTACCATCTGCTCAAGGGGATGTGATTTTCCTGGAACAAGCTTGTAGTATCTCCCTAAAACAGAACCAGCCCAGTCAATATCAAGACCCGGAAAAATTACGCTGAGGCATACACTGCCCTCAAATCCAAGGGGACAGTGAGATTCTATTATATTGAAAAATCAGCATTTGCCTCGTTGATGCGCAATGAGCATGGGTATGTCCCCAGAGGCTCCAATGACAGATGGCTTGGCGTGCTGCAGTCTGCATCACAGCCTACTCAATGGTGGCTCTCCTTGGTCCAAAGGGGGTCAAGCTCTACCAAATGATACTAGGTTCCCACAATAGCCGGACCTTCCTATCATTTCTCCAATTGGTCCAGGAGCACCTGAGGCGCACAAGCCTGGGCTTCACCAACATAATTGTGCTGGACAATGTTGGTCTCCACAAGGTGGCTGACATTCTAAAGGAATTCCCAATGATTGACACAAGAATTGCAGTGGGCTCTCAGCAATTGGCCACAGCAAATATGTGCCTTCTCTTCCTCCCTGCCTATTTGCCCTTCCTAAATCCCATTGAGGAAGTCTTTGGGTGGCTCAAGCAAGTTGTCAAGCGAGGAACCCCAACTGGGACAGAGGACCTGTTTAATTTGCTGCAGGCCGGGATCCACACCCTCCCAGCTGAGACTGTGGCCAAATTCTATGGCCATGCTGATTTGTTCCTCCCTGTGTGCCTAGCCAAACAGCCAACAAATTAAAGGCTTAGTGTGTCCAAATTTTTATATTCTCTTATTTACTATTCAAGATTTATTAATTATCATTTTTTATTTAGATGTTTCTACACCCGCAATCACATTCAGAAGATCCATCAATAGATGTAAGTAATTTATTTATTTTATTGTATATTATTTTATTATGTCATCTGAGGTAATCCCAAACGCTCAATACTGGATTACGCAAAAATATTTAAATTATTTTGGTCAAATAAATGTAAAAATAATTTTAAAAAAATTAAACGTAAAATGTACAAGTTATAATTTATTTTATTAACGTATAATTTTATACTTTTATGAAACCCATTTCCGCAATATATTTTGCAAATCTTGTTTGCTAAAATATTATCTGAAAAATTAATTATAATAAAAATATTGTAGAGTATAAAGATGTTTATTAGAAGAGAGAATTTATTATGAACACCTGTAGTGAGTTTGGGGTTGTACCCACCCCATGATGGAGGTGGCGCACAACCTCCACTTTCACACTGTGGACAATAGATACACCCATATTGAAATACTCCCTCCTGCTGGTGAAAGGCAGTAGGGTCAGGTGGGAGTGAAGCAGCAGCTTTTCAGGTGGGGCTGCAAACCTGAAGATACCTGCCAGGACCAGGGCGTCCTGGATCACATGATCAACAAGTCATATCCAGGGGGGACCTTCTTCCCATTGAGTGCAAGCCAGGCCTTGCCAATCCCCAGAAAGACCTTTTCCAGGTCCTCAACAGATGCGCCCATCCCAAAGAAGAATAAGAACCCTAGGTAAACAACGAGATGAAGCCTTTGTCCAGCAAAGGCTTCTGTAAACTCCCATAATTTATTATAGACTGCAATAATCTTCTTCTTGTGCTTTGTCTTGGCAAACATTAGCTCCATAGCTGCCAGGACCCCCGTCTCGTTGGCACTCCAGGCCAGCCTAAATTCCGCCAGGAGGGTCTTAATCTTCTTTACACCTGTTGTGTCTGCAACAGCCAATTTTCCCACCACGCGCCCAAAGTTCTCCAATAGGTAAGACAGGGTGTGCTCCACCGGGAAGCAGAAGCAAACAGCTGCATGGGCCCGGCCCATCTCCAGTATATTCTTGAATGGGAGCGTTGCCAGGACGTCCCAAACAAGCTCAATGGAGTTTACAAAGTAAACTCCATTGAGGTTAACTGGGTCCAGGCAGACCAGGTGGGCATCCTTGTAGGCAGTAACTTATCACTCAGATGCCCCCCTCAGAATGTGTCAGCCCAGCTAGCGCGTCCCTTGTCATTGGGAAGGACCCGTGAATTCTGTCTTCAAGCTCCCACACAACAGGGGGGACAGATACAATTGCTTGGCCATGTGAGTGGCATAATTAGCATAAAAGGTAGCCGGGACAAAAGGGACCAGGACCCGGCAGAGTTCACCGTCTACGTTTTCTAAGAAAAAAGGTAAGTATTTTGAAAATTTATTAATTTTATTTTTTAGGTTACCTTCTTGTGTTTCTTCTTTGCCGGCGGCTTCAGCCAGCTTAGCCATTCTTGGCGCAATCAATTGCGCTGGCAATTTGGTGTCCTCTGCCCTGGCACGCTTGGCAGGTTTGAGGTGGGCATACATCTCTGGGTCATCAACCCAGACAGACGGCGTGGAAAGATTGTAAGCCTTGAACTGGAGCCCCTCAACCACTGTTTTTTGAATATTAAGTAAGTGCTTGATTGTTATTTCTGGGGTGTCAGGAATTTTTGGCATTAGTGCCTTTGCAGACACCTTATCAATTTTTCCCCAGTGAGGACAGCGGAAGTCACCTTTGCTTTGACCTTGCAGTCAATATCTTTGATTTTGGCAATTGCCAAGTTGAGGTACTTTAAAAGCTTTTTGAGTTCTCTCATTTGATTTTTTACTAACCTTTCCATATGTTTTTATAGCTTTTGCCCCAATAAATTCTGTATTTTTTTGATACTGTTGCCTCTTTGTTTATTCCTTTTTATTTTCCCATCTACTACATTATCCCATCTTTTTACCCATTGTGTATATGTTTTATGCTCATCTCAATATGTGTTGTTTGCTTTGTGTTGGCATTGTTTCCTTGATTACCATATTAATTTTGGCGCTTGACATAGCCCCTTGTGAAAATATTAACAACAATTTAGTGATTAGCTAAATTTGAGTTAGAAAATTATAGTGTTACTGTTTTTAGATAAAGTTTTTACTGATCCAAATTCAAAACCTTAATGATAAACTTTAAGCCAATCAGGAGCCAAGTGATAAAGGGATTGTTGTGAGATAAAGGGTTATTCAAATATTCTTTGGTGCATGTGCGCTAATTAATATGATTGGCAGGATGTTTTGCCATTGTACGCCATTTCTGCTGTGGCAAGTTGTTGGTGGACTAGTGCTAACCCAGCATCTGATTGGGCACTAGTCCATCAACAACTTGCCACAGCAGCAATGGTGTACAATGGCAAAACATCCAGCCAATCATATTAATTAGCACACATACATCAAAGAATTATTGAATGACCCTTTATAGCACAACAATCACTTTATCACTTGGCTCCTGATTGGTTTAAGTTTTTCATTAAGGTTTTGAATTTGGATCAGTAACAACTTTATCTAAAAACAATAACACTATAATTTTCTAATTCAAATTTAGCTGATCACCAAATTGTTGTTAATATTTTCACAAGGGGATATGTTTGGGTGCTAAAAATAACTGTGTTCAGGATCTAGATACACAACATAGTAAATATATGATTTTATAGAAATAAGCTGAACATAAAAAATAAAACCAACTATAAACAAAGAGAACACAAACAATTGAAATTTAAAATAAAGACAATATAAATAGAAAATGTTTGGTGACAGGGGTTTATTGGGGCGGGGAAGAGTGATGCCTAGTAGGCAGAATGGCGCAGGAAGGAGGACGTAGAGGCAGTGCTGTCCTGGGGGGTCTGGGATTGGATGGGTTGGGTTTGAGGGCGGGGGGTGTTGGTGGTGGGGGTGGAGGCAGGAGGATTGTGCGTGATGGACGCCATATACCGCTCATCATACTCCTCATCAGTCATTGGCTGGATGGGCTGGTGGGTGGCTGTGGCACAGGGTGGTAGGCGCTTATCCTTGCGTGATTGATTGCCCATTTTCACATGGAAACCCATTTGCACAAAAAAGTCAGCCACCATTTGGTGACTAAAGAGAAAATTGTGATCAGGGACCCCAAGATAGAGGTTGTTGAAAGCCTGAGGGCGGCGCTCCTGTAGTGTATCTCTAATGTTGAAGAAGACAATATCAGCCAGATGGACGTCTGCATGGCCGGCAGAGTAGACTGAGGCCTGGTGCCCGTGTCCCTGGATGGCCTCAAGGGCAGTGGAGCTTCCCTCCATCTGGTGGCTCAAAAAATCCAGTATTTGGAATTCAAGCCATCCCAGGAGTCGAGCAATCCACTGAGGATATGGCTGTATGAGTACCCATCAATGAAATCAGGGTTTGTCTGATATTAGACAAAACCCTTGGATGAAACAGCTAGAAATGCACCAATGAAAGTCCCATTCTTGACCTAATTCCTTCCATTCTTGGTGGTAGCTTTTCCTTGCTCACCAAAATTGTCAAATGCAATTGATAACTTGTAGTACAAGACAAACATGATGTCATCTGTTAGACTTGTCAAGCATCTGACCAGGGTTGATTTGATTGCGGTGTCATATGGGGAATCCTTAATGCCATCTCATTGGTTACCGGCAAAATTGGTAAGAACCTGTATAGAAGCCACCTTTCCGTGCATCCAGAGCTGCACCATGCGCTCAGACACCCAAATGTCATGGTGTGAAAGTTGCTTCCGGACTTGGGTCAAGGGAAGCTTGGGGTCCCGCTGGAGGAGGTCAAGCATTATTGGGTAGGCCTCGGTTATCTGGGACACTGTGGCCTTCTTTGGCTTCTTGGCCGTCCCAATCAGATTTCCCTTATTCATTAGGTTGTTGAATTCCTGCATGACAGTAGCCCAGGTGAATTGTAATTGGCTGGCTATATGATCCCATGACAGACCCTGTAGGTTTAGTGCTATAATTTCCTGAAGAATTTGGGCAGTGATTAGTTGCTTGGGGTGCTGGGCTGGGGGAGCTAAAGCCTGATTAGCTGTAGGGGGTAGGTTGGCTGGTGGCAGGAAGTTGTTCCAAATCAAGGTTGTCATCCTGATTGGTTGTTTGATGGGCAGCTTGTGCAGGAGTGGGTGTGGGAGCAAGGGCAGAGCTAGACGCTAAGTGACTCTTGAACAAGTCAAAGCCATGTGGGTCAGGGGACAGTAACAAGTCAGCTTCCTTGTTACCTGCCTCAAAGGCTTGGGTGTAAACGGGTGCCTTCACGTTTTGAGCCTTGCCTCCATTGCAGCTGGCTTGGCTGCTGGCGCAGTTGAAGATATTGCAAGTAAAAACCATAGTAAAAAAACCTAGGATAAAATCACTAAAAGTAGAAAATTTAAAATTTAATGAATTATTTTTATTGTAATCTCAAGTCCATATTTGGAAGGTTCTCAAAACCTTTTCATACAAATCTGGAGCCATGAAAATGGATAAAATGCCTCTGGTCCTAAATTGGATAGCTGTTGATTGGCTGTTAAAACGTTATTTTTCTATTTTAGGCTGCTCATACTACACATCTTGTGTGAGTTCATTTTGTTTTGTGCTTGTGTAATCTTGCTTCTAGATTGCTCAAGTTTTGTTTCACTTTAGTCCTTCTGTTGGTGCCTCATATGAATACTGATTGGATTATAATATACTCTGGAACAGCATCCATCCATTTTAACTTGTTGCGTCAGTTCATTTTGTTTGTGGTTTGAACTACACCGCTTGATGTTTGATATAATTTTTTATGATAGGTTAGTGAAATTTTTTTGGGTTGACAGTTTATTTATTAACTGAAATTTTATAAATTAATTGAATCCTGAATCTTGCGCAACTTGGATTTTGTTTAAATCTGAAATTATTTTGTTTAAATCTGAAGAATTTTTGCTTGTTGCCATAGCTTTTAAAACTACTGGATGTCAGAAGAATTATCCCCTACTGGGGAGTGTTGACCTTCTCACATATACAGTCACAGAAAAGACAATTAACATGGCTGGACTCAGCTAAAAGAACAACACTTTTGAATTCTAAAGGAAGGTGTGATTATTGCACCCATACTTTAATATCCTAACTTTGGGAGGATGTATGAGCTAATAATGGATGCCTCTGGTTATTCTATTTCCAGTATACTACAAATACTGAAAAATAAATTTAGGTTTTCTCCCTTTTGCATAAAAATCAAAAAACCTCTAAGATGACAAACAAAAATTATCACATTCACAACAAAAGATTTGATAGCAAATATACATTTTCCAATAAAAATTGTGGTATTACCTGGAAGTAGTACAGATATTCAAAGTGTTCACTAATTGAAAATCCATATGGCTCTTAAAATTACAGCAACACCTCTTGAGAAGTCAAGCTGATTGAATGAGCTGTGTAAAACTGTACCCAACATTATCAAATACAATCCAGGAAAGGTGATTCTTATAGAAGATGCTCTTTCAAAGGGAACAGCCAACATTCAAACTGTCTATATGTAAAATCCTCCATATTGACAATCTCAAATTTTATTTTGGCTTTATTTTCGCAATTTCACTTAAATCTTGAAAATTAAAATCAAATTTAACTTTTGTCATTAGGAACAATTATTTAAGGTGAAAAAATCAATAAATATGTAATAAAAATACATTTTTTTGGGAATTGTTGACATGGAGGATGTTACATGTAGACAGTTTACATGCTGGCTGTTGTCCTTTCAAATCTATACTGTAAGTATTCCAATCTTTAACAATGACAAATACTTTGATTGTCAAGGGTGATAGTGTGAGATCTCCAAGAGAACTTCTCACCTAGTACATCAATTTATGTAAAAGAGAAAGTATAAATAACAAACATCTGTTTGAAAGCTGATATTATACCCTCCAAAGAATACTTCAAAGTGAAGATAGTGACATATGTCCCATCAACACAAAAGATTGACACAATAATTTAATATCATATATACTTAGGATACATCTGCAGAAAAATTTTCATTAATGTCTCAAGGCTTGTTATTGGTGACTAAATATCTTGGAAATAATAAAATAAGTCTTTAAACAATGTGAGTTCTGCTAAAAGTATGCATAATCTAAATCACCTCCTAATTCTGAGGCTTAAATCTTCATGGCCCAACCATTCAAGGTATAAGCATTGAAAATTGTAGGAGTCATGTCTTATGGTAAGAAAGAAAAGAATTATATTGCTACATTCATTGATTATACAACAAGGTGGTCCATCTCACAAACTAATAAAGAACACAATGGAAATGGCATGAGAGAAATCATTGGCAAGGGAATAGTTAACAAGTCTTTAAGGTCTGAAGCTCTCTGATTAGATATCATAAGCTAAGGCCTTTTAACCCAAAATATTTATATTAGTTAAATTAAAATGTAGTCAAGGCCTGTAAGAGTAACTGAATCAAGGCAACTAATAATTTGTACAAGGTAAAATAGGGACCAAGACAATTAATTAATCCTAAAAACATGAAATAAAGACCAGTCTTAACAATGAATGATTGTGTTAAAAACTCTACTTCAGGGTCTGGGTATTAATATCAGGAATATCCCTGACATAACCAGATCTTTACTGAGGTGTAATTCTGAAAAATAATAGAGGAATTTCCTGTCAAAAATGCCCAATTTAATGAGGATTTCCCCCCTTTAATTGGAGAAAATAAAAATGAAGCAGAGTAAAAACAGCAACTGTGGTAAGTTTGACTCCCTGGGGATTGTTTCCCTGGTGCTTGACACTATAGTAAAGTGAGAATTCAGCTTTTTCTCTGATCAACTACTGGAAATTGACACTTTTTTAATTAACAGATATTGATGTACTTGTAACTTTTAATATAATAAATTAAGCTTTACAGCTATGGTATACTAAGTTAACCCCAAAGAAATTAAAAATACAATAAAAATTCTATTTTAACTAACAAGAATAAGGAGAAATAAGTAACTATTTCTCATTTTGCTATGTAATTTACACTCTTTATTATAATTTTTTTGATTAGCATAAAAATTAAAGTTCCAATGTGCCAAAAATAAATATAAACACAACAATAAAATTAATGCAAAATATGAAGAAATATTGATATTTATTTGATATAGTTCATAAAAGTAAAAATGTGAATATCTTATGTTTTACTAGTAATTTAACAAAAATTAAGATATTTCCTTCACTTTCAATTATAACTATTAATCTCAAACTTATTAAGGGTCTAGATGTACAAGTATTATGGCTATTGCCATCACACCTAACATCCAGTCATTGCCTGATTTGGTGCCTTTCCAATATACCATTTGACATACCAGAAATGGCAACAAACCAATATCACATGACTGTCCAGGTATCCAGCAACTCAAACCCATCCTTCACATGACCAGCCCCTGGGTTTGGTCCAACTAATATCACCGCCACAGCTAAATCTATATAAGCCTAAAGTATCATCCAATAAAATATACTTCCTCTCCTCCTACTTTTATATTTGAAGCTTCCCCAAAAGGCGCTCTTTATCACTGGTAGCACTACAGTTTTTGACCATGCCAATGAAAGAGAAAATGACTGAACATAACCTGCCCACCTTCACCCACGTACTCAACCAGGCCACATCTCAGGAGACCTGGAAAACGTACTTCCGCGCCCACAACATCAATGAAGATATTCCTAGTGGATGCACCGTATTCAAAGGTCTGGTCATGCCCAAAGCATGCACCAAGATAATTCAATACAGTTGCTCTCTTCAACCACAAACAAACACACAATCACCTATCACAGGTAAGGTTAGCAACAACAAGTACATTGGTATTGACAAGTTCTTTGGTAAAAACAAGGAAAATCATCAACTGGCTAGACCACTCAGCCGCTAAACTCCGTGCCAGCCGCATCCCCCACAAAAAATGGGTCCAAGAAGCCAGCAAGCGCCTGTACAAGGCCACAGCTAACTGGTTTGCCACCTGGGTTGGCTCAAAAACTGACAACCAGCTTGACAACTGGGAAAAGTTCAAAGCCAACATCATCCACAATTTCTGCGTCACTGAATCCCTCCAAAACATTGCAATACAGCTCAGTGATCTCCCTCAGAAAACCACTATCACAGCTTACTCCAACAAATTTGAGGAAATACACTTTAAAATTCAAAACCCAGTTCAAGCTGACAATGTACATACCAGAGCATCATTAATCAACAGAATAAAACCCTCTTTTGCTGCTCTTTTCTGTCCAGAAGCAAATACCTCCATGCCTGCGCTCATTGTTGAAGCCAAGCGCGGTAAAAAACGCGCCAACATGGAATATGCTGCATGCAACGGCAGCTGCTCCTCAAACAGCAATGACAGAGAAAACGCCAATGGCAATAAACGCCAAAATACCAATCATAGCAATGGCAACTCCAATTGTAATAATGGCAATTGTAGCCAAAGCGCAAACTGCCCTGTCCCAAGAAAGAGGACACCACCAAAGTTAACAACGCTGAAGTAGCAACCCAGTACAAATCTGACCCCACATTCTCTGACCTCAAAGGTCTCAAAACAGAGGAACTGGGGAAAGAGGAGGGGAAACAGGATTAAGTGCCCCTGTCTCCCCCCAACTTGACAAGAAGAAGTACCAAGGCACAAACTTTGCTGCTCACATCCCCTGTGTCCCGCAATCCTCCATTTTCATGAACATAAAAATTAAAGATTTCTCACAACTTCTTGTCTATCCATTCACTTACAAATCTCTTTCACATAAAATTCTATTCAACTTTGGTGTAAAACACATCATGGTTAGAAAGCCTTTTGTAACCAAGTACAAAATACCAGTTGTCAAATCAAACTTCAAATACTCCAGAATGGCAGACAAATCAAAAGTTCTACTCAAAGGCAAAACAACCCCCTTCAGAATTAACCTCCAAGGCATAAAAACGTCCATCAAAGGACTTGTCATTAACAACATAAACTATGACATTGTAGCAGTGTGAGATTAGGCCAATTGACCACAAATGATCAGGTTAATCATTGCATGCAGATCTTAATCAGTTACACGCCGTATTATCACTTGGTTATCAATATATTAAGTGTAGTAATTATACGCCGTATAATCATTAGTTTAATATATTAGATATGACAGTTACACGCTGTATAATTGTTAGTTTATTTTAATAGATTTTGCAATCATATGCCGTATTACCACTGATCATCATTCCAATGTGTACTGATTATATGCCGTATATTACTTGCTTTATTATAATTGATGTAACAATTATACGCCGTATAAACGTTAGCCAACATAGTGATTATCATTGATTTTACACTGTATAACCTTTAGATCATCTATCACTCACCTCCAAATCCACCCTACTGGATGTTTTATCAACCCAGCTCCACACTGCCTTTTGGACGTGTATGATCATAACAAACAAGTGATAGGCAAAAGATCAGGAAATACCAAGTTTGGGTCAGAGCTACACGGCATATAATCAGGTTTCTTATTGGTTTGGGTCAGCATTACATGGCGGATAATTCACAGGTCAATAATGGATTGAGTCTGCTATTATATGGTGTATAATCCACAATTCAACCTGTTGCATTAATAAGCAGAAGACTTGCCAGCCAGAAAAGGATCACTGATTAAACCCTACAAATGGAATAGTAAAATTCCACCTTCAAATGCTGGAAGACAGATTAAGGACCATTTATAATTGTCAACTAAATACAGCGTAGTTTCCCAGCGCAATAATAGGCGTGTAAGATACAGCCAATCAATAAATGACAGTAGGCTAGCTCAAGAAGAGCATAGGCTGTAGCTGAAGTGCCATGAACGCCTGCAAAGGCCAGTAGCAACACACGTGCCAAGGACAGCCAATCAGGATAGGCGCAACTAGCAAAGATGGATCTATTGCAAAGGTAGCCACTTAGAACTATCTGAAAGGACAAGAATAAGGGTTGTTGCAGTATATATTGGTACAGAGGCCTGAAAGGAAAACAACAAGTTCATAGTTACACCTGGATAGATTGCAGCTGCTGGCTAGATCGTACTCCAGTATCAATAAGCGTAATTATCTTCAAAGTTCTATTCTATTGTAGTCTGTAGTGCTCTTGCATAGAATTAGGTAGAATACATTGGCAAGGCTAAGATCTATCTGTAGCTTTGAACATACCAGCAATAACACAAGTTGCTCAACAAGCAGGCATGGACTGGTTCACGCAAGTGAATCCTAGTGTATGTTGGAAAACAGAAACCATGACAATAAAACACAATGGAGTCAATTTCAACATTCTCAAAGAACCCAATGACCTAATTCTAAGAGATACAGTATTTGTCCAAGTCATAAATCAAGATGACTCTGAACATTTAACCAAAGACAGTACCCTCCACAAAATGAGGTACTCCAAATTTAATAACATAAATCCACAAAAGATCCAATGCCTAGAACTTGCGGCACTCCTAAATGAATATGCTCATGTATTCAAGGAAGAACTCACAGAGTTACCCCCCAAACAAGAGGTCAAGCATGGCATCAATTTATGCAAAGCCATGCTCAAACCTGCACCCCTCTACAGACTCTCCCCCATGGAGACCCAAACACTTAAAGCCCACATCAAGGACAATCTAGCCAAAGGATTCATTTGCCCGTCTGAATCCCCGTGGGGGACAGCAGGTTTCTTTGTAAAAAAGAAAGAAGGATCCCTTCACTTAGTTACTGACTACAGAGCACTAAACACAAGTACAGTAAAAATAGATACCCCCTTTCACTCATAAAAGACCTATTTGCAAGGCTCTCTGGGGCATAAATATTCCCAAAAATTGACCTCACATCTGGTTATAACCAAGTTGAAGTTAAAGAGAAAGACATACCAAAGACCGCGTTCTGCACGCTATTTGGGTTGTGTGAATGTAAAGTAATGAGCTTTGGGATGACCAACGCTCCCGCAACGTTTGTCACTATGATGAACCAAGTGCTAAACGGTCTCTCAAACACTCTATGTTACTTCAACAACATCATCATATTTTCAAAAACAAAAGAGGAACACCTCACACATGTCCGCAAGACACTCAATTGACTCACAAAGCACAAACTATACTCTAAGCCTAGTAAGTGCCAATTTATGAAAAAGGAACTCCTATTCTTGGGCCACATTGTCTCTGATGGTGGCATAAAAGCAGATTCAGACAAAATAAAAGCCATAAATAACATGCAACGCCTCACCTCTGTGTAACAAGTTATATGCTTTCTTGGTATAGTAGCTTACCTAAGGAAACACATCAAAGACTGCAGAAAGCTCACCGCACCAATCAATGACTTAACCAAGGGTAATGCCAAAAAGAAATCCATCTGGACTCCAGAATGTGACAAGAATTTCCAACTATAAAACAAGCTTTGATAAAAGCACCAATCTTGCAATACCCTAATAACAACAGGTGCTACGAGCTTGAGTCAGACGCTAGTGACACTGCCATTGGCGCAGTCCTACACATCCGCCAGCCAGGGCAGCAAGACTTCCTGCCAGTATGTTATGAAAGCAGAAAACTAACAAACACTGAGCAGAGATACCCAATACATGACAAAGAATTGCTAGCAATATATCACGCATGCAAGAAAGGGATTTGTTACCTTGAAGGACACTTAAATGTCCAAGTGCTATCTGACCACAAATCCTTAATCTATTTCAAAACTCAGAACACACTCGCGCGGCGCCAAGCCAAAATGATGTCCTTGCTGGAACAGCTTAACCTGGACATCCAATACAAAAATGGGGCAGAGCTAGTCACAGCTGATGCTCTCTCTAGGCTATGCCAGCCAAGAGAGGATCACCCTGACCACCTGGACCCTGACCAGCCCAACCTATACAACACTGAGTACAAGACAAAGGGAAAGAACCCCTCCACACATCAAATAACCCACAATACACTAGTAAGGAATGAAAAATACTTCCATGTATCAAATGGCACAGTATACCAAATCATCAAAGATAAACACATTCCATACATCCCACTAGCACAAAGAGTTGACACTATACTAAAACACCATTGCCTGCTAGGACACACAAAGGCTAACAACCTATATCTCACACTGAAAGAGATAGTATGGTGGCCCAACCTGAAGCAAGACATAATTGATGTTCTAAAAAAGTGCACATTAAATGAAAAATACACCAGCACCAAGGCACCACAGCCAACAGTTAACCCAGTACCTGACCCTGGACCATTTAAGGTTTGGGGACTGGACGTAGTGGGACCCTTCCCAGAAACCAAAACAAATCAACGTTTTCTAATTGTAGCCATCAACTTTGCCACATGTTGGCCCATCTGCTGGGCAACAAAAGATCACAAGGCGGAAACAATAAATTGATTCATCAATAAAGCAATCATAGCAGACTACAGCACTCCAGACTATATCATAACAGATGAAGCAAAAGAGCTAACAGGCCACATAGTAATTAACAATGTAAAAACAAAGAACATCAAACACTCCACAACCTTACCCTACAGGCCACAGGCCAACAGTAGAGTTGAACGCCTGAACGGCAGCCTTATCAGAACCCTGGAGAAAATAATGGATGGCAAAGCCAAAGACACATGGCTTCTCTATGTGAAACATGAATTACTAGTATCCTGGGTTTGTACCAATCAAGGGACAGGCTACTCACCGTTTGAACTAATATACAGGTACAAGCCAGAAATAGTCACCTACAATAACCAACCATATGTGAAAATCCCCCTGGGGAAACCTCCCACAGTAGAACAGAAACCAGCTCTACAACACATAAACCTCAAAGCCAAACTGGCAGAAAAAAAGAGACTCAAAACTCAAAATATAACCTCAACAGAGGACCCACTCCCCATCAACTCCCCCGTCTAGGTCTTAGCTGGGAACAGAAAGAAGCTAGACTCAGTACACAGGGGTCCAGGAAGAATAATCAGATACCAACTAGACAGCAACACCTACCTGGTTAAGTTCCAGGGTGCCAAAGAGCCCATCACCAAAAAGTACCACAGATCTCGCCTCTGCCCTAGAAAAGGAGAACACTTGACCCAGTTGGTGCCCACTAGTAAACAACTCCAGGAGCATCAGGCAGCAGCAGTCAAGACAAAGCCCCCTCCCAATGTACCTGAGTAACCCCTTAAGGGAGGGGTGTGCCAAGGGTCTGGATGTACAAGTACTCCGGCTATTGCCATCACACCTAATATCCAGTCATCACCCAATTTGGTGCCTTTCCAATATACCATTTGACATACCGGAAATGGCAACAAACCAATATCACATGACTGTCCAGGTATCCAGCAACTTGAACCCATCCAGCACATGACCAGCCCCTGGGTTTGGTCCAACTAATATATCCTGCCACAGCTAAATCTATATAAGCCTAAAGTATTATCCAATAAAATATTCTTCTTCTCTTACTACTTTTATATTTGAAGCTTCCCCAAAAGGCGCTCCTTATCACTTAGCATATAAACATAAAATAATCAGTGCTACCTAATTAAATCAAAAAAATTAAAAATTAAAAAACCAAATGATCAAACAAAAAATAAAAAACAAAGCTAAAAAGTTAAAAATTAAAACCGTAGAAGCAAGCAGGCAAGTTTACTCTTCATCCTTATTCCCCCTTTTCATTTTATCTCCTTCCAGGAGGGCAGTGGCAATAAGCTCAAGCTGCTGCTTAAGCTTGGAGGCTTTGTTTTTATGCTTGGCCACATTTTGAATGGCCTTGGTGAATAGGGTGGATTGGGTTGTGGGCTTGGTGGGGGGACACATTTGGCAAGACCTCTGAGCTTGGAGATGGTTTTCTCTTGCTCATGCTTCAGGAAAGAGAAGAACTTATTGAGCTTTGAATGAAGCCCAAAGTTGGCTAAATATGCTTGTGATAAGCCCCTAGCACCAAAGTGGTCTTGAGCTCACCATTCACTGCCGCCCAGTAAACATTCCAATTGGCCTTTGCGCGGGCCTTGCATTGCCTCTGCATGACAACCTTCCCAATCCACTGGGGCTTGAAGTACTCAAGGAAAGGCTTGAACTCAGGGTTCTTTGCTATGTAAGGATCCTTTGAGAGAACCTCAAACCCCTATGCAGTATGCTCTGGCTTTAAAAAAGCCAAGGCACTAAATTTTGCCAGCACAAATTTACAGGCGTCTGACATGTCCCTCCGGCTCAACCTAATAAGCTCAGCATGGGCCTGCACATTGGGAGCAACTGCTTAGCAGAAGTGGAAGTGGTTCCCCTGCACCTCCCTGCTAAATAGCTGCTCAAATGCATTAAACTGAGCAGGCTCAAAGTCCATAATGCACATTTGAGGTCCTAAAGCTCTGAGCTTTACCTTTTCCTCCAAATATAGGGTGGCCTGGTCCTTGTAAGCGGCAGGAGGGTTGGCATGGGTGTAGAGGGGGTCTTCTTGGCATTGTTGTTTTCAGGAAGAAGGGAAAGTGCTTGGAAAAGGATTGATAACACACAGGTGTAGATGGCCTTGGTAGCCCCAGGAAGAAGAAAGAACACAAGTGGCATCACCCAGATGTCAATCTGGGCATGAATCATCCAGTTCTGCTTGAAAATCTGGGGGCAAGTGGCAAAGGTATCATCAACTAGCCAGGTTGAAGCCCTTTTTAACTCCAGCAGGTTCTGCTGAGTGGTGTAGCATATTATGCAGTCTTTGCTGCCAAGCCCATCATCATGAAGGAGGAAGTGCTCCCCACTTGGAAGCTGCTTGAGCTTGTGGGTGAGCATAAGCTCAGAGAGGACATCAGAAGCCCTGGGAGGAGGGAAATTGGCAAGAATTCTCTTGTTGCTGATGAAATTAAAAAGTTGCTCCTGGGTGGGCACCAACTTGGGATTGTTGGACTGCAGGTGTTGAAGGGCCTTGATGGCCAGATCTGAAGCACAGAGGTTGGCAGAGGTAAGGATTACTTGAATTAGGTACCACTTCAGCATTAAAGTGATCAGTTAATTGAGGGCTCACAGGTGTGCTCCCCCTTCTCAGCAGTAACCTGCTCCCAACCCTTGGTGTTCAGCCAGGGCCTGCAAGTCTTATCCTCTCATACAAAGTGTTTGCTCTTGGTGGTGCGCTTTTGATTATTACAGTTGAAAATGTAATTATCTGCAACGTAGCCAGGGACACCCTTTACTGACATGATGGGGAAAACAGGGGAAGTGCTTGGGGACTTTAAACTCTCTGTCCACATTGCAGATGTTGTGGATGGCCAGTGGATCCCAAGCCACGTGACCAGAAGCTTTGAACTTCTTGGAATATTCCTCAGGCTCATCCCGGGGGTCAGATGAGAGAGGGGAGAAGAGCCAATAGGAGGAGAAGGGGAAGGGCTCTTTGAGGCCTGCTTGGATGCCTCCTTTTTCTTACCAGAAGAAGAGGTGGGCTCCTTGGCAGCCTTTGCCTTCTTATTATGGCACTCCTTGATGGGTTTGGAGTTGCCTCTGACTCGTAAAAAGAGTGATCAGTGAGGGACTAATCACTTTTAAATGAGGACTTGGGGGAAGTTGAAGATGAAGGTGGAGGGGGGAACTGATGGAGTAGGAGGAGATGGAGTGGGAGGAGATGGAGCTGGAGAATTTTCTTTGCAGGCTTACTGACACACTTGGGGGTGATGGCTGGTTCCTTGGAGCCCTTGGAGGTTTGGCGCTTGGTAGGCTTGTTGAATTTGGATGATCTTGGCTAAAGAGAAAGTTTAGTTTTGTAATAAAATAGTATGAAAGATATAAAACACAAAGAGGTAAAGCAAAACAAAAATTTAGTAAAAAGTATGCAAATAAAGTTTTATTTATCAAGAAAAAACATAACAAAGTAATTAAAAGCAAAATGGAAACATAAAGTATAGAAATAAAGGTTAAAACATAGAAAATAAGTGAATTTATGATGAAGCATCAAAGATGTTAGCTTCAGCATAAAATTTTAGTGCTAAATTAATGTAAAAGTATAATTAAAAATCAAAAAAGTATATAAAAGTTATATGGAGAGTAGCAAGAAGAGTAGTAGTTTATAATTGCAAAAAAATTATTTTGTGGAATTTTTTATTGGGAGTTTAAAATTCAAAACATAGTAAAGTGTCAATTTTGGCACTGTCAATCAGCTGGGAAAAGCTGAATTCTCACTGTCAAGTATGGCAGAGTTGAGCAGAAAAATCAGATTTACTATGTTTTTTACATATAAAACTTGCTTAAATTTAAAACGGGTTTGAAAGTTAACCCAAACAAGGCAGTTTCATATGCTCAAAAATAAAATAAACAACATAAGTTAAAAAAGTAAATGAGTGGAAATGTGTTTATTAATGATAATAATATGCTGTGAGGAGCTGGGAGTGAATTTTTTATCATAGTGTTAGCTAAAACGTTAAGAAGCTCTCTGTACTAATCCCCAAGTTAAAGTGTCAAGTGGATGGGTGTTGAGTGGCGCTCATAGTATGTCACTTATTAATTTAGCCTTAATTCCAAGCCTTTGATTAGTTAAATCCAAAACTGATTGGGTGGCAAGTGGATAGAGTCAAACAGAGGGGGAGTTGAGCTTCCGTTTTTTATAAATTACATATGAAATCTCTTAATAAATTAGGCTTAATTTAAGTGGCACCACTTAATCCACAAACCCGGGAATGACATAATGTAAAACAAGTGGTGTGTTTGATTAATGTCTATAGTACTAAATCCAGTATAGTGGTGCTTGGGAGCTTAAACATCAGCTATGGTCACTAATAATAAAAATATAATATAAAAAACAAATTTAAATAAGCTTATATGTGTTTTATTAATAAAATTAAGATTTGGCTTAAAAAGTGTCAAACTGGCCACTTTTTTTAGAGTGTTGAACAAAGGTTTATTCATTTCTATTAGTAAATTTACTTTTAAATTGCCACTTAAATTGGTATTTTAGCTAACCAAATTATTAAACAGAGTCAAATTCAAGTGAATTTAAACTTAGTTTTTGGTTTCAAACCCCTAAATTACTAGTAAAAGTTAGCTTGAAATCAGTTAAGCCAAAAAATACTAATAGATTCACATATGCAGCACTTGACTCCCTGGTACTTGACAAAGTGTCAAGTACCAGGGAAAACTTTATACAGTTGCCAAAAAACAAAACTCAATCAGCGCCAGACCAATTTATCATCCAGGCAGACGCCTGCCATGCCCACCAGCACCCTCTGCCAACCCCCCTAGCACCCACCCACCCAGCTGCCAGCCTCCCTTAGCCTCCCACCCTTAGCCAGTGGGCCAGTTGCCAGCCACCCACCAGTGGGCTACCTGCCAGCCTCCTGCCCACCTGTTTGCTCCCTGGGTCCCAACCAACTGATAGCCATCCACCTGGGGCCCACTCCCCAAACAATCAGACGCTCTCAACAATTACAGCCAATCAGAAAAGTACCTGATTGCAAGGCCAAAATTTAAAAACACAATTACATCTTTAGAAGAAGGAGGGAATAATGAGTCACAATTTAAAAATAAGTTTACCATCAACCAATGGGGTGCTAGATCCAAGACCACATGGGCAAAGTCAAACTCAAGAAAAACCAATGCTCCTAGGACAAAAATAGATCATGAGAGCAATTTGAATCCCATCCCTCACCTAGCATCAGAAAAACCTACAACTATTGGTTCAACTCAGGAACTTCCAAACCAGCCACAGATAGCAGAAGAACAGGAGTTTGGCCATCTTCCCAAGCCCCAACTGCCATTCCTACATTCCAAGCTTTTGAGATCCCCCATCTCCTGCTTTTCACTTAAATTGCAAATCTTTGCACAAGGGAAAGCACTATAAATAAGGGATACCTCCTCAGTAATAGCTTGTGCTATTATTGAGTTTAATATCCTCAATAAAGCTAATCTTACTTAACACCTTTAAGCTAACTTTAATTAGTTTGCCCCGGCCAACCAACTCCAATCCAAGAAAGATGAATCACCTCATCTTCACAGCTGTGCTCACAGCTTGACTTGGGATTGGAGGATATCAACAGGGACCAGATTTCTTTGGCCCTTTATCAGAAGGTTTAGGTCATGACTACTACTATGATTTTGGATAACGTAACTCTTCCAACACTGGTTCCTGGTCCCCCCTGGTATCTCCACACTCCACCCTGTCTATTTTGGTGTATAACTTCATGTACTATGTGATGACCTACTTTTTGGGGAGCTTTGGGAGATACAACATCCACACCAAGGTCTTCTGGTGATTGATGACAATCTATCCAATTATCACCTCTTTGACTGGCTTCCAGTTCTCTAACCTTCAGCCATACCTTCTTAAAGTAGCATCTAAAATGTCTGGGTATTATGATTAATCTGCATTTACTGGTGGATTAAACTATTAACAATCAAGGTTTGAGTATCACTATAAAGACCACCCAAATGCTAGAAAAGATAATCAAAAGGTATCATGGAATAAACTAAGAGATTTGAAGATGAATATGAAAGGGGAACAAGGTTAATAGAAAAACCCAAACTGGGAACCTAACAAATACCTTTGAAGGTGCAAGTAAAACAATCTCAACTTGGAGTTGAGACTGAGAACCACAAGCTTTTATTTTCACTTGGGTTATTGAGTTGCAAAGGAAAGTGGAATAAAACCAAAGCTAATTAAGGTGTATAGTAAGGTGAAAAAATATCAGATTGTTATTAATAAGTTTAAAAGGTTAGAGGCAAGAAAGACAAGGAATTAAAAAATAATAAGAGCAGGTGAAATTGCTGCTTAGAGTCATAACAGCAGACTCAAACTGCCAGCAAGGTTCCAAATAAGTGGGTTTGAGACCCGCAATCCAAATTCCCAGTGACCAGTAGCCAGACAAATAAGTCAACTCAAATTACCAGAATTATCAACATGAACAAATGATAATCCCATTTGGTGGATGACTTGATTAAGTGCTTGACTCATTACCAAGATCAAGCCACCCTTTTCATCATCCAACCAAGTGATCTACACAATCATATTCCTCTTATAATGAATCTGTGCAACTATCTAATTTCTATATCCAAATAAAGATGATCATCTAGTTTTCAAATATTTTTCCCCTTTGTAACTCTGCTAAAATAGCACAGTTACAACACTAGTTTATAGCAAAATCAGGCAAAAAAATGGAAAACCCAGTCTAAGACTTTGATATATGTCTTAAAAATTAAAGCAAAATGCAAGGAGTTTGTTTTAAGGTGGCTAACATGAGTGTATAGGTTACAGGCTTAAATCTTGTTGAAGAATAGGGTAATTATGGAAAGAATAACAACAACAATTTAGGTATTTTTCAGTCAATTCAAATGAGGGAAGATAATAAAAAGATGTCCATAGAATAATTTGTTCCTGTGCTTGAAGAAGACTAAAAAAGAGGATTCAAAATAAGAAGTGTAAGATCTTCATAATAGCAGATAAAATGAATCATAAAAAAGTTTGAAAGCCTTTTATCTGGGCAAGTTCCTTAGGTCAAAGTTCCTAAAGTCAAAAGCGCAAAAATTGAAACACTATGTAGGGTGCAAAAATCAAAAATATCAAAGATCAAGTGTAAAAATTGATTTTCTGGAGATTAACTTTGAAGCAGAATAAATACAGTTTTTAATATAAACTATATATTTTAAATTCTATTCTAGACTAAAGAGACCTCAAGAAATTTTTTTCTGCAATAAAAAAATATATGCTAGATAATAAAAAGATTCTTAAATTAGCTGTTTTTAAAAGAAATTTTATTTATAGTTTTAAAAGAAAAATTAGACTATAATTTATATGTAACTGTATTTAATTTAGTATAAAATATGAGACTACACAAAAAACTTCTCTATAAACTATAAGTTTAATAAAAAAGGTTAATTTAATTTCCAGCTTATGTAAAGCTATAACAATAATTCAGTATAAGCAAAATAAATGAATTTTCCTGCAAGATACAAACATATGATTTTAGGTATTTTGGTTTATTAGTGATCTTATTTCAATGATGAAAGTTATAGAAGTTTATCATTAAAATAATATAAAGTACTTAGCTTCTTATTAAAGCTATACTATACAATTTTATACATAATAAAAGATATAGTCTCATATCTTATTTATAAGTCACAATTTTCAAAGATATCAAGAATCTGCCACTTACATATCATAAAAGAAAGACTTGGATATTTTTATGTTAAAAACACTGTACTTCCACTAAAAATGATATAGATGGTTCAAAGTTGTATATCAAATAGAAACATTTTGTATATCTTATTTTGCTCTAATACATATAGTAAAAAGATGTAATAAAGAATAATTGAGGGTAAAAATGAAGAAGAGAAGAAGATAATCAAGGGTAATAATGGAAAGAGGAAAGTAGAAGATAATTAAGGATAAGAAAAGGAGAAGAGAAGAGAAGAAGAGAAGACAAAAAGAAAGTTTTTTCTACTTGGTATCATATTTTATATAATCCACCCTCTTGATGATGCAGAAATTTTTGAAAAGTTTTGTTGGCCCCTTGGCTGCGCTAGGGGCCAAAAAACTTCTCAAAAATTTGGGGAGAAATAAGAGGTGGGATAGGAGAAAAACCAAGAGAGAAACCTTAAAAAAACAAGAGCTTATTGCACTTTGATTTCTGCACTTTGTTTTGTGCACTTTTATTTTGTCCCCTGAAATAACATAGGGAAACATAGTACAATATTATACAGTAGTTTTAAAAGCTATGGCAACAACCAAAAATACCTCAGATTTAAACAAAATCCAAGTTGTGCAAGATTCAGTATTCAATTAATTTATAAAATTTCAGTTAATAAATGGACTGTCAAACAAAAAAAGAAATTTCACTAGCCCATTATACAAAATTATATCAAACATCAAGCAGTGTAGTCAAACCACAAACAAAATGAACTGACACAACAAGTGAAATGGTTGGATGCTGTTCCAGAGTATATTATAATCTAATCAGGATTCATATGAGGCACCAACAGAAGAACTTGAATGAAACAAAACTTGAGCAATCTAGAAGCAATCTAGAAGCAATATTACACAAGCGCAAAGCAAAATGAACTCACACAAGATGTGTAGGGTGAGCAGCCTAAAATAGAAATATAACAGTTTAACAGCCAATCAAGAGCTATCCAATTTAGGCACAGAGGCATTTTATTCATTTTCATGGTTCTAGATTTGTATGGAATGATTTTGAGAACCTTCCAAATATGGACTCAAGATTACAATAAAAATAAATCATTAAATTTTAAAATTTCTACTTTTAGTGATTTTATACTAGGTTTTTTTTCAATATGGTTTTCAACAGCAATATTTTCAACGGCGCCAGAAGCCAAGCCAGCAGCAGCCAAGCCAGCTTCAATGGAGGCGAGACTCAGAACGTGGAGGCACCTGTTTACACCCAAGCCTTTGAGGCGGGTAACGAGGAAGCTGACCTGTTACTGTCCCCCAACCCATATGGCTTTGACTTGTTTGAGAGTCACTTAGCGTCTAGCTCTGCCCTTACTCCCACACCCACCCCTGCACAAGCTGCCCGTCAATCAACCAATCAGGATGACAACCTTGATTTGGAACAACTTCCTGCCACCAGCCAACCTGCCCCCTACAGCTAATCAGGCTTTAGCTCCCCCAGCCCAGCACCCCAAGCAACTAATCACCACCCAAATTCTTCAGGAAATTGTGGCACTGAATCTACAGGGTCTGTCCTGGGAACAGATTGCCGCCCAGTTGCAATTTACACAAGCTATTGTCATATGGGAATTCAACAACCTGATGAACAGGGGGAATCTGATTGGGATGGCCAAGAAGCCCAAGAAGGCCCTCAAGTCCAAAATCAATGAGGCGTACCCAATCATGCTTGACCTCCTCCAACTGGATCCCAAGCTTTCATTGACCCAGTTCCAGAAGCAATTTGTGCATCATAACATATGGGTATCTGAGCGCATGATGCAGCTCTGGATATATGGGAAGGTGGTTTCCATACGGGTTCTTACCAATTTTGCTGGCAACCAATGGGATGGCGCTGAGGATTCCCTATATGACACCGCCATCAAATCAACCCTGGTCCAATGCCTGACTAGTCTAACTGATGATGTCATATTCACTTCCTATGTCACAAGTGACAAATTCCTATCAACTGTACTTATCAAAAAGCCTCTACTACAAAACTTGAACCCTGGCATCTTGCGGGCCGCCAGCCTGCAGGGCCAGCTGCCTGGCCGCCCACAGTTTTTTGGGCTCAAATAAGAACAGGATTCAAATTTGGAAAATCCTTTTAAGCTTGATGAACCAAATGTACCTACGCCAATACTCTCCACACTAAAGATTCTTGATAAAACAGCCAATCAACAGGCAAGGCCAGCCACAGATTCCAAAATAACTTGGGCCCACACGGAAGGGGAAACAGAGAAGTTCCCCATAGAACACGGGCCACCTGAAGGCAACCAATCCCACAACCTGACTAGGGAATTTGAGCATTCTCAGTTCAAACCAGCCAATAAAATAACCCCTGCAATTGATGCCACCAAAGACTGGGAAGACCTGGTAAGCAGGAAACCCCGGGCCGATGGAAATTGTGAAAGTTTTACCATGACAGATGGGCATACTTATACCCTGGGCTTCCAGGAAGATGCCCATTGCCATCCTTGCAATAAAGTGACATGAACCTTTGGTTCAACCAGATTATACCATACTTGTTATTAGTTTTACTTCATTTACAGTCTACTCCTTGCGGCTCTGCACCCCGTGCTCACCTACCCCAAGAAACTGCAGACCAGCTGCCCAAACTTTACCATCCAACAGTAGCTCCCTTTGGCCCAGTACATTTCACTGAGTACCCACCCAACCTGGCATATTTGGAGTTTAATCTGGAGGAGATCCTCATCCATGACCCCAAAGCTAGAACTAGAGAGACGGAAGTACTTTACAGTGAAGGCATCAAAATCACCCGGCCCCTCTGCTATTCTGAGACAAGTATAATTTCCTGCCCGCATATTTGGTTCCACTGACACTGCCCCTCACCCTGCGGCCCAACTGCTGGCAAGAATCTGTTGCCACTAATAAATCCACTTCCACTCAGATATTTGGGGTGATGTATATCACCCTCACCGGATTGATTGATTCTATGGTGCCTGTAAGTGGACCTTGGGCAGTCCTTGGAAAATTGTTATCTTATATTGTAAATTTAGCCCCAATCTTGTGGTGGGCCCTCCCTGCTGGGCCTGCAGGCTGTCCGCCTGCAAGTTCTCAGGAACCCCCCTCAGGTTGGATCCCTGACATCCTACTACAAGCAATTAATAGCTTTTAATGATTTTGGCAAGCAAGGAAAAGTTGCCACCAAGAATAGAAGGAAGAAGGTCAAGAAGGGGACATTCATTGGTGCATTTCTGGCTGTTTCAGCCAAGGGTTTTGTCTACTATTGGACAAACATAGATTTAATTGATGGTTACTCATATAGCCACATACTTAGTGGATTACTTGACTCCTGGGATGGTTCAAATTCCAAGTACTGGGTTTTCTTGAGCCACCAGATGGAGGGTAGCTCCACTGCCCTTGAGGCCATCCAGGGATGCGGGCACCAGGCCTCAGTCTACCCCACTGGCCATGCAGACGTCCATCTGGCTGATGTTGTCTTCTTCAACATGGGATCCACATTATGGGAGCATCACCCTCGGGCTTTCAACGACCTCTATCTTGGGGTCATTGACCACAATTTTCTCTTTGGCCGCCAGATGATGGCTGACTTGTTTGTGCAAATGGTTTTCCGTGGGAACATGGGCAACCAATCACGTAAGTGTTGTAACTGTGCTGTTTTAGCAGAGTTACAAGGGGGAAAATAAATAGAGAATTGATAATAATCTTTATTGTGAGATAGTGATTATATAGCTAGTGTGAATCAATGGATAGCAGGAACATGATTGGTGATCACACAACTAGATGAATGAGGGGGTGGCTTGATCCTGCTAATGAGTCAAGCGCCAAATTGAGGTATCCACCGTGAGAGATCATCATTTGTTCATGTTGATTGATTTGGTAATCCGAGTTGACTTCCTGGTCTGGCTTCAAGTGACCGGGTAATTGGATTGCGGGTCACAAACCAACTAGGTTGGAACCTTGCCAGCAGGTCAAGCCTGCGGTTTCAACATAAGGATAAGTGCCTTCCACCTTGGGCCACTGCCACTTACCATCCCATCCAGGCAATAACTGATGAGGAATACAACAAGCGTTATATGACAGGCATTACGTGAAATCCTCCTGCCTCCACCCACACCACCAACACCCCTAACCCGCAAGCCCAACCCACCCAATCCCAGACCCCCAGACCAGCACCGCCTCTATGTCTTCCTTCCTGCGTTATTCTGCCTCCTAGGCATCACTCTCCCCTGCCCCAATAAACCCCTGTCACCAAACATTTTCTATTTATATTATCTTTTTTTGAATTTCAATTGTTCACGTTCTCTTTGTTTATAGTTGGTTTTATTCTTTATGTTCAGCTTATTTCTATAAAATCATATATTTACTATGTCGTGTATCTAGATCCAGAACACAGTTATTTTTAGCACCCAAACATATCCCCCTGTGAAAATATTAACAATTTGGTGATCAGCTAAATTTGAATTAGAAAATTATAGAGTTAACTATTTTTAGAGAAAGTTGTTACTTTTCTGAATTCAAAACCTTAATGATAAACTTTAAGCCAATCAGGAGCCAAGTGATAAAGTGATTGTTGTGACATAAAGGGTCATTCAATAATTCTTTGGTGCATGTGCACTAATTAATATGATTGACTGGATGTTTTGCCATTGTACGCCATTTCTGCTGTGGCAAGTTGTTGGTGGACTAGTGCTAACCCAGCATCTGATTGGGCACTAGTCCATCAACAACTTACCACAGCAGTAATGGCGTACAATGACAAAACATCCAGTCAATCATATTAATTAGTGCACATGCACCAAAGAATTATTGAATGACCCTTTATGTCATAACAATCACTTTATCACTTGGCTCCTGATTGGCTTAAAGTTTATCATTAAGGTTTTGAATTTGGATCAGTAACAACTTTATCTAAATACAATTAACACTATAATTTTCTAATTCAAATTAAGCTGATCTAAATTGTTGTTAATATTTTCACAAGGGGCTATGTTGAGCACCAAAAATAATATGGTAATCAAGGAAAAAATGCCAACACAAAGCAACAACACATATTGAGATGAGCGTAAAACATATATACAATGGGTAAAAAGATGGGATAATGTAGTAGATGGGAAAAAAGGAATAAACAAAGAGGCAACAGTATCAAAATAATACAGATTTATTGGGGCGAAAGCTATAAAAACATATGCAAAGGTTAGTAAAAAAATCAAATGAGAGAACTCAAAAAAACTACTCAAAGACCTCAACTTGGCAATTGCCAAAATCAAGGACATCAACCACAAGGTCAAAGCCAAAGTTAAGTCTGCCGCCCTCACTGTGGACAAAATTGATAAGGTGTCTACAAAGGCACTAATTTCAAAAAATGCCAGACACCCCAGAGAAGACCATTGAGCGTCTTCTCAACATTCAGAAGACAGTGGTTGAGGGCCTCCAGTTCAAGGCATACTTATTTCTGAACTGTCTGTTTGGGTTGACAACCCAGGGATGTTGAACATCTCAAACCCGCCAAGCGTGATAGAGCAGAGGATACTGAATTCCCAGTGCTTTAATTGCACTAAGAATGGCCAAGCCAGCCAAGGCTGCGGGCAAGGAAGAAACACAATAAGATAGCCTAAAAGCAAAATTAATAAATTATCAAAAAACTTACCTTTTTTCTTAGAAAACGTAGACAGCAAACTCCACCAAGTCCTGGTTCCCTTTGTCCTGGCCACCTTTTATGCAAATTATGCCACTCATGTGGCCAAGCAATTGTATCTGTCCCCCCTTCTGTTGTGCAGGAGCTGGAGGACTGTATCCACAGGTTCTTTCCTATGTCCAGGGAGGCATTGGCTGGGCTGACGCATGGAGAGGGGGCATCCAAGTGGGCAGTTACTGCCTACAAGGATGCCCAACTGGTCTGCCTAGACCCAGTTAACCTCAGTGGAGTTTACTGTGTAAACTCCATTGAGCTTGTTTGTGACGTCCTGGCAATGCTCTATTCAAGAATGTACCAGAGATAGGTTGGGCACATGTAGCTGCTTACTTCTGCTCACCGTTTGAGCACACCCTGTCTTACCTATTGGAGAACTTTGGGCGCGCAGTGGGCAAATTGGCTGTTGAAAACGCAACAGCCATCAAGAAAACTAATATCCTCCTTGCGGACTTTGGGCTAGCCTGGAGTGCAGATTAGACAGGGCTCCCCTTGGCAATGGATCTTACCTTTGCAAAGACCAGGCACAACAAGAAGATCAGCACAGTCTATAATAAATTGTGTGAGTTCACAGAAGCCTTTTCTGGGCAAAGGCTTCACTTGGTGATTTACCTTATCTATCTTTTCTTCTTTGGATTGAGCGCCAGCATAGAGGATCTTGAGAGGGTCCTTCTGGGAATTGACAAGGCCCGGCTTGCACTTGATGGGAAGAAGGTCCCCCCTGGATATAACTTGTTGATCATGTGATCCAGGACTCCCTGGTCCTGGCAGGTATCTTCAGGTTTGCAGCCCCACCTGAAAAGCTGCTGCATCACTCCCACCTGACCCTACTGCCTTTCACCAGCAGGAGGGAGTATTTCAATACAGGTGTATCTATTGTCCACAGTGTGGCAGTGGAGGTTGTGCGCCACCTCCATCATGGGGTGGGTACATACCGCCAAACTCACTACAGGCGTTCATAATAAATTCTCTCTTCTAATAAACATCTTTATACTCTACAATATTTTATTATAATTAATTTTTCAAATAATATTTTAGCAAACAAGATTTGCAAAATATATTGTGGAAATGGGTTTCATAAAAGTATAAAATTATACATTAATAAAATAAATTATAACTTGTACATTTTACGTTTAAATTTTTTAAAACTTTTTTATATTTATTTGAAAAAAGTGATTTAAATATTTTTGCGTAATCCAGTATTGAGCATTTGAGATTACCTCAGATAGCATAATATAATAATATATAATAAAATAAATAAATTACTTACATCTATTGATGGATCTTCTGAATGTGATTGCGGGTGTAGAAACATCTAAATAAAAAATGATAATTAATAAATCTTGAATAGTAAATAAGAGAATATAAAAATTTGGACACACTAAGCCTTTAATTTGTTGGCTGTTTGGCTAGGCACACAGGGAGGAACAAATCAGCATGGCCATAGAATTTGGCCACAGTCTCAGCTGGGAGGGTGTGGATCCCGGCCTGCAGCAAATTAAACAGGTCCTCTGTCCCAGTTGGGGTTCCTCGCTTGACAACTTGCTTGAGCCACCCAAAGACTTCTTCAATGGGATTTAGGAAGGGTGAATAGGCAGGGAGGAAGAGAAGGCGCAAATTTGCTGTGGCCAATTGCTGGGGGCCCACTGCAGCGCTGGTGTCAATCATTGGGAATTCCTCAAGAATATCTGCCACCTTGTGGAGACCAACATTGTCCAGCACAATTATGTTGGTGAAGCCCGGGCTTGTGCGCCTCAGGTGCTCCTGGACCAATCGGAGGAATGATAGGAAGGTCTGGCTATTGTGAGATCCCAATATCATTTGGTAGAGCTCAACCCCCTTTGGACTTAGGAGAGCCACCATCAAATAGGCTGTGGCGCAGACTGCAGCACACCAAGCCATCCCGTCATTGGAGCCTCTGGGAACATACCCATACTCATTGTGACTTGATGAGGCAAATGCTGATTTGTCAATGTAGTAAAATTTGACTGTCCCCTTGGCTTTCAGGGCAGTGTACGCCTCTGTGTATTTTCTCTGGGTCTCAATATTGGCTGGGCTGTTCCAATTGTATGGGGATACCCCAAGTTTTTTCCAGGAAAATTGCATTCCCTTGACCAGATGGTAGTAAAAGGAAATTGAAGACTCAACCCCAAAAGCAGACTTGACCATGGCCTGTATATTTGCCAGTTCAAGATGGCAGTCCCGGGTAATCCACTGGCGGATTGCCCATTTGTGCTCCCTTTGTGAGCATGGTCAACACGCGCAAGGGTTTCTCCACGGCAAGGACTCGACCCATGTTGAGAAACTTGTTGACGGTCTTTGAGGCGTACTTAGATCCACCCCAACAATAGCCGCAGCTGCCTTGTAAATGCCTGATTCACGCATTAGATTAAGCAGGATGATGCATTTGATGTCGGGGATGTGCTTCTGAGCGGGCTTTTTAGCAGTGGGGATTGACTCATTGGCATTGGGCAAGGCACAGGGCATAGGCACCTTGTTGTAGAAGGCTGCAATCTTTTTTAGCACTAGCTGTCCCTCATTGGTTTAGTAGAACTTGGGCTCCTTGTTGTCCTCCTGATTGCCATTGCTGATGTATGGCTCATAGCTAGTATCAAGTACAGGCTTCACCTTCTCCAGCATGGCTGACAGGACCAACTCTTGCTGGTACACAGCATCAAACACATACAAAGTAAGTTCTGCCTCCTTGTTTCTAACCATTTTGGTAGTGGTGACCTTGGTGGGCTTCTGGGTCAGCTTGGGGACCTGAAGGTTTATGCTCTGCACCCTAGCAGCTTGTGCTCCTTGAACTGGCTGTGTCAGTGCAGTGTCATTATGGAACTCTCCTCTTCTGCCTCCTTCCTGAGTAGGCACTTGTGTTGTACTGAGTCTATTCTTTGACCCGGGGGGCAACCACAACCGCAGTGCACAACAGGTGCATTGGTACTCTGGTGTTGTGTTCCTTCCATTTTAAAATTTAATAAAATACTAAATACTTTTTAATTAAGTTACTCCCTAATTTTGATTTTTGCTTTTATCTGAATATGGATATTTAATTAATATTTTTCCCACCCAATATCCCAATTATAGATTTTTTATTTCTTAATTAGTTATTTCTGGTTTACAATACCCATTTTTGTTTACCCAAAATAAATTCCACCCATTTTCTCATATTTTTTGCCAAATTAAGCACTCAACACAATATTTTTAAAATTTATGTTTCAGATCTTGTGTCTTATTTTTGATGCCTTGGTATCATTCTTGATTACAATCCATTGCACAAACTGTGTGAGTGATTTTTTTTGTTTTTTGAGTTCCTATTGTGTTTTGTTTTTGGATTGAGTTTTGACGCACCATGTGTGGGTGTCTTTTGTCACCAATTCACATAGTAAACACATGTACACCAAAATCCAACTCACACCATTTTTTTTGTGAATCCATGTATTTCGGATTGCATTTTGAATGATTTTGTTTTGCGCGTGAGTCCTTATTTGCTGTGTTGACCCATTTTGCCTATTAACTCCAAAAATCCCTGTTAACAGAGTGTATATTTTAACCTGCTAGTTGGATTTTGTTTAAATCTGAAATGATTTTGTTTAAATCTGAGTTCATTTTGCTTGTTGCCATAGCTTTTAAAACTACTGTATAGGGGGCAGAGAAAAACTGGCGTGATCACAAGGCCTCAACAACAGAGGTCACCAAATTGGTGTTGAAGTTAGTCCCATTGTCAGACAATAACACTTGAAGCCAGCCATGGTGGTAGAAAACGTCTTGCAACAGGAAGGCAGCAGTTGTCTTGGTGGTGATGTCCTTAGTAGGGAGAGCTTCTACCCACTTGCTAAAATGATCAACAGAAATTAGGATAAAGCAGCAGCTGAAGCAGAAGCAAGGGAGAGGCCCTACAGCGTCAATGCTGACAGTGTGAAATATGTGTTGAGGGGGGACTAGCTTGAACTTGTCAGAGGCAGCTTGAGGTTGCTGGAGCTGACAAGTGTGGCAACTAGCAATGACATCTGGAATCAGTAGGCAAAGGTTTCCCAGAAATGGTTTTTATGGAGCCAGTCATAGGTCTTGGCAATGCCTCCATGACCTGTCTCCTTATGAGCTTAAAGCACCAACAAAAGCAAAGACTAGGCTATACATAGAGCAAGTATTGGTCTTGTACTTTCTTGAAGAGCTGATTGTTCAAATGAGCGTGACCTCATATAGTTTGGATAGAGCAATTTGGACTTCTTCTGTCTCACTCTCCCAGAAGGAAGGATATCCACTTAGTTCATACAGTCAATCAGCCTCAGCAGGGTGTAGAGCAAGGATGGGCATTCCAGATAATCCATCAGTGTTCTGATGTTGAATCCCGGGACAATATAGCACAGTGAAGTTGTAACCTTCCAGGCAGAGAGACCATCTAGCTAGTTGTCCTTCTGGCTCCTTAAGCTGTTGTAACCACTTAAGAAAAGCGTGATCAGTGACCACAGTGAAATGAGTGCCATACACATAATGGCAAAACTGTTTGACTGCATATAATACAACAAGGCACTCTTTCTCTGTGAAGCTTTAATTATTCTTATTCTTGTTCAGGACACAAGAAGTATAAGCAACAGGATGATCTACACCCTCATCATTTATTTGGGTCATAATGGATCTAATAGTTAGGTCATTAGCATCAGTGTAAAGGATAAATTAGCTATTGTAGTCATAATACACAAGGATGGGAGCCTATTTTGAGTTTTTGTTTAAGGATCTCAAAGGCTTGTTGTTGACTAGCAGTTCATTTGAAAGGGAAATTACATAACATTTGAACTAAAGGTGTGCTAGTGTTGGCAAAATTGGGGATTAACTGTCTATAGCAACCCATCATGCCCAGAAAGACTTGTACTCCTTGCAGGTTGGTGGGTGGAAGCATTTTGTCAAAGGCTTTGAATTTCCTAGTCATGGGGCAGATTCCTGTCTGAGTCACCTCATGGCCCAAGAATTCAAGGTGTTTCTTGAAGATAGCACACTTAGATTGTTTCAGTTTAAGGCCAGCCTCTCAATCTTTATGAATAATTCTTTGAGGTGAGCCAGGTGATCTGTAAAGGTAGCGCTGAAGACTTTTATATCATCTAGGTATACTAAGACACATGAAAGCTTCACGTCACAGAGGATGGAGTTCATGGCATGTTGGAAGGTAGCCGGGGCATTGAAGAGTCCCTGTGGCATACAGTTAGGATCAAACAGTCCTTTAGAAATGATGAGTGCGGCCTTCTGTCCATCTTTGGGAGAGAGATCAACTTTCTAATACCCAGATGCTAAATTCATAGTGGAGAAGAGCTTGGAGCCTCCAAGGCTGCAGAGAGCATCATTAATATACAGTTACAACAGTAGGAATCCTTTTTGATTAAGGAATTCAATAATTGATATTCCATCATAATACAATGACCTCCATCCTTCTTCTTCAGTATGAGCAAGAGGGAGGCCCACAGACTTTGGGAAGAAGCCAGTAGCCCAGTGTCTAAAAGGTTTTTGAGCTCTTTAGACACCTGAGAATCCTCTACACAACTGTGGCAATATGGTTTAGCTCAAAAGGGGGGAGCGTCACCAGTATCAATCTGGTGAATGACACCTTTGGCCAGGCCATAGTGTTGTAACTGTGCTGTTTTAGCAGAGTTACACAGGGAAAAATATTTGGGAGATAAATAATAATCTTTATTGCAAGATAGAAATTATATAGCTATTGTGAATCAATGGATAGCAGGAACATGATTGATCACATGGCTGGATGGAATAAGGGGGTGGCTTGATCCTGCTAATGAGTCAAGCGCAAAATCAAGGTATCTACCATGAAGGACTATCATCTGTTCATGTTGATGGATTTGGTAATTTGAGTTGACTTCCTAGTCTGGCTTTGGTGACCAGATAATTGGATTGCAAGTCACAAACCTGCTTGGTTGGAATCTTGCTGGTGGGTTGAGCCTGCAGTTTCAACACCCCCCGGCTGAAGGTTGGCCTCCTCTGAGGGCAGGTTGTCAGGGAGGTTGTCAGGAGCCCGGGCGCCATATTGAACCAGTTGTTGTTTGGTGGCAGGCAGGGCGGTTTCTTGTTGCTTCTGTCTTGCTTTGCAGGGTCATAGGCAGTTGTGGTGTAGAGTCTTGTCTTGCTTGCGTTTCCCAAGTCCTTGCACAAGGTAAGTGTTATTGTTGTTTACCTTTTGAATGATTGCTGGCCCTACTTTCTTGGGTTGTAGTTTGCTTTTGTCAACATTCATGACCCAGGCTTTGTCCCTGACTTCATGTCTCTGGCGGATGGGAACAAAGGTCTTTTGTAAGTGTTCCTTTTCTTTGGCTGCTTGTTTGCTGTTGGCCTCAATTACTTGAGGATCTGAGCAAGGGGGGACTTGACTTGGAATTTCCAGTTTAGGTCATGTCAATGCTTGAATGATATTTGAATGTGTGCCATATACCAGTTCAAACGGCTTTTTCTGGTGGATCTGTTCACTTGGGTTTGACACACAAGTAATGCAGTTGGTAGCTGCTTATACCAGTCTTCAGGTCTCCGGCAGTGAGTTTGGCTAGGGCTTGCACGAGGCTACCATTAAGCCGCTCTACGCGTCCATTGGCCTGTGGATGGTATGATGTTGTGACAGTGTGTTTGATCCCATTCTTGGTGAGGTACACGTTGGTGTCTTTGGAGGTCAATTCTTTGCCTCCATTGGTTATCAGGAGTTCTGGCTTTCCAAACCTGCTGATTATTTGCTTGCCAATGAATTGTCTGACGTTGTTACCGGTGTGTGTTTTTGCCGCTTGGGCTACTGGCTACCTTGTCGCAAAATTGATGGCTGTGATGATGTATTCTTTGTTATTGTGCTTTCTTGGCATGGGGCCCACAATGTCAAGAGCCCATACTTTGAACAGTAGTAGGGTTTGAATGGGGAGTACAGACTTAGGCAGGGTTTTGCTTTTGGCAAACTTTTTGCAGACCTTGCACTGTTCTAACACTTCCTGGACATTGCGGTATAAGGTTGGCCACCAGGCTTTATGTTTTAGGAATTTGTATAGATTTAGGCTCATTGTATGTCCAAGATATCTGTGGTAGCAAATAATAGTATCAACTTGTTGATGTGTGGGATGTAGGAAATGGTTGTGCCATCTGACATTTTTCTGTGAAGAGTCCTGTATACGTCAGCAAAGAGGTGTTCATTCTTGATGACCGTTTCTTTGGTGATATCAGTTGTGCCTGCAGGGAACCCTTTGTCTTTTGTACGGAGCACTAGGAGAGGCCAGTCTGGGTCAAGCCCATTTTCTCCTCTTGAAGTGCAGACATAAAGACGGGACAGGGTGTCTGCCATGGCAAGCTTGGCCCCAGGCTTATACTGGATGAGCATGTTAAACCTTTCTAAGATTTCCATCCACCGCGCTTGGCATTGTGACAGGTTTGCTTGTGTCTTGAAGTAGATGAGCAACTTATGATTGGTTAGTGCTGTGAATTCTTCCTGCCGTTCTAGGTAGCAATGCCATTTGACTAGGCAGTGCATAATGGCCAACAGTTCTTTGTTGTGGATTGGGTATTGACACTCACCATCCGTCAGTTTGCGCAACTTGTAGGCTACAGGCAGGAAGTCACTGTTGCTATTCTTAATTTGCAGAACTCCCCCAATGGATACATCTGAAGCGTTGGTTTCCATCTGGTACTCTCTGTCTCGTTTGGGGTATTGTAAGATGGGAGCTGTCGTGAGCTTTTCCTTGAGATGTCTAAAACAGAGGTCACGTTGGGGGGGGGGGGGTCCATAAAAACTTGGACTTGGCGCCTGTTATGGCAGACAAGGGGGCAGTCAAGACGCCATAGTTGGGTATGATGCGTTGTACATAGGCCACCATTCCCAAGAAGGTGCAGAGTTCTGATTTGTCTTTGGGAGGTGGCATTTTGCAGATGGCTTGTATCTTCTGACTTTTGGGTATGATGACGTCTTTTGAGACTATGTGTCCTAAGAAGGGTAGTTGCTCTTGGAAGAACTGGCATTTGAAGGGTTTGGCCAACAGTTTGTGCCATGCCAGGGTTGCAAAGACTTCCTCCAGGTCTTTGTGGTGCTGTTCCACCGAGGGGCTGTAGACAATAATATTGTCCAGGTACACTAGGGTGTGTTTGCCTATGTGTGACGCAAACACTTTGTTCATGAAGGTTACAAAGGTGGACAGGGCATTGGTCATGCCAAAGTTGAGTACCACACATTTTTAGGAACTGTACTTGGTGCAGAAGGCTGTTTTGGGGATGTCTTCCTCCTTGATACAAATCTGATTGTAGCCTGCAGTTAAATCAATCTTGGAGAAGACAGAGGCTCCTCCCAAGGCGTCAAAGAGATTGTCAATTAGTGGTAATGGGTAACAATTTTTAATGGTGACTTCGTTCAAGGCGCGGTAGTCTGTGACCAGGTGTAAGGTACCGTCCTTTTTAGCCACAAAGAATACGGCGGTCCTAAAGGGAGACTGTGAGGGGCGGATAAGTCCTTTTTTCAGTGCCTCCTTGAGATAGGCGCACAGGGTGTTGTCCTTGTTTGGGGTCAGCCTGTAAACAGGGCGTGCCTTGGGTACAGCCCCCTTTAGTTGGATAGAGTGTTGGATGTGTTTCTCAGGGGGTAGCCCAGGTAATGCCTCCTTGAAGATTTCTGGGTGACAGGCCACAATGTTGCAATATTGCGGCGTAGAGGTGTCCTAGTGGTCCTTGAAGTGTATAATTTCATACTGGCAGGAGTCCCAGTCAATTGCTTTCAGGTTTTCCTTCTTGTCCAAAGTCTCTGTGATGTGTACAAAGACGTGGTCTTGTAGGAGTTGGTCTACAGAGTCCGGGTAGATTTGGTGGTTGACATCTTCACGTTTAATGGTCAACACTGAGGTTGCCCAGACCATGTGAGGGTTGTTTTTCCATAACCAGTCTATCCCCAGTACAATTTCAAACTTAGGGAAGTCAATGACGGGACCTTGGATGGTGGAGTGGAGGTTCTCAAGCATGACAAAAAAGGGGGAAGTTTCCTTTGTCACAGCAATGTGGTGTTCATCAGCCAGGACCACTTTTTTAATCCGCAAAGGTTTAGTGGCCAGCTTGAACTTATCCACAAAGCTGCTGTTGACTAAAGTTCAATCTGCGCCCAAGTCTAGGAGTGCTGAGCCTGTGTAAATGCAAAAGCAGAAAGGGTAAGACATTGATTTATTGGGATGTCTGGCAATGGTGTACAGTACCGGGTCTTCTGAGGGTACTTGGATCATTGGGCAGTGGTCCACGTCCTTGGGTCAGTATTCATTGTTTAGCAAGTCAGGAGTTGCATGGGGAGAGCTTGGCTTGCTTAGTGCTCACCGGGCTTTCCCCTCATCTTGGTTGCCTTGGGTGGCGGCAACACAGAAATGGGTACAATTTGACTGGCCGTTATTTCCATTCCCATTCCCATTTGAACCTGTGGGTTTGTGGTTGTTGTTGTTGCCGTTGCCTCCAGGAGGTGTTCAAGAGGAGCACCTGCTTGGGTGGAAGTCCTTGGGCCTTTCTTGTTTCCCAGTCTGTGCCTTGTGTAGAGTGTTAGATGTTTGTTCCGCTTTTTCCTCTTCACGGTACAGGCTTTGCAGATTGGTAACCTGGTCCAGGTTCACATGTCTCATCATGTGCGACTTGAGAGTGTTGTAGTACATGAAGTGTGTTGCTGGGGTGTAAAAGGCCATGTTGGATGGGGCACAAAGACGGAGTTCCTCATAGGCGCAGGTGAGTTCTTTGACAGTGCCTGTCTGGATCAGGTTCTTTACTTGGTGTATGATCATGAGCGCTGTATCCTTAAGCATAAATCTCGCCAAGAATTCCTGTTTGAAGGTGTCCCAGTTCTTGTCAGTGTGCTCTTTGTGCCACTTGTCACACCAGGTGCCAGCGTCATGGGTCAGGCAAATGGAAATCTCTGCAATCCAAAATTGCTGTGGGCATTCCATCTGAGCCAGCTTGCTTTGGGCAGACTGGATCCATGTGGCAGCATTGTTATTGTTGGCCCCTGCAAAGGGCTCCAATGCAGCGCTGCAAAGTCTTTGTGTAACATAGGCGGGCATGGTGGTTTTGTCAGCTGGTTGTGGCATCAAGGAAGGTGCCTGAAAGAACCCTTGGGAGGACAGGGTGTTGAAGGAGGGTAGCAGGATCACCGTATTTTGGTAGAGAACAAAACCATCAGGTATCTCAGTATCAGGAGTATACGGAGTCCAGTCAGGCAGGAGGCCAGACATAATTCTGTCAAGGATTTGTTGGCTGCGGCGTGTGCGGGTAACAGGCGGAATTTTTCAAGATAAGGTAGGATGGAGAACCTACCTGTGCTACCAATGTTGTAACTGCTGTTTTAGAAGAGTTACACAGGGAAAAATATTTAGAAGATAGATAATAATCTTTATTGCAAGATAGTGATTATATAGCTATTGTGAATCAATGGATAGCAGGAACATGATTGGTGATCACACGGCTGGATAGAAGAGGGGGTGGCTTGATCCTTCTAATGATTCAAGCGCCAAATTGAGGTATCCATTGTGAAGGATCATCATCTGTTCATGTTGATGGATTTGGTAATTTGAGTTGACTTCCTGGTCTGGCTTTGAGTGACCGGATAATTGGATTGTGGGTCACAAACCCGCTTGGTTGGAACCTTGCTGGCAGGTCAAGCCTGCGGTTTTGACAATAGTCAGTGCTATCTTTAGCAAAGATATCTGAAGATTGATCCAGCAAATCAAGAACTTTCTTCTGTTGTACCAGGGATAGCTGTGGAAAATCTTGTGAAGTGAACAAGGATAGGACTTGGGGCTTGTCTTCAGGTAAATTAAAACCCTGGAATGTACAAAAGGGATGTAATGATAGGACATCAGGAGCGTTCCTCAACTTTCTATAGCCAATAAACTGCCCTCTAGACACATGTATTGGGAGAGCAGTTAAGTTGGCAACCAGCAATTGAACAGGGTCTTTATGAGAATCATCCGAGATTCCCAGGCAGAGGTAGAGTTTGTTGTGGCCTAGCAAGGGAGGAGAGTACAACTCCAGGAACATGCGCTCAGGTAATTCATATGATATCTGAGAGTCTAGGATAGTTTGAGATCCAGGGGAAAGGTTACAGCGGAAGTAGCCAGGAGGGGAATCCTCTCAGATGCAGGGCAAGCCATAGGAGGACACTGTATGTTGAATGAGTGGGTACAGTATTTTAGAGTGAAGACACCAGTGAGATATTCTAAGGTGCACATCTTGAGGCCTTTCCTGGGGACTTTAAAAGGCTCTTCAAAGATCAGAGGGACTTTTTAACCTAAGGTAGAGAGGTAGCCATCCTTCAAGCTGATGATCCCATTGTATTCCCTAAGGAACTAAGTACCAACTAGGAGATTGTAACTCTCATTTTCCAAGACAACAGCAGGCATGGCTAAAATTAGCTTGCCAAATTGCATGGGAAGATTAGAATAAGCCCCTATAGCGTGAGCCATGGATAGCCCAGCTGTACCATATAAATGATGATAGTTAAGGTCAGGGGCAAGTTCAAGCTTCTTGACAAGCTTTGAGGAGACAACATTAACAGGAGATCCAGTGTCCAAGAAGACCTTGATTTCCATCTTCTGGGTGGATATTTCTACACAAGTGGTAGTACAACCAAAGGGTAGAAGGACGGCCAGGATGTCCTGGGCTTCTGGTAGCTCTTTGCCCCATTTTTAATCATATATCTCAAGCCTGGAAACTTTTTATAGACAGTCTAGAGAGGAAGCAAAACTGAAACACTCTTGAATACAGCATCAGCAACTTCAGTAGCTTCCTCAGACAACTCTACAAGCACGGGAGGCCTCTTAGCTTGGGTGAGGTATGGATAAGAGACAACCTCCTTGGCTTCATACAAAGGCTTTGCAGTTGTTGTAGTTTTCCCAGAGCATAACTTATAAGAGACCATAATGGCTTTGGGGACAGCCAGGACGGAATACCCATAGGCGTCAGGATCTTTTATATCAGAATTATCCATGTCAGAGTCATCAGATATGTCATGGAATAGCAGCAGAATGGGAGGAACTTCAGTGTCAGCAGGCTCAAAGTTGGCTATGGAGAGGGGGTTGAAGGAGACTGGGAATAATTGTCAACCAAGAGCGTCTCTGCCACTAGGTTGACTGTCTTTTTCCTGCCTACTCCTTGGGATCATCTCCTTCAACCCAAGGATTGGTGCAGACTCAAGAATGGTAACCTATCTGGCCACAGTTATGGCAACCTTGTAGTTTAGTAGGACTTTTTGAGCTCATGGTGAGGGTGTGATTGCCACAAGAAGAAAAACCAGAATTAGAGGCGGTATATTCTCCTGAAAAACTGCTCCAGAATGGGTAAGTGTGACTGTACTACAGTCACTGGTGAGTATTTAGCCAAATAAATGCGCTGAAATATAAAGATGTTCTGTTTTTGCTGTTTATTACATATATATAGGTTTGTTTGGAATTATTGAGGGAAAGGTTCCTAGAAACTGGATATCTATGTTTAATAAAAGAACAGAATATGGATGTTTAGTTAGGTTAGGCTAACTAAAAAAATTGAGACAAGATTGGCCAAATCAATCTTGGAGACTAGGCATCTCAAAAATGGGTTGATTAATCAGTAAAATTAATTAATAAATACGGGATATAATTAATGAGGATTTAATTATATTAAAATGGCCTTGACTTTATCAAGAAGTTTGGTTAAGGTTAACCATGGGAAAACCCCCAGAATTAGGGTTAAAAGCGCCGCATTGGCAAATTTATTGGATTAGAAGCGCCGCTGCGCCGCCTAATGAATTTGAGATGCACTACTATCAAATTTTCTCAGGCGCCGCCTGGGGAAATTGCTGGGCACCGTGGTGGCGCCTGGTTCAAATTTTTGAAGCAGTTTAATGGGTTTTAAAGGGAAAAAACCATTAAATGTGAAAATAACTAAAATGGCAAGGATGCCTAGGAATTCAGGTTTGATCAGCTGGTTCCCAGTTGGAACACTGATAGCTGAGTTTAGGATGTGCAATCCACAGGGTTTTGGCGCTGGGAGCTGGGGAATCTCCATGCCAAATTGGTACAGTGGGTTGAATAGAGTCAGGTGACTTCTGCCCATTGTAGGTCAATTCTCATAGGTTGAGAATTGTTGGTGATCTTTCAGGTAAAGATCTATGTTGGATGACTCAAATGTCATAGGCCATGTGACACAAATCATTGGTTGATTCAGGAACCAGAGGGGTTTTCAGCTGTGTATGCCCCAAATGGTATATAAGCAAAAACAGTTAAACATTAATAAAATATATTCATTGTCAGTTTTGACGCTTTCCCCTCACCTATTTTCAATTGCCATGCCTTCTTTGTTAAAATTTGAGAGAGCCAAGTTTGGGGTCCTTTGTGTGGAAACCACTGCCGCAAGAAAGGAGGTTCCTACAAGTACATTGGAAGAAGCTTGGACCAGCCTGGAGGTCACTAAGACTGTTCCTGCCAAATCTTTAGTAGAAGTAAAGGCTGCGTTTGAAGAGCTGTATTCCAATTACTTCACAAAGGAAGGGACTCCCGTCCAAGGGAACCAAATTTATGCTTGGGATGCTTGGAACTTGTTGGTAGGATGGGATGAAATCTTGCAACAAGTAAAAGAGATGGCAAATTGTGAAATTGAGGCGTTGAGAGCACAAGAGGAAAAAAGCGTTGAAATCATGGCTCGTTGGCGGGATGACAATAAAGTGTTATCCGAGAAAATTGCCTCCCTGGAGGCAAATCTCCTCAAAGCTTTGTCCCAGGAAGGTAACAGCAATAAGAGTCAAGGGCAAGAAAATGGCAGGATGGACTGGTTAAGCCTGGATCCGTCACAGTAAGGTACATATCCTGCAACAGTGTCTTTATTCTCTTCATAGAGGAAAGAATGGCTTTATGAGCCTTAAAGCAGAGACACAAAAGCTGATTACCCTTGAGGGCTTGAGCACAAGCCATATAAGCTTTGTGTGCTGCCAAATGTCTGCTTGTTATCAGTTGCTGTCCTTCCATGTAGAATCTATCTGAAAATTCAGCTAGAGTCTCCTTAGGTTTGAAAGCAATATGCATGAAGACGTCCTTCTTTGCTTCCAAACTAAAGTTGCCACATAATTTGTTGTTCAGAAGCTGCTTCATTTCTTCCCAAGTTGCAATGGTGGGCAGCCCTATCACTACTATATCTTGATAGGTTGGGTGCAGACATATTAGAATGTGTTCCTTATTAACCTCATCTGAGGCTCTTCTCATGGCAGTTTCATAGATAGTTAGGAAAGCTGCAATGATAGAAGTTTTGGGGTCAAAGACTTACTTAAAGGTAGGTTTGAAGTGTGCTTTATGAGATGGACCACCATTTTTTGCTATCAAGTAGATTTATGCGCAGGGAGAATTTTGCTTCAGACTTGGAGGGGGGCTGCCTGGCCCACAGCTGACAAACACTCTCTTCAAGAGTAGTCAAGGTCTCAGCAGTGCGGGCACCAATATTATTAGCTAAGGTAGTCTGCTGCTCAGTAACGTCTAGGGGTTGGCCCTGAGTTGTTACTACTGTGGAAAGCTCAGCCAGTTGGGAGGTAAGAGAAGGACCCACTGAGAGGCAAGGGGCAAACCTGTCATTCACCAAATCAATTAATTCACTCATTTCTTGCATGCCTTTATCCAGCTCAGTATGGTCCTGCTTCAAGTGGTCCACATCATTGGCTAGAGCAATCAACTCTCTAGGAAAGTGAATTTGGGGGCTCCTGAAAGGCCAGGGCAGCAGCCATCTTCATCGATAACCCCAGTTGGACTAGCAGCAGTCATCACCATTTTGTGTAAGACAGCAACCTCTTGCTGTAGCTCAGCAACTTGAGTGGTCAACGTAAGCACTTGGGGATCTGGCTGAGGTGCTTTGGTAGGGCAACCTTGACTGGGGATGGATGCTTGCAGCTCTTGAATGGCATCACATAGCCTCTGTTCTCTATCCACCAAATTATCAGATGAGGGAGAAGGCAGAACATCTGGCTTGGGCCTAGACAACTCATTCATTTGAGTCTGGAGCTTGGTAATGGCAGCAGCGGTGGTAACTCTTTCTTGATCAAATTCTTCACCAAGCTTGTAAAGGCCTCTAGCAGCCAGGTCTGCTACTTGCTGTAGTTGATCAAAGGAGTCAGCCCTGAACCCATTGAGCTTTTTTACAAGCCGTTCAAGGTTGGTAAGATAGGCGTTCAAGGTAAAATCTACTTGGGCTCACCAGGGCTGTTCTAGCTGGTGGAACTCATGTAGATACTCTCTGATGTATTCAGGGATGGACTGGCACATTGCTGGATGAAATCAACCAAGCCAGTTTGGGAAGTGATAGGTTGGCGCTGATTGTCTGTCACCAAGGATAACAGGGAGTGGATCCCCTGTTGATAGGTATCAAACTGATCCCAATGATGATCAACGGCTGCTTGTAGAGACAAAATCTCCTGAACGCAGAGCCCTAACACCATTTGATGGTGGGCTAAGGCGGGTCATACAGAGGATGGCAATAGGTGCGCAGCAGAGCCAGCCACTGAGAGGAGATGCTGTGGGAATTACAGAGCCACAATAAATTTGTAGTATTCTTCTTGACTGAACTGTAGCTGGAGGCAAGACATGGCTCCATCACGGGCTAACCCAAGGGCTACTGCCATGACTTGTTCCAAGTCAGGGGTACCCAAAGGGTAGGCCACTAGACGGTGACCATTCCCAAGTTTCAGCAAAGTAGGGACAATAGGTGGGGCTGTGATGTCTTCTTTGATAAGAGGACTGGTGATTTCAGGGGAAGTTGGTTCTTGTATACGAGGAGGCAAAGGACCTGAAAATGTGGTTGCAAAGGGGGTAACCAAGGGGCTTACAGCCCCTGTAGTGAGCACCAATTTTGTTATGTTCTGAGGCGCAGCACAGACACACAATGGGGAATTCTAACCTTAGGATTGGATTTTTACTAAGTCTTGGTTAGAATGGCAGGGAAGGCTATAAAATTACCTTGTGGCTCTGATTGAAATAATATCTGCTAGACGTGGATAGAGAAGCGTCAAAGTACTGGGAGACACAAAAAAATGTGAATATAACTTAATTTTATTGAAAAATAGGAAATATATTATATAGTGGTTTACAATACCACAAAACAATACCAGGACGGTAGGATCACTTGCCACAGGCATGAGTGGGGCAATTGAGTTGCGCAGAATCAGGAAACCGAAAAAAGAATTTCCCATTTGGAGCCAGCCTCATTTTGAAGGCAAAGACAAAAGAAAGATATTTGTCCTCGAAATAACCCAACAAAGGCAAGATCAAAACAGGGTGAATGTCGGCATTCACAACACCTGGGATGGTCCATGAGTCAGGAATGTTCCGGACACTGGTGTCAAAACCGCAGGCTTGACCTGCCAGCAAGGTTCCAACCAAGTGGGTTTGTGACCCGCAATCCAATTATCTGGTCACCCAAAGCCAGACTAGGAAGTCAACTTGAATTACCAAAACCAACAACATGAACAGATGATGATCCTTCATGGGGGATACCTTGATTTGGCGCTTGACTCATTATCAGGATCAAGCCACCCCCTTTTTCCATCCAGCCGTGTGATCACCAATCTTGTTCCTACTATCCTTGATTCACATGAACTATATAAAACTATCTCCCAATAAAGAGTATTATCTAGTTCCTAAATATTTTTCCTCATGTAACTCTGCTAAAACAGCAAAGTTACAACAATGATCAGATTTCTATAGTTATTCCACAAAGAACAGAAATTGGATTCTTTGCCCCAAGGGCCCCCAGTACCAACAGGATTTCCCCTCCCCGGATCTGGGCAGAATGGGGCGTTAAGGTCCAAAGGGATTTTGATCCCAGCCAGAATAGTTTATCATCCAGACCTGCCCTGCCACCCCCACCAGTCCCTCCACCCTGCCACCCACCAGCCAACCTGGCGCCTGCCCGCTTGCCTCCTGGGCCCCACTCCCCTCCAGCCAATCAGATTCCACTGAATGGAGTGACCATTCAAATAAGTCCATTTTAAAGGGATTAAAAATAGAGAGAACCCCATGCAGTCCAGAACGACCTGCAACTGATTCCAAAACCTTGTCCATGCATCCTGGCCCCAACTGAAATGGGATCTGGGACCCTGACCATGTGGCTGGGGCCGGACTTTTTCCAAACCCTGCTTCTGGGTTAAAAGTAGGCTATGAAGGATCCATGACCTGGTCCCCTCCTGACCATAGATTGGCCAGGATTGGTTGGCCCCAGCCAGGTACAGATTGTGAATCCAGCCACTGATGGTGGGCCCTTTCCATTTGCCTGATCCTGACCTTCATCAGACAGAACTTTGGGATCTAAGTTCCCTGGTTTCACTCCCACCTGCAAAGCTTTGCTCTGTGGGACTGACTATAAATTAAGGATCCTCTCTCGGCATTAGGTGGTGCTATCAGTGGGAGGATACAGCCTCAATTGTATCAGGTAATCTTACTGCTTAGCAACTAGATTACCTATACTGTATCCCTGACCCAGCAAAGATGAACCATCTCACCTTCACAGCTGTGCTCATGGCTTGCCTTGGGATTGGAGGGTACTAACCTGGCCCTGTCATCTTTGGGCTGTTGCCAGAAGGGCTTGGCCAAAACTGCTTTGAAGAACCAGCCTAGCTCAACCCTTCATACAGTGGTCCAGAGCCTCCCTGGGTGTCACCCTGCTCCACCCTGTTGGTTGCCTTGTACACCTCCACCTACTAAATATGGACTTACTTGGCTGCCAGCTTTAGTAGATCACCCCCTGCCAAAGTCTTTTGCTGGTTGATGACCATATACCCCATTGTCATGGCTCTGACAGGGGTTTGGTTCACCACCCTCCTACCATACTTGTTACAGATCGTACCCACCTTTTGGGGTATCGCACTGTGACAGGTTTATGGTTAAATTTGGGCCCTTTGATCCGGCTATTGTTCAGTGGTGGTGATTTATAGGCTCTGGGGTTATATCTCATGCCAGGTTCCATTTTTTGAGCGAGCTGATCTTGGATATATCTTCTCTGATTATTGGGGCAGCCTGGGGCCCCTTCCAGGAGCAGGACATTGGATAAGAACGTGCATTGGGGTTTGGGGAGGGCTGCTGGGATCCCTTTCCTTCAGGGGTTGGACCTTGGGGTGCCGGGGTGAATTCCAGGACCAAACCTTTAGGAAGCTCACTGCCATTGGTGACAGACCCTTACTTATCGGGAGGATCGGCCCACCAACCCCTCCTGAGTTGATGCCCACAGCTGGCTGGCTCAGATCATGCAAAGCAAGACTGGCACAGAGAGATCTCTGGCTACCGGTATCTGAGGAGGGACTGGATCATTACTCAGCATGGCTCCTGGGTACCCATAACAACGCTCCTCAAAGCCCCTCTTGCCCAGGCCAAGGGGGAGATCTTTTGATGTATCTGATCATTCCCTCAAGTTTTATCTGGAAACCTATATCGTCTTAGAGGGGTAATGAAATCTAACTCTTAGTCGGGAATGCTTGGGTGGAGATGGGATGGTATTTGTTTTGGGGATTCGGGATTTTGATGATTGTTTAGATTAGATATTTATATTGTTAGAGGTATTTTATTCGCGGTTATGTTATTCGAGGAGCATGGAGTTGGATTTTTTGCGGTAGATGAATTCTTTGACTTTGCCTTTGACGTGGCGATGTAGCAGTAGGACAAGGATTGGGTTGACGATAGCAAGGGTTGTCATGCCAACTGGGATAAGCATGTACAGGAGTACTGGTGGCGCCCCAAGCCCGTAGTAGGATCCTATTAGTGTTGTGGTGAACTTGGGGAGGTAGCATAGCAGATATATGGCAAGGAAAAGTAACGATCGAATGGCTACCCTCTTGGTGATCTGTTCCGCACGGTCTGGCACGTTGGCTCGGTAGCACTTGACAAAGATGGCGATGTAGCAGAAGGTGAGGACAAGGATTGGGATGTTGAGGAGAACATTGAATGTGTAGTTGGCCCACAAGGACCACTCTGTTCCCATGGGCATGCAGAATATGAAGGAGGGGTCAGGCGCAAAGCCACCAATTATTGAGTTGCCAATCAAAAGAATGGCAAACGTCAGGGCAATGGCAGAGAAAAGAGTCCACACGACGCTTTGGGGAAGACCTCGCTGGTGACAGATGACGCTGTATCTCTCCATGGCCAAGAAGCCCATCAGGATGCCAGACATGCTGCTGACGAAAAAGGTGACTGAGCCTAGAGCAGGGCAGTAGAAAGAGGAGTGGTAAGCTTCAGGATAGCCAAGGACAGGGCGGACAATGCAGATTACAAGGGTAAAGTGACACAAAAGAAGATCGGCAAATGCTACGCTCCATATCATCACAAACGATGTGCTTTTCTCAGACATCTTCGTCAGAATACGCAAGAGAAAAGAATTGATGGCGATCCCCGCGATGCTGACGACGATCAACACCCCCACCAGCAGCATTGACAGCAGCTCATTGTATTCGTATCCAAACATATCCTGAACTCGATCCATGAAATCCTTTTCTACCCAGCCGCCTGGATATACTCCATCTATTGCGTAAAATATGCCGTCATTGTTTCACCATATTTAATGTGACTAACCCGCTTGGATTGGCCTTATACCGACCTGTGGACCCATGCAATTGAAGATTAGGCTGCGTCGCGCCAATGCGATTGAGGTCACTCCTGCGCTCTAGAACCTTTGGCTAAATATATAACACTCGCTATCTCCCTTGGATATAAATTCTTTATCAACCCTCACTTTTTTAACAGGCGCGAACAAATGTTGTGGCAAATAGATAAACCAAAAACCTCCCCCTGCCCACTAAACCCGATCCTTTTAAAAATAGTTTTGCATTAGAAATTGCTGTTCAATGACTGGAGAGATTATAAATGTTGATCCCGTGAAGCAAATGAATTTAATGTTTTCGCCAAACCGGAATTGGGCAAGCAAGCAAGCTTCCAACAATCCGTCTCACCCCAATCTCGCACGTTGCCTTTCCTGTTCCCATACTAGCCACCGCATCTGTGGTTCACCCTAATTGGGCCAACCATGCTGTATAGAAATGGAATGCCCACCAATACGGACTAGAGCTGCGGCGGACAATTTCTTAGTAGATTCCGATTTTGCCTTCTATCGGGTGGTAAATCGAATCCAACCCGATCTTTTGAACTCCCTACGACTAGAGAACCAAAGTTCCTTGAAAACTCTGGGTGGGATATCGTTCACCCCTCTTGAATTTAGATCCACTAATTGGAATCCAGTAATGATCCAGAGCTGGAACCATGGGAGGGTGGCTAGAACAAGATGAACAAGTAAATTAATCCTATATTTGACCAGATCAAAGCAATCTTTAGTACCTTCTTTACTTTATCAAAGCTATGTTTAAAAAATAATTTTTAAACTGGTCTGATCCTATATATGCCACTATAGATCAAAAAGAGCCCAACTGTAATAGGATCATATCCCACCCAACCTTCCAAAATTGGGCCCAGATTCAGCCTGCAAGGCTGCCTTACTATAAAGCAGTTATTGCTAAAATGTGCAGCAACCCTAGTAAACCCCCACACGCTCCATCAGGCTTCCTAATGTGAAGCAGCTACTTAGCCATACAGGTTGAGATGCTTTGACCCAAATCCAAACACCAACTTTTAATAGATATGCTTATATAGGAATCATCTGATAATCTCAGAGCCAGGAGCAGGAAACCTTTTTGGGATGCAGGTAAGTACATACCAAATCTCAGCAAACATACCTATTCATATCTGTAATCTGATACCAACCTTTAAGCACATCATCATCACTGATTCTATTCCAAAAAGGGAAATCCAAAGATTAAGGGACAGTATCTACATCTGGGGCATGTTACAACCAAGATCCCCATCTCGTCTGCTAATGTATCTCACAATACACAGGGGGCTCTCAATGAGCTGCCCCATGCCATATCTAACGGTATGGATCAATTGGATGGGGATGTTGAGTTACCAGCACTTTCTCTTAATTAGGAGCACTATCAATTCGACATCACCAATCCCGCACAGGTTGTTCCTTGGCCCCAAAGCTTACATGGAACCTGCCACTGTGCCATTCCCTGGTGGCCTTGTGGCTCTCCCATATAGTATCTTGGTCACAATACCAATTAATAAACCTTATCTTATTACTCTTATTATTGTCTTTTCTATTGGACTGTTGTCTTCCCCAATCAGCACTGAACTATCATTGGTTCAGTTGCAGTAAGGTAATGGGGTGGGAGATCAAATGCCATCAAACTAGTTGACCAATGGTATGAGGGAGTATGGGTGTATTCCTCCAGGAAGGAAAATCTGACAAATTTTTGAATGGACAGAACCAAGAAGGAGACCTGGCTCCACTAAAGATTGTGGAACCTGGTTTGGAGGCAGTTACCCCTGCTCCTGGATGCTCCTGGGCATTATTTTTAACCAGGGGTGTCTGGTGGGTGGGTTAGGTGGGCATCTTTGGAATAGTTCCATAATTGTTGATCCAAGGGCTCCTTGTCATGGCCATAGTTTTCCCAGGTGTGGCTCAGCCAAAGCGCCGCTACCCGGGGAAACCCAGCCCAAAGCCCTGCCCGCTTGCGGCAATCATAGATTTAAATCTAATAATTGATCACAAGTGGGTGGTAGCACAGGAAATTGGGTCCGAGTGGGGCACAGATGCCCCACACCCAATTTTCCCTTCCTTGACCTGCTGGTCAACAAATCTTGACCTCAAAGGAGGTCAGATAACAGCTTACAGAACCACCATTGGTTGTATCTGTAAGCTGTCTAAATATTGTATTCAAGGAGGCCACCTCATCAAGATGTACCCAAAGGCTTTAAGTAACAATTGTCCCCACCAAACTACCTTATTAGTTTGATATTTTACTCTCAATAAATATCTTGCCTCAATGATTCACTTATTTCAATATTTCCCAATCAGATTTGTAATAACCAGACAGCTAGATTCTGCTTTCTCACCTCTGCAATTTGCTGGTAATCTTCCACCTCCTTCTGAAATGATTCCTGAAACCTGAAAAATTGAATGTGAGCCTATCTATGCTGCTGATTACTTGATGTTGAGCCAAATGAAGGTCTTCTTGATGTACCTGTGCATAATCTTCTGCTGCACTTTTCCTTATTCACTCTTCAAGGGTTGTCATTTACAAGTAAACACACATTGTATTCTCCTAATTGATAATGTCATCCTAATTTGGGTGTACATTCCCCATTTAATTGATTACAATAAGCTCTCTCTCTACTTTACCCAGACACTCCTCTTGGGCCATTTAGTATGCATTTGGATAACTGTTCACCCAAGATTTGGTGGAGGTCCCCAAGCATTGGGTGGGGATCAAAGTGGAGGCCTAAGGGGGAGACATAACTTTACAGAATAGCAGAACTGCAGAGTGACCATCACCCCTAAAACGGTATCCCTCTCTGTAACAACAGGCAATGTACAGGTCAGAATCTCTAGACCTATCATGAGTGGCCTCAGCCAAAATGTGATTGCAGGTTTTTCCTGGCTGCGCCCAACTTCCCCTACATTGAATGGGACACCTCTGTGATTGCTCTAAGAATAAATGGTGCAGGCTTCCAAACCTACCCTATTGGGATAAAAAAGCCACTCCATATCACCGTCTTTGTACAGATAACAGACGAAGGCTCATATGAACTCAAAGCGTCATGGTAGATTCCATAATGCTGGAATTATTCGGACAAATAGAAGCCTTGAAAAGCGGGAAACCTTTATAAAAATTAACCAATTTGACAGTTTTGAATCAAATGGTTGATCAAAAGTGGTTACAGCTGCTCCAGTCTGTCAGCTGAATCTGATTCCCCCTTGCAAACTGATGTTGATAAATTGACGTAATTTGAGGGTCACCAGATATGAGCTTATTAATCAGCATGGTCATCAGAAGTTGGTCACTCATGGTGTCTTTGCCAACTGGACTAGATACTCACTTGACAGTGTGAAGGGAATAGGAGCTCAGGATTCAGGCGGTATTGCTCAGTTGAATTTTGATTTATATTGAATAAGTTTCACTGGTTCAACTTGATGTAACTGTGCTGTTTTAGCAGAGTTACACGGGGAAAAATATTTAGAAGCTAGATAATAATCTTTATTGGGAGATAGTGATTATATAGCTATTGTGAATCAATGGATAGCAGGAACATGATTGGTGATCACACGGCTGGATGAAAAAGGGGGTGGCTTGATCCTGCTAATGAGTCAAGCACCAAATCAAGGTGTCCACTGTGAAGGATATCATCTGTTCATGTTGATGGATTTGGAAATTTGAGCCTTCTTCCTTGTTTGGCTATGGGTCACTGGGAAGTTGGGTTGCAGGTCACAAACCTGCTTGGTTGGAACCTTGCTGGCGGGTCAAGCCTGCAGTTTTGACACCCCCAACTGAAGGTTGGTCTCCTCTGGGGGCAGGTTGTCAGGAGCCCAGACGCCGTATTGAACTAGTTGCTGTTCTGTAGCGGGTAGGGCGGTCTCTTGTTGTTTCTGTCTTGCTTTGCAGGGTCATAGGCAATAATGATGTAGGGTCTTGTCTTGTTTACATTTGCCAAGCCCTTGCACAAGGTAAGTGTTATTGTCGTTTACCTTTAGAATGATTGCTGGCCCCACTCTTTCAGGTTGTAGCTTGCTCTTGTTAACATTCATGACCCATACCTTGTCCCCAACTTCATGCCTATTGAGGACAAAACAAATGTCTTTTGCAGACATTCATTCTCTTTGGCTGTTTGCTTGCAGTTAGCCTCTATTACTTGAGGGTCTGAGTGTAGGGGGATTTCACTTGGAATTTCCAGTTTAGGTCCTGTCAATGCTTGAATGATATTTGGCTGTGTGCCGTATACCAGTTCAAACAGGCCTTTCCCAGTGGATCTGTTCACTTGGGTTTGACACACAAGTAATGCAGTCTGTAGCTGCTTATACCAGTCTTCAGGTCTCCCGGCAGTGAGTTTGGCTAAGGCTTGCATGAGGCTACCATTAAGCCGCTCTACTCGTCCATTGGCCTGTGGGGGGTATGATGTTGTTACAGTGTGTTTGACCCCATTCTTGGTGAGGTATAAATTGGTGTTTTTGGAGGTCAACTCTTTGCCTCCATCGGTTATCAGGAGTTCTGGCTTTCCAAACTTGCTCACTATTTCTTTGCCAATAAATTGTAAAACATCATTGCTGGTGTGTGCTTGCACTGCTTGAGCTACTGGCCATCTTGTTGCAAAGTCAATGGTGGTGATGATGTATTTCTTGTCATTGTGCTTTCCTGGCTTGGGACCAACAATGTCAAGAGCCCATACTTTGAACGAGTAGTTGTATGCGTATGGGAAGTACTGACTTTGGCGGGGTTTTGCTTTTGGCAAACTTTTTGCACACCTCACATTGGTCTAGAACTTCTTGGACATTGCAGCATAAGGTTGGTCACCAGGCTTTATGTTTTAGGAACTCATATAGGTTTCTGCTCTTGGTATGTCCAAGGTCTCTGTGATAGCAAAGGATATTGTTGACTTGCTGATGTTTAGGGATGTAGGGAATGGTTGTACTGTCAGTCATCTTTCTGTGAGGAGTCCCATATACATCAGTGAAGAGATGCTCATTCTTAATGACTTTTTCTTTGGTTACGTCAGTTGTGCCAGGGGGGAAACCTTTGTCTTTTGTTTGTAGCACCAGGAGAGGCCAGTCTGGGTTGAGCCCATTCTCTCCTCTAGAAGCACGGACATACAGACAGGACAGGGCGTCTGCCATGGCGAGCTTGGCCCCAGGCTTGTACTGGATGAGCATGTTAAATCTCTCCAATAGTTCCATCCATTGCGCTTGGTGGCGCGACAGATTTTCTTGAGTCTTGAAATAGATGAGTGACTTGTGATTGGTTAATGCTGTGAATTCTTCCTGCTGTTCTAGGTAGCAACACCATTTGACTAGGCAGTGCACAATAGCCAGAAGTTTCTTGTTGTGGATAGGGTATTGACACTTGCCATCTGTTCATTTCCGCAATTTGTAGGCTATGGGTAGGAAGTCACCATCACTATTCTTAATTTGTAGTACTCCCTCAATAGATGCATCTGAGGCGTCAGTTTCCATCTGGTATTCCCTGTCATATTTGGGTTATTGCAGGATGGGAGCTGTTGTGAGCTTCTCTTTGAGGCGTCTAAAGCAGAGGTCACATTGGGGGGCCCACACAAACTTAGACTTGGCGCCGGTTATGGCGGATAAGGGGCAGTCAAAATGCCACAGTCAGGTATGAAACATTGTACATAGGCCATCATTCCCAAGAAGTTGTGGAGTTCCAACTTATCCTTGAGTGGTGGCATCTTGCAGATGGCCTGTATCTTTTGGCTGTTGGGTTTGATGCCGTCCTTTGAGATTATATGTCCCAGGAAGGGTAGCTGCTCACAGAAGAACTGGCACTTGGAGGGCTTGGCCAACAGTTTGTGTTGTGCCAGGGTTGCAAAGACTGCCTCCAGGTCTTTGTGGTGCTGTTCCACCAAGGGACTGTAGACAATAATGTTGTCTAGGTACACTAAGGCGTGTTTTCTTATGTGTGATGCAAATACTTTTTTCATGAAGGTTACAAAAGTGGACGGGGCATTGGTCATGCCAAAGTTGAGTACCACACATTTTTAGGAGCCGTATTTAGTGTGGAAGGTTGTTTTGGGGATGTCTTCCTCCTTGATACAAATCTGATTGTAGCCTGCAGTTATATCAATCTTGGAGAATACAGTGGCTCCTCCTAAGGCTTCAAAGAGATTGTCAATCAGTGGTAGTGGGTAACAATTCTTAATGGTAACTTCATTTAGGGCGCGGTAGTCTGTGGCCAGATGTAAGGTACCGTCTTTCTTAGCCACTAAAAATACAGCAGCCCCAAAGGGAGAATGTGAGGGGCAGAAAAGAATTTTTTACAATGCCTCCTTGAGGTAGGCGCGTAAGGTGTTGTCTTCATTTGGGGTCAGCCTGTAGATAGGGCGCGCCTTGGGTACAGCCCCCTTGAGTTGGATAGAGTGCTGAATATGCTTCTTAGGGGGTAGCCCAGGTAACACTTCCTTAAAGATTTCTGGGTGACGGGCCACAATGTTGCAATCTTCCAGCGTAGAGGTGTCCTGGTGGTCCTTGAAGTGTATGATTTCATACTAGCAGGAGTCCTAGTCAATTGCTTTCAGATTTTCCTTCTTGTCCAAAGTCTCTGTGATGCTAACAAAGACGTATTCTTGTAGGAGTTGGTCTAAAGAGTCAAGGTAGATTTGGTGGTTGACACCTTCACGCTTGATGGTCAGCACTGAGGTCGCCCAGTCCATGTGGGGGTTGTTTTTTTGTAACCAGACTAGTTCCAGTACAATGTCAAACTTAGGGAAGTCAATGACAGGACCTTGGATGGTGGAGTAATGGTTCTCAAGCATGACAGAGAAGGGGGCAGTTTCCTTTGTCACAGTAATGTTGTGTTCATCAGCCAGGACCATATTTTTAATATGCAAAGGATTAGTGGCCAGCTTGAACTTATCCACAAAGCTACTGTTGACTAAGGTTTTGTCTGCGCCTGATTCCAAGAGTGCTGAGCCTGTGTAACTGCAAAAGCGGAAAGGATAGGACATCAATTTATTGGGATGTCTGGCAATGGTGTACAGTACTGGATCCTCCAAGGGCACCTGGATCATTGGGCAGTGGTCCACGTCCTTGGGTCGGTATTCATTGTTTGGCAAGTCAGGAGTTGCATGGGGAGAGCTTGGCTTGCTTAGTGCTCACCGGGCTTTTCCCTCATCTTGGTTGCCTTGCGTGGCAGTGACGCGGAAATGAGTATAGTTTGACTAGCCATTGTTTCCATTCCCATTCCCATTTGAACCTGTGGGTTTGTGGTTGTTGTTGTTGCCGTTGCCTCCAGGCGGTGGTCAAGAGGAGCACCTGCTTGGGTGGAAGTCCTTGGGCCTTTCTTGTTTCCCAGTCTGTGCCTTGTGTAGAGCGTTGGATGTTTGTTCCGCTTTTCCTCTTCACAGTACAGGCTTTGCAGGTTGGTAACCTGGTCCAGGTTCACATGTCTCATCATGTGCAACTTGAGAGCGTTGTAGTACATGAGGTGTGTGGCTGGAGTGTCAAAGGCCATATCAGATGGTGCACAAAGACAGAGTTCCTTGTAAGCGCGGGTGAGTTCTTTTACGGTGCCTGTCTGGGTCAGGTTCTTCACTTGGCAAATGATCATGAGTGCTGTATCTTTAAGAACAAATCTTACCAGTGAGTCTTTCTTAAAGGTATCCCAGTTCTTATCAGTGTTCTCTTCATGCCACTTGTTGCACCAGGTGCCAGCGTCATGGGTCAGGCAAATGGAAATCTCTGTGATCCAAAATTGTTGTAGGCACTCCATCTGGGCTAGCTTGCTCTAGGCAGAATGGATCCATGTGGCAGTGTTTTTGTTGTTGGCCCTGGCAAAAGGTTCCAAGGCGGCACTGCAAAGTCTTTGAGCTACATAGGCAGGCATGGTGGTTTTGTTGGTTGGTTGTGGCATCAATGGCAGAGCCTGAAAGAAACCTTGTGCAGACATGGCATTGAAGGCGGGTAGCAAGATCACTGTGTTTTAATATAGGACAAAACCATCAGGTATCTTGGTACCAGGAGTTTAAAGAGTCCAGTTGGGGGGGAGGCCAGACATAATTCTGTCAAGGATTTGTTGGCCGCGGCGTGTGCGGGTAACAGGCGGAATTTTTCAAGATAAGTTAGGATGGAGAACCTACATGTGCAACCAATGTTGTAACTTTGCTGTTTTAGCAGAGTTACAAGGGAGAAATGTTTGGAGACTAGATAAAATTCTTTATTGGGAGATAGTGATTATATAGTTCATGTGAATCAATGGATAACAGGAACATGATTGGTGATCACATGGTTGGATGGAAGAAGGGGGTGGCTTGATCCTGATAATGAGTCAAGCGCCAAAAAAAGGTATCCACCGTAAAGGATCATCATCTGTTCATGTTGTTGGATTTGGTAATTTGAGTTGACTTCCTAGTCTGGCTTCAAGTGACCAGATAATTGGATTGCGGGTCACAAACCTGCTTGATTGGAACCTTGCTGGCGGGTCAAGCCTGCAGTTTTGACAAACCTTTAAGAGTTGAGTAATCCCAAAAATTTACTCAACAAGATCAAATATCCCTTGGTCTAATCTTTATTTTAAAAATGTATCCTGCAGTTGACCTTTTGCGCTACATCCCCTATAATTCAATCCTTAGCTGGATTATTATGGGAAGAGGGGGGCCTGTTGTTGGTACTTTGTTGTTGCCTCCACCAAATGTTAATTCAATGCCTGCCAATCTTGGAACTATTTCTCCTACCGTAAAAGATGAAACTCTGGTTCTATCTCAATGTCCTGAATTTTATGTTGAAGACACTCTGATTTTCTCACAGGCCATTTATCTAGGGCTCTTTTGGTTGGGGCTAATCCTTTTACTTATTGCTAGTATCTCATTTGGAAATTTCACAAAACGGTATATGAAGCTGTGCTGATGGTAAATCCTTAACCCTATATGGATTTGGTGGGTGATTTCCCGCCACATGGAGACAGCTTCTTATTATCCCTCAATTTCTGTCACACAGGACTAATCACTTGAGAGAGTAAAACAACTACACAGTAATGAGGATTGTCTGTGGTTGATGGCCTATAGTGGTGGTCACTTAAGGTGGCCCAGTCAAACGCTAACTCACTTGTGGAGACTTATTGCCTGAGTCTGAGATGTTATAATGGGGACTTCAGAGAAGGACAAAATCTTGGTGGTTCATAGATAAGGATGGAACCTTGTTAGTTCATAGTAAAGGACAGAACCTTTGTGGTTCATAGTGCAGAAGGAGTTGAAGGACTAGAAGACTATGGGGCAGGACTAGCTGAAGGACTAGAAAATCATATAGAAGGACTTGCAGAAGGAATGGAATATGAATGAGAATGACTAGCAGAAGTAGAAAAAAGAGCAAATAAATGAACTTGGACAACTAAAGATAAGAACATGAAAAGAAATAATCAGAGAAAGAATTAAGGAAAAATGATTAAAAGAATCTAAAAGATAAATGATAAAAGATTAAGATAAAGAATGTAAAAGGATAGGCAAAGAAAGAAAAAACAGTTTAAAGAAAATACACTGTGAATTTATAAGAGATTAATTAAATAAGAGGGAGCCAGAGCAGACATAAACAGAACAGAGAAACTCTGAGGGAAAAGGATGGAGTTTTGCCAAAGTCATTAAGAGGAGCAAGAAACAAGCAGCAGACAGTTTCAAACTGTCAAAAAGGGGAAGAACCCCCAGAGAAATGCGGTAAAAGCTGAAGAAATCAGGGTTTAAAAATCCCATAAGTAACATATAGTTGAAAGCGCTTGAGTTTGGTCAGAGAAAAAAGACAGAATTACAGTGAAGATGTTTGTAACACAGAGAAAATGTTTATCTGGAGCAAGACAACACCGGGTTGGAACCAGGATCAAGAGCAATTCATTTGGGTAAACGTTTTGGCAAAACAGCTCAATCTAGGTGAATGATTGGCTGAAGCTCAAAGCTTTTTTGATCAAGATTTTCAGTGCTTAAACTGAAGAGTTTAAGCCTCAAAAATGAAAGAATGAACAGGGAGAAGCTGGTTTTTGATTGGCTGAAGTAAGTACAAAGTCTAATATACAATAGAGCAGAAGAAACTGGATAGTTTAAGCCTGGAAACCCAAAGTTCTGAGAAGGATAAAAGACTAAAATAAGGAGCTATAAGAGGGAGAGCAGTCTGAGGTATAACAAAAAATTGAAAGCAGGGATTAAAAAGGCCACAAAGATAGAGCAGAAATCTGAGGACAAGAATAAAGGATCAGGGGCCTAAGATAAGGAGCAGAAGTCCAAATAAGGAGCAGGAGTTCAAGACTAAGGAGCAGGAGCCCAAGATCAAGTACAAGAATTCCAAGAAACTATTATAGGACTTTAATTATTGGCAAAATTCTAATGTTTCCTATATTCCCAGGCCATATACCAGAAGATTTCTAAGGGGATCTTCCTTCTGAAAGCAAATAAAAGCCCATTTTGACCCAAGCCCATATTTCTGAGTATTATAATTAATCCCTATGAGTGAATTGTCCAACATCTTCTACCCTAGCTAAATAGAGGAGTATAACTACTTCCAAAGCTTTCAAAGGTTTGCTACTAGTAAAACTATCCAGGAAGAATGGGAAAGGTTGACTAGACACCTTGAAATAACATATAAAGGGAGAAATTTTATTGGAAATAAATTAACAAGACTCTTAAAAGATTGGTATATGCCCACAGAGGGTCTAGCCCCAGCTAAAGTGCAAGTACATGGAGGGGATGCCCGCTTAGTAATTGGGAAAGTATTAGAAGAACTTGCTGTAATTCAAGCAAAGTATAAAATTCAAGCTAGCTGTATGCCTCTGCTAGGGATAGACAACTCCTTCCAGCCAGTCCCTGGCTTTAACCCAGGGCACATAATGGGGACTGGTGATAAGGAACCCCACAATTTCTTCCAGGGATGAGACAAAAACAGCCTTTAAAACACACTTTGGGTTGATTGAGTACTGTATCATGGAATTTGGCATGATCAACTCACCATTAATCTTTGCAATGCTCAAGAAAAAGGCCTTTGGGTAACTGGTAGGAAATTGTGTTTTGGTTTACCTAGACAACTTATTGTATTATGTCAGTATAAAATGACTCACCTCAACCATCTCTTTGCCATCCTTAATACCTTTGCAAACATTGGCTGAAAGCCAAACCCTCCAAATGTGAGTTTCTACACTCAGAGTTTCTACTCCTTGTGAAAAACATCTCTGTCCAAGGGATGAAACCTGACCCTGACAAAATCAAGGCTTCCCCTAACATGCTACCTCCCAGTGATATGGGCCAGGTGCACACCTTCCTAGGAATGATTGAATAAATATGCAAGTTCACTCTCAACTGTGAGGAGTCAATTGCTCTCTTTACTGAATTGCTCAATACTAAAAAATGGTTCTAATGGACCCCAGTGTGGAATCAAGTCTCTGAGAAACTCAAGAAGAAGCTCAAAATGGCACCAATTATCTAGTTTTTCAACATAAAACATCAGTGTGAACTTAAAACTGATGCTTCAGATTGGGCCATAGGGAGCATGCTGCGGGTGAAAAAATGAAGGTATTAATCTTCAAGTAGCCTGCAAGTCTAGAAAACTCACAGTTGCCAAACAACACTATACCATTCACTATAAAGAAATAGCAGTGGTTGTCCATTGTGTCAAGAAATGGTGTTGCCACTTGAAAGGTGCTACCTTTCCTCCCCAAGTCCTCAAAGACCACAATTATCTTCAGTGTTTCAACACCCAGTCTTAGCTGACCTGACATCATGAAGAATGAGTCAAATTTTTATTCCCTTACCAGCTCCACATTAAGTATAATCCAGAAAAGAAGTTATTTATGGTTGATGTCCTTTATCAAATATATATGGAACTAATTACAGGGACACCAGGCTAGTCCCTGAATAACACCTGCTGTATCTATGTCCTGAGAGAACACACTGTGAGGGAATGAACTGTGTAAGGTATGAGGCTTCTTGGCAATTTATTATAAACCAAAGTCTTTAATACCAGAACTTTTTATTGGTCAAATGTAGAAATTTAGGAAATTTTTGCAATAATAATTGAATTAAGGGTCCTAAAAACTTATAGGAAGTAAAAAAATGACTAAGAGAATTGATTAAACCTAAAAAGATAAAATAAAGCATTGTCTTAATAACAGAAGATTGGGTTAAAATTTGATTTCAAGGTTTGGGCACTGATTATCATTAACTGGTGGATTAAAACTATTGACAATCAAAGTTTGTGTATCACCAAAAAGGGTACTGCTGCGGCTGAACCAATTATAGTTCAGTATTTAGGTTGGGGAAGACAACATTCTAATTATAAAGGACAAGAATAGGAATAAGATGATGTTTATTGGAGAATATGGTAATTAATATACCATAGTGGGAAGCCACAAGTTCACCAGGGGGTGGCACAGTGGCAGGTTCAACATAAGGTTTAATCTAGTAATAAATTGAGAAAATGATCAGTGTGTTGAATTGGCAATGTTCCTAATTAGGAGATGGTTCTCATGATTTGACATTGCTCTCAGATTGTGTGACAGAAATAGACAGATAATAAGAAGAGGTCTCCAAGTATTGGGGAATAACCTTCCAAATCCACATAGAATTGATGATTAATCACCACTAAAGCTTCAAATACCAATTGGTATAATTTCCAAAAGAAGCACTGTGGTTTAATAAAATTATTAAATCCAACCAAAGGAGTCCTAGATATATGGCCTGAGAAAGGATTAAAAATTTTCTTTAGCATAAAACTCTGGATATTGAGACAGTGTAACTGTCTCAGTTTCTGATTCTGCAGGAAAGACACCAAGGTTTAGAGGTGTTGGAGTAACATTAAGGGGCACCAACAATATAGTACCCACAGCAGGGCCCCATCTTCCAGTGATAATTTGACTTAAGATCAAATTATACAGAATGTATCAGAGTAGACTAACTACAGGATACATTGTTAAAAGAAATTTATACCAGTATAATATTTGGCTTATTGATTAATTTAGGGAGGACTCAGCTCTTAAGAGTTGAACAGTGAAAAATTTCCAATATTTACCAAATTTTGACTAAGCAATACCACCTGGATCCATGACTCTTATTCTGTCTGCATCATCCAAAGAGTACCTCTTCTAGTATGCAAAAAACACTTGAGTGATTTTTTTATGTTGAACATTCTGATAAATTAGGTTATATCAAGTGACTCTCAGATTATGTCTATTTATCAGGGTCAAATTATATGGGCTGATTAAATCATGCTGGAAAACTGGGACAGCAGTAACTAATTTCCAATTAACAGTATGGTTTAAGTCCGTCAAGATGGTCAACTTAGTTAACTGTTTGCCCGTCTTTTGAGCTTTGTAATTAGGACAAGTAATTTCAGACATTATGGAAACTACTGTGACAGATTGGTTCATACCATTTGTCAGGTCATGGGCAACTCATCAAGTGCCCCTGTGTATTGTGAGGTATGTTAGCAGGCGGTGAAGTAGTCTTGGTTGCAACAGTACCTAACTGTTGAAAAAGATAATCAAAGGGTATCATGAGTAAGCTAAGATTTCAAAAAATTCAAAGATAGATGAAAATTAAAAACAATTTTAAAGGAAAATATAAGCCACAAAACCTTATAAGTACCTATTTGGAGGTGCAAGTCAAACAATCAGAATTTGGAGTTAAGACTGAAAACCCAAGTATTTTTATTATGCTTGTAAAAATGAGGTGCAAATTTAGAAAAATAATATTAACCCAAGTTGGTTAAAAACATTGTTGTAAAGGGCAAGGTGCAAAGTATAAAGTAGACGTTTTTCTAACTTAAAAAGTTAAAATATGATGACAAGGTGTTGTAAGTGTAGACTATTGGTGTATAATGGGTAAGAGTTAGCCCTTGTAACTTTTCAATTACTATACCTGATATCAGGGTAGTAAATTTAATTAGTAATGAACAGTAGGTAGGGGTTAAACTTGTTTTTATTCAATATATTATCAATTATATATAATAGGGTGGGAAATTTGAAGAGAGAAAATGGGGGAATGAAGAAACAGGGAAATAGTGCCAGGATTGGCATCAATACTAATATTAGTATCAATATCAATATTAGCTATTGATTTTGCACCTGGAAGTAGAAATTGATTTGGCAATTGAATTGTTGATGCTATTTCTATTTGGCCTTCTGGACTTAAGCGCCAAGTGTGTGCTACAATTCCAGAATCAAATGCTTTGTTGTTTGACCCTATCTAAGGCCGTTGAAATGCCCAATTCCCAAGATTATTCAAGTAGAAGACAGAATAGTCTGTTATCCCCTAGTTTTTGATCAATTGGTTAATCAATTGCCTAATGTGTAATTGTATTCCAGATCAGGCATTAAACTTAATATCAGTAAAATTCATCATTAGTTAGCACATTTACACCCTTTCCTACCACTAGATTAGATGGCAGAGTTTTAAATTCCTTCAGGACACCAGGCAGCAGTATGTTTCATAATTATACTCTGAGATCTCCCAAGCCCAAAAAGAATACTGTAAAGGTGGTCATACCAAAGAAGAAACCAGCTTCAATCAAGGTGTCTTGATCCAGAAGGACCCCAGTTGTAAGAGAGCAGGCTCTGAGCAGCTTTCATCCATGGTAGACATGGATGGGAAGTACCTGGACTTGGCTACCAAGTTCCAATGGGGGTTGATTCCTACTTTGCTCTTGGAAGGGACCAATATTTTGCTTGTAGCCTTGTTCTTGGCTCTTTTTCAGCCTCTGTTTATCACTTAACTCAAGCTGGAGTAGGAAAGCACAGTCCACTAACAGTTTTCTATGCAACAGATGGAGGAGTACTTAGAGAGCCATCTATGGGAATTTGCCTTTTGTGGCCAGCAGCTTAGTGTCAATCAGCAGGCTACTGTATCAGCTGTCCCCAAGGCAGTAGTCAGAGCCTGGGCCACGCCTGGTCAGACTATTCCTCAGGTGGAGGGTTGGGTGGCTACAGATAACTTCAAGCAGAGGCTTTTTCATGCACTCTAGGCTACCCTGAAGGTGCTGGATTCTACCAGTAGTGACCATCTGGTTGCCATGGACCTTGCTGATAACTTGGTACTTTATGGTGCTAACAAGTTTGACCTCACCAAGGAGTACAACATGGCTGCCTTCCTGGATTGGCTTCTTGGGGTGTACTATTGTCCAGGTGGAAAGACTCTAGATGAGATGAGCTCCAGGAATACCTCCTGTGGGATTGTCTCTTCCTCAGTGTGTCTTTCCCTGTGGCTGTGGGGATTGATTTTAAGAAGCGTTTGGTGGGTCATTAATGTCCTATCCTTGGTCATTGGCTTTGTTGGTCCTCTGGACACCAGATTTGCTACTTGGCCGCAGTTCAGGCATTGGTGCAATTAGTCTGGTATATGCAAGGACTGGTATCTTAACAATAAAGATTCTTCCAATTTCATTTTAATTTTATTTATTGGTTTTGGCAAACTGGATAACTACCCATGGATTTTTTCATTAGGCTTTCTTTTTTGGTTTGTTGTCCTCATTAGGGATAACTATTGACTACTAGGAGAAGCACACATATATTACATGTGTACTCTAGTAATTGATTACCCAGAAACTGGTTCCTTTGATGTGTATGAGTTTGGGCCAGTCTTTTGGATGACTAAAACAGGACCTTGCCAAAGAGAGGCAAGTTTAGATTCTTGGCTTTATCCTCTGTTGCTGAAGAAATAAACTGCATCTTTAACCATGTAGAACTGTATGGGAGGGCATTTGTCTATGGCTCAGTCAAGGTCTTGGAGTTTGTGATTAAGGTTAACCATGTAGGCTTCAAATTGTAGCTGTATCAACGTCTGTACCAGCTTATTGAGATAGGTGTCTGGTGATACTTCCAGGCTGATTTTTACCAACAAGTATAAAGGGGGTGGTAGTCTTGGTTGTTTCCTGTAGAGTAGCTCAAAGGGTGGCTTTCCTGTGGCCCAATAACAGCCAATATTGTACGCAAAGGTTGTAGCTGGTAAGAAGGTATCCCATTCTGTCTCCTGTTGATGGCTAAGCTTCCAAAGTATCTGTACCAGACTTCCATTTATGTGTTCTACCATATCATTTGTCTGTGGGTGGTAGGGAGTAAATAGTGTACCATGTATTCTCATCAGCTGATTTAGGCGGGGAATCATATAGCTGGCAAAGTTGGTGCCATTGTCTGTCAACAGTACTTGGGGACAAACATGCTTGTATATTATGTTCTCTAGTATAAATGTAGCAGTGTCAGGGAGGTCTGGTTAGGGATAGCCTTAGCCTCTACCATTTGTTCAGGTAATCCACAGCTACATTTATGAACTTGTTATTGCTGTTAGTGACTGGCAAGAGACCCACTACATTAATAGCCACTGTATGAAAGGCAAACCAGATTTTACTAGTATGTGCTGGAACTTGGCTATCTTTGGGCGCTTGATGTTACAGTTGTGGAAAGAGGCTAAAGTATCCACCACATCTGTGTGCTTCCTTCCTAAAAGCAATGTTGTTGTAGATTTGCTAGTTTCTTCTTAATACCACCGTGCTGTCACGGTAAGACCCATAATGCTGGGGATTATTTGGCCAAGTAGTAAAGCTCAGAAAGCCGGGAAACCTTTAACAAAGCTAACTGATTTAACAGACTTGAATCAAACATTTGGTTGCAAATGGATCACAGCTGCTCCAGTCCGCCAGTTGAATCCAATCCCCCCTGTCAGGATACCAAGAGCACTGTGGAGCTCCAGCAGGTGAGGGAGGAGTTGGAGCAGGTACTGGCATGGCCCACCAGATGATAGGACCTAACTTTATCAGGTAGGAAAGGGCCTTCCCAGCCACAGCCCAAGGTCCAGCCGCTGGCAAGGCAGAGTCAATCAATCCCGTGAGCTCCAGGTAAAGCACTCCCAGGAATTGACTACTCTGGCCAGTGGCATCAGAAGTGGGGGGGTTAAGATGGTTGGTTTGGTTGTTGGGGGCAGTTCCATGGGGACCAAGTAGGCAGCAGGATTGTAGTACTTCCTGTTAAAGATCAAAGGGTAGATGATGATTGTTTTGCCATCACAGACAATTTGGTAGGGTTCCTTGTGAGCGTTTGGGAGGGTGTACCACTGCAAGTCTTCCAATGTCCAGGGTTTGTGATCAGGATTGGCAGGATACTCAGTGAAATGCACAGGGCCAAATTTAGCGTTGGGTAGACAGTAGTAGTCAAAGGCTTTGGTTTTATCAACTGGAGTCTGACTATCTATTCCAGTAGATGGGTACTGACGCTTGGGTGTATGCAGATGGAAGAGTATCAAAAATATACATGGAAACAGATTGATGAATAAAAGATTCACAATAACTTTATTTGCTAAGGATGACAATAAAGAACTTTTTCAAGTGTTTCTGATTTATATACTTACTCACATGCAGGTGCCTCTGGGCATTATTCTGGTGCTATCTGTGTGGCAAGGCTTGGCATCTCAGGTTATGCTATTTGGTTGACTGCTTCATTTTCATTTTTGGGCTTTTAGGAACAGTTGTTTGGCTTTTTAATGGTCCATCTTGGCTTGGCTGGCCATTGATTCTGGCAGGTTTGGCTTCTGGGGTTTTGTGGGTTTTCCCAATTTGATCACCATTTTTGGACTGGCTTGACAGGCTCTCTTGAGCCCAAAGAACTTGATTAAAAAAGGGGTCCCCAATTGGGGACCCCAAATTACTTAATAGAGGGTGGGCTTGATCTGAGTTTACTGGGCAGCTAAAAATAGCCTGCACAGGCCCAGACAAACCCACCAAGGCTTGGGCGTAGCTTTTGGGGCCCAAAGCGGGGTCCTCAGCTACCACCAGGGCAGGAATGATTCCCGCACCTGGATTTGCTTCAAAAAGCAAAAATCCAGATGCAAGCAAATCTCCCCTGCCCGCTAGCCCCGCCTGGTGGCTAGGAGCGGGTTTGATTCCCGCCCAGGGCTTCAAAACTGTTACTTTTGTAATGCTCCCTGTAAGTTGATGTTGATAAATTGACGTAACTTAAGGGTCATCAGATATGAGCTTATTAATCAGCATGGTCATCAGATGTTGGTCACTCATGGTTTCTTTGCAACCTGTATCAGATACTCACTTGACAATGTGGAAGGAATAGGAGCCCAGGATCCAGGTGGTATTGATTAGTTATTTTTTGATATATATTGAATAATTTTTGATGTTTCAACTCTAAGAGTTAAGTCCTCCCAAAATCTTTACTCAATAAAAATCAAATATCCCTTGGTCTAATTTACTTTTTAAAATACATCCTGTAGTTGGATTGTTGCACTACATTCCTTACAATCTGATTCTAAGCCGGATCTTTACTGGAAGATGGGGCCCTGCAGTTGAAACTTTGTTGTTGACACCTCCCAATGTTAATTTCATGCCTGCCAATCTTGGAGTTGTTACCCCTGTCTTGGAAACTGAAAGTTATGTTGCATCTCAATGTCCTGAATTTTATTCTGAAGATACTCTGATGCTTTCAGAGGGATTTATCTTGGGCTACTTTGGTTAGGATTAATTATTTTACTTAATCCTAGTATCTCAATTGGAAATCTCACAAAACAATATCTGAAGCTACGTTGGTGGCTAATCATTAATTCTATGTGGATTTGGGTAGTAATTCCCCACCATTTAGAAATGGCTTCATATTATCCAAAAAATTCCGTCACAAGTGCCCAGTAGTCTTATTTGCAGCTACTAATGAGTCTATTTGTAGGGATGGGTGTATATAAGGTAGCCAGGAGTACCTCCAAAGCTTTAGCAGTTGTCCCTTGGAGATTTTGGTGTTAACAGCTTACTTCTTGAGAGCCCTTTGTATCTCTTTTGGCTCCTCCCCCCACAAAGAAGGATCCTCCATGATCTTATCATAGAGAATATCAGCCATGCGGGAGACTAGAGCAACTTTAGGCAAGCAATAGAGGCAGTTGGCGTTTTTGTGGATTGCTCTAGCTTATTGAATGATCTTGTAATTGTATGCCTGTAGCTTGATAGCCCAATGTGCTAGATGTCTTTGGGGTCCTTCATCATCTTCAGCCATTGCAAGGAAGCATGGTCTGTGACAACTGTGAAGTGTACTCCATGGAGATAGACTCTTAATTGTTGATAGGAGTATATCACAGCAAGACACTCTTGTTTGGTGACAGTTTAGTTCCTCTTGTGGACATTAAGCGTACACAAACAGTATCCAACAGGGTGATTAAGTCCTTCAGAGTCCAGTTGGGAGAGGACACCCCCAATTGCAGTCAGGCTAGCATCTGTATGAAACAGAAACGGCTTGACAAAGTCAGGATAGGCCAGTACGGGGGCTGCAGTCAGAGTTTCCTTGAGGGCATTGAAGGCAGATTGGCATGCTGGGCTCCATAAGAATTTCTTATCAGCTCAGAGAAGCTGAAAAAGGGGGTCGCCCAGGGATGCAAAGTTGGGGATGAAGCAACGGTAGTACCCAATCATCCCCAGGAAGACCTGCATGTCCTGCTTATTAGCCAGTTTCTGCATTTTCTCAATGGCTTCTATCTTCAGAGGTACAGGGCGGAGTCCATCTTGGCTAATAATGAACCCCAAGAACTCAAGGTGCTCCTTGAAGAAGTTGCACTTGCGTGGCTTGAGTTTGAGATTAGCTGCAAGTAACCTCTGGAAGACTTCTTCCAAGTGCTGCAGATAATCATTAAAAGTTTGGGAGAACACATTAATGTCATTCAGATAGACCAGGACACTGGTGAGTTTGAGGTCACTCATCACCGCATCCATAGCCCATTGAAAGATGACCGGCGCGTTGAACAGACCTTGAAGCATCTTGGTGGGTTGGAAAAGCCCTTGGTCTGTAATGATGGCGCATTTCTCTTGTTCAGCAAGGACAGGTCAATTTGCCAATACCCACCAATAAGATCCATAGCGCTAAAGGACTTTGCACCTCCCAGCCAATCCAGTGTATCATCAATGCAAGGAAAAGGATAGGAGTAATTTTTTGGTAGCAGCATTCAGGCGGCAGTAGTCAATCACCATTCAATTACCACCGTATTTCTCCTTGAAAATCAGCAGGGAGGCAGCCCAAAGACTCTTTCTGGGAACCAAGAGTCCAGTCCACAGTATTTTCTGGAGTTCTTTGTTGGCCACAGCATAGTTATCTTGGCTATGTTATATTGATATAGAGAAAATTGGAGGACTATCATGGTATCAATGTGATGTGCTACATCCACTGCCTTCCCAAGGTAATAGTTGTCCTTAGCAAACATGCTCTTATATTGAGCAAATATATCCATAGCTAGATCATTTTGCTTGTTGGAGAGACCTGATAGAAATTCATTGCTGATAACTGAAAGAACTTTTGGCTGCTCACAGGGTAGACCCAACTCTGAGAATTTTGCAAAAGGAGAAGATTCCTGTAGGTTGCCATGTTCTTCTAATTGTATATGACCCAGCAATCAATACTTGGAGACTGTCATTGGCTGTTGACTCATATTGGCCAGCAACACCAGAATTTCCTGACTGCTAGGCATAATGATTCCTGATGCTACCTAAGGCTCCAACTGAGATGTATTAGGGATGCCAAAAATCTCCCCATGAGTACCAGTAGGGAGTGCAAGTGATAGACCAGTGTTATGTATTACTTTCAAGCTTGGTGGGATAAACACTGTGCAAGTCACATACAGGAACGCCCTTGGCTTCTCCCACTGAGAGAGGGAGTACCTTAGCCTTCTTACTGTAAATTCAGAACCTGAACATAAAAATGCAGGATTGTAAAATCATTGGTCCAAATTTTGAATCACTTTTGCAGGATGGCCTTTTTTAATTAAATTGATTTTTTATATTTTTATTTGAATTTTTAAAAATGCAGGAACTCATAGACACTTTGCAAAGTTCAAGTTGGACTGTATATTTCCTATGGACAAAATGAATTAACTGGAATCAGATTTGAAGTGTTCAAAGCCATCAACCATTTTCATTAAGTTTACTATATTTTTGAAATCCTGGGATAGTCAAATCCAAGAACTAAATTTCAAATCACTTTTCAATGCCACTAGTAAACTCAAATATTAATTGCAGGAACTGGAATCCAAATTAAATGTACAGTAAGCACACTAGGAAACACCAACCCAAATAAAGAAGCTCCACTCTGGATAAAATCAAATGAAAAATTCAATCTCAACAACCATGTTTAGACATAAAAAGTGACTAAACTTTAAAAGTATCCAAACCCGGAAAGTATGCAATATTAACACTTCAAATCACAAATATAGAAACTCTGCTAATATGCAATACTAAATCAAGAGAAAACAACTAATCACAACTAAACCAATAAATCCAAATAAATACATATTTAGTCTAAAATATATTTTTATTTTATTTTTATGGACAGAAAATCACATTCCTAACCCGCTCCTGCACCAGCCCGTGGGGCAGCCTGTCCACAAGGGCGTCCCAGAGGGTCCAAAAACAGACCCAGAACCCTTCTTGAGGGGAGTCTTGCCAACACATAGGCCTCCTAAGGCGGCATAGCCAGTCAACTACTTCCTGCATCCCAAGCCCAATCAACCAGCCTGAATCCCAGAAAGAAGCCACTCTCAAGGCCTGCCACAAAAGTCTCCTACACCAGGGTCACCGGGAACACTGAGGTTACTTACACCTCCACTGTATACCCAGTTGTCACCTGGCCCCACACTCTTGATCCAAGAGCTGCTAATTCCTGCCCCTGCGTCTTTGATACATCATATGTGTCATTGGCCACCACTGAAGAGCCATCTACGCCTGTATCATATGCCACCATTGACAGCACCAGTGCAACCAAGCGTGATCCCACCTTCTACACAAATGTTCCCATCCCCTGTTTTGAGCCAGCCAGCCAGCCAGGATGCTGTGGTACCTGTCAAGGGCCGGCATCAGTTGACAGATAGTGAGTGTGAAGCTCTCCTCAACTGCTTGAACAAGGGAATGGAAGTTCAGGATATTGTGTCCCAATTTGGTGTCACAGCCAGATATATTGGTGATATCAACAAAAAGTATGGCAACACTGGGCAAATTGCCAATTCCACCAAGGCTAAGCGGCAGCCCAAACCCTTTCAGTCTGTTCATATCAATGCAATCAAGCAGTGGGTTACCAAGGATTGCACCTGGAATCACTTGCTATCCAATCAATGCTTGCCAAAGATTTTTGGCTTTCTGTCTTCAAAACCCTTACATACAAATAAATGGTCAAATTGGGCTTCTCTTGGAAAGTTCTTGGAGTTTCTCCATACAATAGGAACAGCGAGAAAACAATTGAAGAGTGACACATTTATGCGAGACTTATCTAGCCCTTAAGGAGACTGGCAACGTACAGTTATTTTACATCAACAAATTGTTGTTTTCCTCCTCACTCAGGTCTAGGCATGGATGGGTCAAGAAGGGGCCCAAGGACGGTGTAGCCCATTGTGCAGCTGTTTATTCCAAGTCCTATTCAATGGTTGCGCTTCTTGGTCCTCGCAGGTTGTACCAATACCAAATGATCAAGGGTTCCCACAATAGCATGACTTTTCTCAATTTTCTCCAAGCTGTCAAGAAGTACCTTTGGATTAATTACTGGGGCACAACCAAAATTGTTGTGTTGGATAATGTCAGGCTCCACAAGGTGGATTTGGTTTTATCATAGTTCCCACCCATCAATAAAAATAGCCATTTGGCCAGCCACTGCCTGGCTGACTGTCTAATAAGACTTCTCTTCCCCCCATATTCTTCATTCCTTAACCCAATTGAGGAGGTCTTTGGGTGGATCAAAAATAAGGTGAAGAAAGGCCTCCCCCAGGACACCAAGGATCTCTTCAATATTCTCAAGATCAGCCAATTTGCAATGCCACCCAATGTGGTGGCAGCTTTTTACAAGAACTTGGAATCCTTCCTCACCAAATCCCTTGCCTCTAAGCCAATCAGATAAATGGGTGCTCTAGATATCAATTGTCTTTAGTTTGATTTATTTTGTTTTTATTAGGACGCAAAAATTGTTATTTATATAGAATGACATGACATTGAATTGTATTATAGACATATAAGAATACCTACAAAAGATAAGTAAAATTAATTATTCTAGATATAGAGATATTTATTTTTTATTATAATTAAACAAATAGTGTATTGACTGTAAAGTTAACAAATAAAAAAAGATAGAATAAGATTAGTTTTATTTAAACAATTGTGAATCCTTGTTGGTACTTTGGCTTTTTTTAAGCCACAAATTGGACCTCGCAAGTCATCATCTGATCCTTAATATTTCAGTGCCACTATAGCCACAGACACAAAAACCAATGATTTTTATGTAGCTTTTACTAGTTAGTACTTATGACGCAGGTCAAGCATATCAAATATATTTATCAAATTATACTACAAGGGAAACAAGTTGAGTTCTAAACAATCACTTGTTTAGAACATAAGTGGAGCAGGCCGTCTGTTGTAGATAAAATCAGTTCCTGATGTTTAACTATATAATACAGGAACCTGTACTCAACGAGCCAGCAAATAAAATCATTTTTAATCCCTTTCTATTATTTGAAGTGTTTGCAACTATAACTAAAGTCTTATAATATATTTAGATATATTACTGTTATAATTGAACTATTAAATTTTAAATATTAAAAAATCATTATTAAAATTTAAATATTAAAATATTATTATTAATATTAATAATAAATTGTCAATATTTAAATTTGAATATTTTAAAAATAAAAAAAGTTAGTTAGCAAGAAAAAAATTTATTAGGGATATGCAACTTGCAAATGGAATGTGATTATTATGGGGAATTATACCCCAAAATCAAATTTTTGGCTAAAGCGTCTAACTGGATCCACATACTCTTCTGTACATGATGGACAACCCTGGATCCAATTGCTAGAGGGGTGGCGCCCTGCACCCTGGTGGTTGCCAAAGGCAAATTTGGTAAGTTCAACTCCTTGGTGATTGACTCCCTGGTAGTTGACACTATAGTAAAGTGAGAATTTAGCTTTTTCCCTGATTAACAACTGGAAATTGACACTTTTTTAATTAACAGATCTTGATGTAATAAAAAAAATTTATCTAAAAAATTAAGTCTTACAGCTATGGTATACTGAAGTGACTCCAGAAAGCTCAAAAATGCAATAAAAAAGGTATCTTAACTAATAAAAAAAGGAGAAAACAGCAACTATTTATCATTTTAAATGTATTTTACTCTCTTTATTATAAAAATATTTTTGATTACCATAAAAATTAAACTTTCAATGAGACAAAAATAAACAAAAACACAACAATAGAAGTTATTCAAAATATGAAGAAATATTAATATTTATTTGACATAGTTCATATAAGTATAAATGTGAATTTCTTTTGTTTTATTAGGAAATTAACAAAATTAAGATATTTCATTCACTTTCAACTATAACTATTCATCTCAAACTTACCATTTATACATAAAATAATCAGTGCTATCTAATTAAATCAAAAATAGAAAAATTAAAACTAAAACTAATTGATCAAAACTAAAAAGTAAAAATGAAAACCATAGAAGCAACACAGCAAGTTTATTCCTCCCCATTCTTCCCCTTCTTTGTTTTGGCCCCTTCTATGAGGGCAGTTGCAATGAGCTCAAGCTTCTGCTTGATCTCTGAGGCCTTGTATTTATGCTTGGCTGCATTTTGAATGGCCTTAGTGAATAGGGTGGAAAAGGTTGTGGGCTTGGTGGGGGATGCGGTTTGCCAAGTCACACAGCTTGGAGATGGTTTTCTCCTGCTTGTGCTGCAGCAGGGAGAAAAACTTATTGAATTTTGGGTGGAGCCCAAAGTTGGCCTTGAGGTGTCTGTGATAAGCCTCTAGCGCTGAGGTGGTCTTGAGCTCACCATTCACTGCCGCCTGGTACACATTCCAGATGGCCTTAGCATGGGCCTTGCCTCTGCGTGACAACCTTCCCAATCCACTGGGGCTCAAAGTACTCAAGGAAAGGCTTAAAATCCAAGTGCTTAACTATGTAAGGATCTTTTGAGAGAACCTTGAACCCCTGTGCAGTGTGCTCTGGCTTTTAAAAAGACAAGGCACTAAATTGTGCCAGCACAAATTTACAGGTGTCCAAAGTATCCCTCCAGATCAACCTACTTAGATCATCATGGGCCTGCATATTCCAAGCAACTGCTTGGCGGTAGTGAAAGTGGCACTCATTCACCTCCCTGCTGAACAGCTGCTCAAATGCATTAAACTGAGCAGGCTCAAAGTCTATGATGCAAATGTGAGGTCCCAGAGCTCTCAGCCTTAGCTTTTCCTCCAAGTCCAGGGTGGCCTGGTCTTTGTCAGAGGCAGGAGGGTTGGCGCGGGTGTAGGGAGGGGTCTTCTTGGCGTTGTTGTCTTCAGGAAGGAGAGAAAGTGCTTGGCAGAGGATGGTAAAAGCACAGGTGTAAATGACCTCAGTGGCCCAAGGAAGAAGAAAGAACGCAAGTGGTATCACCCAGATGTCAATCTGAGCATGGATCATCCAGAGCTGCTTGAACATCTGGGAGCAAGTGGCAAAGGTACCATCAACTAGCCAGGTTGAAGCTCTTTTTAACTCCATCAGGTTCTGCTGAGTTGAGTAGCAGATTATGCGGTCTTTGATGGAAGGCCTGCCATCATGGAGGAGGAAGTGCTCCCCACTTGGAAGCTGCTTAAGCTTGTGGGTGAGTGTAAGCTCCAAGAGGACTTCCAAAGCCTTGGGGGAAGGGGATTGCTGAAAATACGCTTATCCCTTATAAACTTAACCAACTTCTCTTGAGTTGGCACCAACTTGAGATTATTGCGTTTTATGTGCTGCAGGGCTTTAATAGCCAGATCAGATGCCCGGAGGTGAGAGGATGTTGGGATCACTAGACCTGGTACCATTTTAACATTCAGGTTATAAGATTGGGGGCTCACAAGAGTGCTCCCCCTTCTCTGCAATTACTCACTCCCAGCCCTCAGTGTTTAGCCAGGCCCCGCAAGTCTTATCCTCACAGACTTAGTGCTTGCTCTTAGTTTGGCGCTTTTGATTGTTACAATTAAAAATGTAGTCATCAGCTACGTAGCCAGGGCCGCCCTTTACAAGCATAATTGGGGAAAACAGGGGAAGCGCTTGGGGACTTTATACTCTTTGTCCACATTACAGATATTGTGTATGGCCGGTGGATCCCAAGCCACATGACCAGAAGCTTTGAACTTCTTGGAGTACTCCTCTGGCTCATCTTGGGGATCAGATGAGGGAGGGGAAGGGTTCTTTAAGGCCTGCTTGAAAGCCTCATTTGTCTTACCAGAATAAGAGGTGGGCTCCTTGGTAGCCTTTGACTTCTTGGTACAATGCTCCTTGGTGGGCTCAGAGCTAGCCTCTGAGTGGTAAAATGAGTGGTCAGTAAGATGACCATCAGATTTATTGGGGAAGAAATTTTTGGGGGAAGGTGAAGAGGATGTGAAAGATGGGGGGAGGGGGAGGATTAGGAGGAGATGGAGTGGGAGGAGATGGGGTTAGAGACTTTGCCTTTGCAGGCTTCTTGGCATACTAGGGGGTGGAGGCAGTTTCTTTGGAGCCCTTGGGGGCTTAGCGCTTGGGCTGTTGGATGTTCTTGTTTGATCTTGTCTAAAGAAAAGTTTAGTTTTGTAAATAAAATAGTGTGAAAGATATGAAACACAGAGGTAAAGCAAAGTAAAAGTTAAATGATAAGAATGCAAATAAATTTTTTTATTTATCAAGAAAAAACATAACAAAGTAAAAGAAGCTAAATAAAAACTCAAAGTATGGATAAAAAAGGTTAAAACATAGAAAATAAGTGAATTTATGATGAAGCATCAAAGATGTTAGGTTCAGCATAACATCTTAGTGCTAAATCAATGTAAAAGTACAATTAAAAAAATATGAAAATTATATGGAGAGCAGCAGAAAAAGTAGTAGATTATAATTGCAAAAAAATAAAAAATTATTATGTGGATTTTTTTACTGTGAGTTGAAAAATCAAAACATAGTAAAGTTTTGAGTTCAGCACTGTCAATCAGCTGGGAAAAGCTGAATTCTTACTGTCAAGTGAAAAAAGCTGAATTTTCACTGTTGAGTATGCCAGAGTCAAGCAGAAACATCAAATTTACTGTTTTTTACATATAAAACTTGCTTAAATTTAAAATGGGTTTGAAAGTTAACCCAAAAGCAAGGCAGTTTCATATGCTCAAAAATAAAAAATACATCATAATTTAAAAAGTAAATGAGTAGGAAATGTTTATTAGTGATAATACTATGCTGTGAGGAGCTAGGAGTGACTTATTTACTATAGTGTTGGTTAAACGTTAAGAAGCTCTCTTTACTAGTCCCCAAGTTAAAATGTCAAGTGGGTGAGTGTCAAGTGGAGCTCATAGTGTGTCACATATTAATTTAGCCTTAATTTCAAGCCTTTGATTAGTTAAATCCAAAACTGATTGGGTGTCAAGTGGATAGTGTGGCAAAATTTTGGGATAGTATAAAGCCGTTTCTAAGTGATGGGGAATTACCACCCAATTCTACATAGAATTAATGATTAACCACCAACACGGCTTCAGATATTTTTTTGTGAAATTTCCAATTGTAACTCCAGGATTAAGCAGAACAATTAGTCCTAACCAAAGTAGTCCAAGATAAATGACCTGAGAAAGCATCAATGCATCTTTGGCGTAAAATTCTGGGCATTGAGAAGTAGCACAATTTCCAGTTTCCAGAATGGGGGAACTCCAAGATTGGCTGGCATGAAATTGACATTTGGGGCACCAACAACAAAGTTCCAATTGCAGGACCCCATCTTCCAGAAATGATTTGGTTCAGAATCAGATTGTACAGAATATACTGCAACAACCTGATCACAGGATGCATTTTTAAAATGGAAATTAGAACTTGGGATAAATGATTTTTATTGAGTAAACTTAGGAGGACTCAACTCTTAGAGTTAAAACAGTGAAAATTATTCAATATATATCAGAAAATTTGGCTAAGAAATACCACCTGAGTCTTGACCTCCCATTCCTTCCACATTGTCAAGTAGTTATCTGGACCAGGTTGCAAAGAACCCTTGAGTGGCTAGTTTCTGACAACCATGCTGATTAACAAGCTCATATCAGGTGACCCTCATATTACACCAATTTATCAACGTTAATTTGAAAAGGGGAACCAGTTTTAGCTGACAGACTGGAGCAGCCATAACCCATTTCCAATTGACTGTTTGATTTAAATCTGTTAACTTGGTCAATTTTGATAAAGGGTTTCCAGCTTTTTTAGCCTTCTTGCTTGGGCAGATAATACCTGGCATGATGGAACCTACCATGACATTAACCCATGCTTTAGCCCTGGGCACAATACCACCATCTGGGAGATGGGATAAAGAGAAATTCTTATGGGCAGGTGGGAGTTTCATTGTGCAAGGGTAAGTTCAGGGTGTCCAATAGCAGTGGGGTTGCACTTGTAGAACTTGTGGATCAGATCAGAGGAATTTGAACAATTGTAGTGGGGAACCCAGGAGTTTTCAGAATCAGGATAACCTTTCCACGACACCAAATATTCTAAGCATTGTTGATTCTTGCGGAAAGCCAGAATACAATTTAACTTATACTCAGGTTCTCCCTCCACAAGAATGGGTTGGGAAGAAGGAGTCTCTGTACCTTTAAAGGGAGTAATGAGACATTCATAGAGGGTGTGGAAAATCTTGAAAGCAGGAGGTAAATCCAGACAATAGGCAGAGGGACTAATTTGACGCTCAACTTTGAAGGGGCCAACTCATTTAAGCCCTAACTTACTACAGGGAACCTTCAGTTTCATATTGCAAGCATCAACCATGACTAGATCACCTGGCCTGTAAGTCAGACCCTCCTGGCGCTTGCAATCTGTGTATTCCTTGTAAGTTGTCACGGCAGAAGAAAGAGTAACCTGGAGCTCCTGATGGACCTGCTTCAATGCAGAAGCCTGATCAGTTGCAGCTTCCACATTGCTAACCAAACAAGGACCCAAATTAGAAGAAGGATTGTAAACCACATTGGCATAGAAGGGTGATACTTGAGTTGCTGTGTGAGGGGCGTTATTATATGTGAACTCTGCCATAGGTAAATTATCACACCAGTCATCTTGTTGTGCATTAGTGTAGCAACATAGGTAGACCTCCAAACTTTGGTTTACCCTCTCTGTTTGTCCATTGGATTGGGGGTGGAAAGCCGTGGAACAACACAATTCAATACCTAGAATCCCAGTGAAAGCTTCCCAGAACTGAGCAATGAATTGAGGCCGGTGTCACTCACAATCTCCATTGGGATGCCATGTATGGAAAAGATTTTATTCACAAACAACCTAGCCGTTTCCACCAAAGTAATTGTGGTTGAGCAAGGTACAAAGTGTGCCATTTTTGTGAAGCAATCTACCACCACCATGACTGTGTTAAACCCATTGGAATTGGGAAGTTCACCAATGAAATTCACCAACACAGACGTCCAGGGTCCTGCAGAAGGCTGCAGTGGAACCAGTAACAATGTAGTCTTGTTCTGGCTTGCCTTAAATCAAACACATGCCAAAAAATTGCAAACAAAAGCTGCCACCTGCACTGTCAAACCTTTCCAGGAAAACTGGCCACAGATTAGTTCCACTGTTTTGTTTTTTCCTGGGTGGCCTGCTGTTGGACAAGTGTGATGAGTCTCCATGATTTCATCCCAAATAGTTCCTTCTGGAACCCACAAGCAAACTTGATGATATAGGACTGGACCTATCTTATGATAACCCTGAGGCTGACCTACTGGGTTTGCACATGCTAGCTCCAATAGCCTATAATAACCTTTGGACAAAGGTTGCAGAAAAATAACTTTGGAATATAAGTCCAGCTCTGCACCCTCAGTTAGGGACATGGTAGCCAGCGTAGCAGGTGGAGACAATACAAAAGGCACCACAGCCTCATCTTGAATCATAGTATGTGTGTTGAACTTGGCATCCACACTAGCATATGGGAGATGGGAAGGATTACTGCTTAGTGGATTGGCCAAGTGATTGTTCAATCCCTTAATAAAATTGTAGTGGAACTTGTATCCTGTCAGGTCACCATGCCATCTGGATTGACAACCTGAAAAAACCCTGGGTTGTTTATAATATAGAAGAGCTTTGTGGTCAGTTCTTACTACAAATTGATGATGTGCCACCATGAGATGGTGATGCCAATGATTTAACAATTCCACAACAGCCAACAATTCCATGTTGTAAATCATGTAATTGTGTTCACAAGCTTCCATCTTTCTGGAGAAATACCCTATTGGTCTCTTAATCCTGTTGCCAGCAGTCTGCAACAACACACCAGCTACAGCGTATTTGAATGCTTCTGTGGAAACCACAAAAGGAAGCCCATGATCCACATGTCTCAAAACAGGTGACAACAACAAAAAAGCCTTGACTGCTGAGAACGCACTTGCGCACTCAGGTGTCCAGACCAAAGTTGTCTTACCACTAGCCAAATATAAGGGGGCAGCCACTTCAGACAGGTGTGGAGTGAACTTCTTCAAGAACGTGCAAGTACTCAATAAACTACGGAGTTGGGATACTGTCACAGGCATAGCATACTCTCAAACCGCAGCTTCCTTGTCAGGGGCAATGGTGTGACCATCCTCAAAGATAATATTACCTAGAAAGGTAACCTTATGTTTGAAGAATTCACATTTGCTTCTTTTAATGAACAATTTGGCCTGGAGGATGCGCTCTACTACTGATGACAGATGGGCTTTATGTGGCTCCTCATCTGGAGAGAATACCAAGATATCATCCATATACGCAATGTCACATACACCCAGGAGATCCCCCAAGACGGAATCAATTAGTTGCTGAAAGCAAGCTGGAGCATTCTTCAATCCAAAAGGCATTACCTGGAACTGGAAGATACCCTTCTTGGTTCTGAATGCTGTCAACCATTCCATTCCTTCCACAATCCTGATTTGATTGAAAGCATTTGAATAATCAAGTTTTTAAAATACCTTTGCCTTCTCAACACACCTAGAAATCTGTGCTTTGAGAGGTAAAGAATAGGGATCATGGATTGTGATGTTATTTAGTTCTCATAGTCAACACAAGGCCAAAGAGACCCATCAGCCTTTTGAACAAACAACAACAGAGAACAAATTGATGAAGCCTTTTTAAATATATAGCCCTTTGCCAGCATATCACAAGTCCATTCCTCCAAACATGTGTCTTCCTACAAAAAGTTAAGGGGTAAATAGGAGATGCAATTTGAATCAGATCAATGGTAACTTTAAAGTCAAAGTCAAACTGAGTGTGCTTGGGAAGGACCTCACCTCTGGTAGCGTCAAACCACGGACCAGGGTTGTAAACATGCGGGTAAATCCAAACTTGCGGGAACAGGGACAGGAACCAATTGAATAGTCTGAGAGGATTTTTACATTTCAGACATACCCAACAGTGGAATACAAATAGATATACCCAAAGAGTGTTCCACCTGTAACACATTTTCTTTCAGTGGGGTAGATACATTATTCTCTCTCCACCAACCCACACCCAAAATGATAGGATACATCAGGGAGGAGCAGACAGAGAACCTTGCGGTAAAAGACTGACCCAAAACCACAAAGGTTACTGGCTTCTTCAGCTGGAAGGAGAGAAATGTCTGATAGTTCCCACCCCTAACAAGCATTCCCAGGTGGTACTTGAGTTATAGCAAGTTGGCAGTCTCCACACTCATGAAGTTTTCAGAAGCACTGGTATCCAACAAAATGTCTGGCTGATAGATAGTCTGACCGTTATCAATGCTACCATAAAAAAAAGGTAAACAGAAGTAGATTTATTGGCAGCAAAGGTGGTTATCTTAGCAGGGTCTTTTTTTCATTGGCGGTACAGATGGCAGCTAAGGAAGCAGGATGCTCCTGGAAGTAACACTCAAGCATCTCTTGGACAGCAGCTGGAAGAACGGGTTATCACAATCAATGGGAAGGAGGGGCACCTCTTTGGACGTAACCACAGAAGATTTGGCAGGTACAACATGCTGAATCATTGCCAAGGAACTATCAGGACTGGACACTACTGAGGCCTCTTTTACATTGGCGGGTTTGTTCACCACCGCCAATTGTAACTGAGACAAGCTAGGGGGACACAATCTTGGCTTTGGTTGGAAGAAACTATAGCAGTGCAAGGACCAGAAAACCAGGAACGCGCAGCAGGTTTGTCCTCAATTACCAATGTACCTTGCTTGGAAGTAGACAGATTTGAGACCAGAGAAAGAATTTGGCTTACCAGGGCCTTAGTTGTGGTTAACAGGAAGTCCCAAACTGCCAAATACTGGGCATTCTGGCCAACTGCTAACCACAACGCTGAGAGTTTATTCACCTTGGGAACATCAATTGTACAGCAGTAGGCAAGAAACTGAGGAAGGAATATTGAAAGCGGAGTAGTACCCTGATGAAAGGTGTACAGCTTATAATATACTTTTAGCTCCTCAATAGATACACACAAATCTTTTAACAAAGGGTATAGAGATGCACTTTCAGTTAAAACACAGGATTGTGCTCCACTGCAGAAAACAACCATTCACAAGCATCTTCAGAAACCTTTGTCATTACATGGTAAACTTGGGATTTGTGACTAAGGCTTAACCCAGAATAAAATGATAATGCTGACAAAACTTCACACAAAATTTCATCAGTGGGTGAAGCAGGAAAATAATCTGGACGCCAAAATGATATGACACAACAGAAATAGGAAACAGAAGATCCAGTCTCAACAACTGCAACTGGAGATGGAAACCACAAATTAAAGAAAAGCCCAAACTGAAAACTCAGAAATGAACTGATGCAAATAAACATGGTAAATTCAGATATATTGACAGAGCAGGAGAAAATAAACACAAATTCATGACAAACTGCTTCCAAAAACTCAGAAGAGTTTAGTAATGTAATGGAAATTGTGGGATAGTATGAAGCCGTTTCTAAGTGATGGGGAATTACCACCCAATTCTACATAGAATTAATGATTAACCACCAACACGGCTTCAGATATTTTTTTGTGAAATTTCCAATTGTAACTCCAGGATTAAGAAGAACAATTAGTCCTAACCAAAGTAGTCCAAGATAAATGACCTGAGAAAGCATCAATGCATCTTTGGCGTAAAATTCTGGGCATTGAGAAGTAGCACAATTTCCAGTTTCCAGAATGGGGGAACTCCAAGATTGGCTGGCATGAAATTGACATTTGGGGCACCAACAACAAAGTTCCAATTGCAGGACCCCATCTTCCAGAAATGATTTGGTTCAGAATCAGATTGTACAGAATATACTGCAACAACCTGATCACAGGATGCATTTTTAAAATGGAAATTAGAACTTGGGATAAATGATTTTTATTGAGTAAACTTAGGAGGACTCAACTCTTAGAGTTGAAACAGTGAAAATTATTCAATATATATCAGAAAATTTGGCTAAGAAATACCACCTGAGTCTTGACCTCCTATTCCTTCCACATTGTCAAGTAGTTATCTGGACCAGGTTGCAAAGAACCCTTGAGTGGCTAGTTTCTGACGACCATGCTGATTAACAAGCTCATATCAGGTGACCCTCATATTACACCAATTTATCAACGTCAATTTGAAAAGGGGAACCGGTTTCAGCTGACAGACTGGAGCAGCCATAACCCATTTCCAATTGACTGTTTGATTTAAATCTGTTAACTTGGTCAATTTTGATAAAGGTTTTCAGGCTTTTTGAGCTTTCTTGCTTGGGCGGATAATACCCGGCATGATGGAACCTACTGTGACAGATAGAGTCAAACAAAGAAGATGTCAAGTTTCAGTTTTTTATAAATTACATATGAAATCTCAAAATAAATTGGGCTTAATTTATGTGGCACCACTTAATCCAAAAACCTGGGAATGCCATAATGTAAAACAAGTGGGGTATTTGATTAATGTCTATGCCACTAAATCCAGTATAGTGGTGCTTGGGAGCCTAATCAACAACTATGGACGCTAATAATAAAAATATAATAGTAAATAATAATTTCTATATAAGCGCATATGTATTTTATTAATAAAATTAAAAATTGGCTTAAAAAGTGTCAAACTGGTCACTTTTTGGTTTAGAGTGTTGAACACAGGTTTTTTTTCTATTAGTAAATTTACTTATAAATTTCCCCTTAAATTGGTATTTTAGCTAACCAAATTATTAAAGAGAGTCAAGTTTGAGTAAATTTAACCATGGTTTTTGGGTTTGAACCCCTAATTTACTAGTAAAAATTATATTAAAATTGGTTAAGCCAAAAATACTGATAGATTCACATATGCAGCACTCAACTCCCTGGTACTTGACAAAGTGTCAAGTACCAGGGAGTCAATCACAAGGGAGTCAAACTTACCACAATTGCCTGCCAAACACTTGATAAAAGGGAGGCGGGTGAGCAAATTGATTATTAGATTCTTTTTGGGAGGCACATAGTATCCATACAAAAATGACACTGAAAAAGAGTCACACAGTACGTGCTCAACTGTCCTATACCCCTGTGGTGTCTTCTGGCGTTCTAGTGCTAATCAGCATTTATCAATTATATAGGTACATCTTCCAACTTTTTGAAGTTTGTTTTTAATATGCAGTGCAACAAGATCCTAGGTATATGACTACATAAATTCTTTGCAAGATTATTTTTTCAGAGAACATACATACTTTTTTTATACTTAAGCTAATATGTTTATATAGGATATATTGCTGAATTTGAAGATGGTTCCAGAGGGCGCCCAACTTGTATCTTCCCCCCATGCCTCAGCAAACAAAATAAATAAAGGCTTAAAATATTCACAAGCACTGTGTCCACAACTTTATTTGATAATGCTTTGAATAATTCATTAAAAATTCAGTTTTTAGATACACATTTCCTATTTGAAAGTCGGTTTTTATTAAATTCTTTTCATATCCATTGATGTTTGCAAATGGGAATTGTTGAATGCTTTCATAGATATATTCATTGAGGTTTAATTTGATATCCCCACAAATTTCATTCATCTCTTTGAAGTTGATATTTGCTCCTATTTTGTATGCTTCTCTAATCCACAGCAAGCACCCCACGGGTGGTAAATATTCCCTATCTTTAGCTTCAATATTTGAAAAACTATTCATATTCTGTTGAATTATTTTATTTATTTTATTTTTTATTTATTTGTTTTACAGGGGCTACCAGCAACTGGTAACCCCTTTAGAACCAACTTGGCGTAAAAACCACCACTTCTGCAACCTTGTCCCCATCCCTAGTTATAACTAAAGTAAATATAAGTAAAACATAAAAAAGATTTAATAATTGTTTCCCCTGTGGACCCCTCAGCCACAGGCGCTCCTTCAGTGAACTTCATGAGTGTTAGATGCTCTTCATTTGATTTCCTGGGTCTTATCTTCTTTATTTTTCTTGCAACTTGTGCTTCCTCTTAATTCTCATTTGATAAATTTTCAGTATTTCTTGAAGCACTCCTGCTTCTTGCTTATGTTTCAATTTCTTTTATTTCCATTTGGTTGGTTTCCTCTTCATTTGTGTTGATTTTCTTTGAAATTTCATTTCCTTCAATTAGTTTGATTTTTTGGGTATTCTTTCTATTGGTTTTTTTTGCAAATTTTCATGAGTTGCAACTTTCACTTTTGAAATCTAACCACTTGGGTATTTACTTTTGAAGATTTAAAATTATTTGCTTGTGTTCTTTGTTGACCATTTTTCCCAGGATATTTTTTGTGGTTTTGTTTTGCTGTACCAAGGCCCTTCCCTCATTTCCCAGTTGATTTACCACAATTTCCCTTATGTTATGTTCAATTTTGACCACCTTTTAGAGAGCTGACTCTAATTTGTTGATTATGCTGTAGATATTTGAAATTTTGTTTGAATTACATAAAAAACTGGTTTTTATAGTACTACCTTCAACACAGTAATATTTTTCATCATTATTAATAAATTAAAGACCATAAATATAAAGTTATATTAGTATATTGCAATTAGATGTCAACTCTTGATATTTAGATATTGTGTGCATAACTCAATGCAATTTGTTTAATAAAATTCATTGTAAACTTGGCCTTTTTCATTGTAATTTATTGAAATGGACTGTGTTTATATTAGAGAGCCGTTAACGTTTAGTGCAAATATTGATACATAGTACATTTTACAGCTTGTATATTTACCTATTGGTAATAATTATGTAAAATCTTCAGTCAGATTTTGCAAGGTAATAATAATGTAATGGGTTTATTAAATTACTGTTTATTGTTATTAATTGGCTGATTTTCTTTGCTGTGGCAATAGTGTGTAAATATCAGCAAATGCACTATTGCCACAGCAAAGAAAATCAGCCAATTAATGACAATAAACAGTAATTTATTAACCCATTACATTATTATTATCTCGTGAAATCTGTCTAAAAGTTTATAGAATTATTACCAATAGGTAAATATACAGACTTTAAAATGCACTATGTATCAATATTTGTACTAAACGTTAATGGCTCTCAATATAAACACAGTCCATTTCAGAAATTACAATGACAAAGGCCAAGTTTACAATGAATTTCATTAAACAAATTGCATTGAGTTATGCACACAATATCTAAATATCAAGAGTTGACATCTAATTGCAATATACTAATATAACTTTATATTTATGGTCTTTAATTTATTAATAATGATGAAAAAAATTCATGCAAATAATTATATGTTACTGTATAAGATGTATACCTTTTTATTAATTATATGGAATGGTAATAATATAAAAAAATATTATTGATTATGAATTGTAAGAAATAATATCAACTTTAATAAGTTGTCACAAAGAAAAGATTTATTTTACTCATCAAAGGACAAGAAGGGGAGGGACTGGGCGGAATGAACATTGCCTTGATCTGCACCTGTAAAAGGGACAGCAACAGAGATAGTGGGGGGATGGGCAGTGGTTTAGGAAGTCAGGATTGGAAGGCAGGTGGCTTGAGGGGGGTTGGGGAGGCAGGGTTGGTTGACTGGGAAGGGGCAGCAAGAGCTTATTGCTCAAATTCTTCTTCTGTCACATATGTGGGCTTGATAAAACGGATAGATGGACAAGGGGGGAGGCAGGAGTCCTTTCTGGACTTATCACTGTCATTTGCATAGAAAATGGCATGATCTGATAGGTCCTGGACAAACACAGAAGGGAAAAGCTCATATTTCTTATCAATTTTGGTGCACAGTTTGTTGTAGGTGGCAGGCTTTAAGCGCCTGATTGCAGAACCAAAATTATAAAGACATACATCTGCAAGATGCAAGTCAGCATGGTTGGTGGGATAGGACCAACAGGTATGCCCCACAGCCCTGATTTCTTGGGTTTCTTGTTCCCACTGCTCCATCTTGGCACTCAGTACAACTGTGTGCACTTTTTGCTGTGTGGCTCACTCCTCCAGCATGGCCTTGAGCTCTGTCTGGTAGGCATACCCATCTGCGGTGTTTGATATTGCCAAGTAATAATTGACACCCAAATGGGAAACTTCCAATAAAACACCAACAAAATGATACAAAATTGGGCCACACTTATAGATGTCAGATTGGATACGCTTTTCCCCAAAGTCTTGAATACCTGCCAAAATCTTGGCATATGACAGGAAGTTTACATCATTACGGGCCCTCATTGCCCTCACTTTAATAAAATTGATGATATTTAAATTGTATGAGTTGGTATCCACCAAACTGGGGCCACCAAGAATCTGATTGGATAGGATTCTGGCGGCAACCACAACTCCGACATCCACAAATTCACTGTTCTCTTACTGGTGAATATGCTGTGAAGTCCCAGTTAGAGACATACCTGGACCAGGGGCATCCACAAGTCACATTCCATAATGATCATCATAAGGGGATGGGCTGTGTCACCTTTGATCAAAGTACGGGCACCAGTTGGGGTCTTCTTGGTAGGAGGCCACAGTTGGCGTGGGCTTGCAGGGTTGCAGCCACATTGGACTTTGCAAAACCCCATTGTGACTGCAATTTCCCCGAGGGACATAAGCATCCCTTGCTTTTCAACCATTTCAAGAACAATCTCCAGAGTGTTTAATTTTCTTCTGCATCTCACAGGCTGATTGGCTGGAGGCGGGGTGTGTCTGTCTTGAGAACCAGACAGTGCCATCTGATTGGCTGTTTCTGGATTCTGGGCTCCCTGGGTGACCACTTGGCTCACTTAGCCAATTCCAGATGATAGTGTTGATATGCAATCTGGGTAAGCAGCTGCCTGTGTGTGATGGGCAAACAGTGCCATGCTTGAGGATGCGGAAGAAAGAACACACTCCTGGGTAGTGCTTGCGGAGGGGCCTGCAGGTTGGGAGTGGCCGTAGAGGGAGGCTTCACTATTAGAAGACCCTGCGTAGCCCTGCATGATTTTGTCAAGGCCAGGGAACAGCTCATTGACTTGGATGTTATTGAAAGAAGACATAATAAAAATTTTATTAAAATTTTAAACTCAAGAAGAGGAATGTATATTTTAGTCAATTTTATTGTTATATATGTTAATTTTGTGAATAGTAGGATCTAAATTTTAGCCGCACTAAAATGGAATAGGGTGATTTTTGAGAATGCCTGTGCTTCCTAAAAGAATCAGCACAAATCCACTCTAGATCCTTTGTCATCCTTTTTTAGACACCCATAAATTATATTTATTTAAAATTCCTTGCAATTATGATTTGAAATTTGGTTCTTGGATTTGACAATCCTACAATTTCAGATTTGTTAGTTTTTACATGATGTCTATGATTTATTTGACATACAGAAAATATTAAGTTGTACATAATAATCCCGCATTTATGATTCATGTATCTTGCATTTGCTTGTTGAGTTTTGTCTTTTTTTAGTTGAGTTATCTGCTTGAGGGATTTTGAAATTTGCCAATTTAAATAAACCAAAAAAAGTCAAATCAAATGGTTAATTTTATTTAATATTTTATTTTTCACTCAGCTGAGTTGCCCGCAAAAGTGATTTGAAATTTGGACCAAGGATTTGACAATCCTGCATTTTTAAATTCAGGCTCTGAATTTATAGTACTGTGCAGCCTATAAGCAACTAGAAGTTCTCTATTTACATACTACAGGAGGGATGTGTTGCCCACCCCCGGACAAAGATCTTCTTTTTTCCAGCATTCTAGAAGATCAGATTTAAAATCAGCTCCAAATAAAAAATATATTAACTTCCACATTTTCAGAAACTTTGGAGATAATCTGGGTTTTGTCCAGGGGTGGGACTACACAGCCCTAATGTTGCAACTGAACCAGTGAGGATTCAGTGTTTGGAATTGGGGAAGACAACAGTCCAATAGAAAAGACAGAATAATAAGAATAAGGTATTGTTTATTGTAGAATATTGTGATTAATATACTATATGGGAAAAGCCACAAGGCCACAAAGGGGTGGCATAGTGGGAAGTTCCATGTAAGGTTTGAAGCCAAGGAATAATTTATGCTGGGATCAGCAAGTCAAATTGGTAGCGCTCCTAATTAGGATGAAGTACTGCCATTTGATATTGCCATCAGATCAATCCATAATGTTAGATACGTCAAGGGGTGACTCATCAAGCGCCCCCTGTGTATTGTAAGATATGTTAGCAGGAAAGTCTGGAAACTTGGTTGCAACACAATGCCTGCCAATCTCAGAGCTGTTCATCCTACTGTCAAAGCTGAAAATCTGGTGCTATCCCAATGTCCTGAATTTTATGCTGAAGACACTCTGATTCTCTTGCAGGCCAATTATCTTGGGCTCTTTTGGTTGGTGTTAATTATTTTGCTTGACCCTAGAATCTCATTTGGAAATTTCACAAAACAGTATCTGAAGCTGTGTTGGTGGCTAATCATTAACTCTATGTGGATTTTGAAGGTGTTTTCCCACCAACTGGAGAAAGCTTCTTTTTATCTTGTAATTTCCAGCACAGGAAAAGATTTCAGAGAATCAGTATTTACCACCTGGGAAGGGTATGCCAATACAAATCTCTCATCAACTGTGGGGGCTAAATCCTCAAGGGAATTAAGGGGCTTGGCTGGCTTCTGAGCAGATTTTTTGATACAGTGCTGGAAGATTGTCCTATCCAAGGCTAAAGGGGAGAGTGACTTTACAACTTTCTACTTTCCTGACATACCCCAAGCTATATGCTTATTAATGTGATTTATATGTGAATCAAAGATTATGAGGAATTAAACCCAGCACCTCAGCGCTTGACGTAAAGGTAAAGCAGTGCCTGCAATAATTTTCAGTTGGTGCAGCAGCGCTTGACGTAAAAGTAGTTCTGCGCTTTGGCGCTAATTCAATTGCTAGGTGGTGCCGCGGCGCCTGTATCTTTTTAAAATTGGTGTTGCGGCAAATCATGTATCATTAAGAACTGCAGCAGCTCTTACCATTGGCTGATTTATGCTTCAGGTCAGCAGACTACTGCTGATCCAATATGCATATGATTTATACTGCTATTTTATGGGTTTGGTTGAAGAAACCCTAATCTGTGAGCTCTGTCATAATTGGCATCATTGCTTAGTCAAAATTCTCAACAATATGGCAACTTGATAAGCTGGGGCTGCTTTATGCATGTAAAGGATGGGTGGATCAGAACCACCCCTTCCACTGAAGGGTAATGTGGTAAAATTTAACTGGGGTACAAGCCAATAGTACAGATTTTGACAAGAGTACAGCCCATTTTAATTTTAAGAAGTCTGTGTCTATCTACCTTCCCAAGGTAGGGATGGAGAACAGGAACCACTGTCCCAGAAGCACCAGGGATGTGATCAAGTATGAAGTTATCTGATATGCTGACCCTACTTAGTATTATAAGGTGGAAATCTTGAGCACTTTTGACCTCAACATCAAATACCTGAGGGAGTATAGTTTTTATTCAGAATACTATACATTGATATGATTTATCTACTGTTAAATTCTAGATATCAAATTTTGAGGCAATGCTTTTTATGTGGGCTGGGATATAAAGGATCCAATAAACCCCTGGACGCAAAAATTTGTTATGGCTGGCACTGACTTTAGCTGGTTTGATTTTCATGCTATACAGGCTATTGAGTAAAGGGGAATGGTAAAAGATGGGTTAACCAAATTATAGGTTAAACCTATACAAAAACCCCCAGATTTAGAGGCAAATTGATTTTGATCTTTCACTCTAGATAAATTTATAGAGGGAAGTTCTCTTGTGTTGCAGCATCTACAATTACTCCCTCTTGTGAAAAGATTTCCCAAGAATCACTCAGATCAAATATTAATTTGTGGCACTCTTATCAGACACCCATGTTGTATGGGGATCAAATATTTTGGATCCTAAGAGGAACATTACCTGGACAAGCCCTGTGACTGCCATGACATACATAGAGATTATGTGGCTTGACATGATACTATTAATGACCTTCTTCTACTTTTATAAAGTAGCATTCTCTTCTAGATTTTCCCTTCTTTTTGTTTCATATGCTCCCAAGAGGTATATATTCAACACTTGTATCTCTGAGTGATTTGGTCAGGTAGTGTTGTGACAGTCTCACTATCAGCTCCAATAGCTGGTAAAAGATAATGCTGATCAGTGGGTTTTAAACTGTACCTGCCTCCTGATAACAAATAGCACTTTTTATGTTACTTGTATTTTTATTCCAACTTAACTTTATTTAGCTATTAAAGCCTTGAGTTTCTGCCTGACTGGTCTCAATTTTCTGGTGGCTTGACTGTGTCCGTTTCTCTGTAGATTGAACCAAAGGTTTTGTAAATCAGCATTATAGCAGGGCTTGGTTTATCGAAATCCTTCTGGCTAGGTTCGATTTGGATGGACTTGATTTCAATGGGTTACCCATTAAATATGTGGGGTTTATAATTGGGGCGATATCCTTTAGAGGTGGTTTGGCTAGTTTTGGTTATATCTTTAGATACTCTTTATTTAATTATTTTTGGGTTCAAAAGGTTCATCATGCTAGCAAGGGAAGCTGGGGTGATTAAATTGCCACATTTTAGCTTATTGGACAACTTGATATATGATTTATTAAAAGCTGGATTGGTGAGTAGATTGATATCATTCAAGGAGCGTGGAGTTGGATTTTTTGCGGTAGATGAATTCTTTGACTTTGCCTTTGACGTGGCGGTGTAGCACAAGGACAAGGATTGGGTTGATGATGGCAAGCGTTGTCATGGAGATGGGCGCCAGCATGTACAGGAATCTCGGGGGTGACCCAAGTCCGAAGTAGATACCTATTAGTGTTGTGGAGACCTTGGGGAGGTAGCAAAGGAAATAGATGGCTAGGAAAAGTAAAGATCGGATGGCTGCCTTCCTGGTGATCTGCTCCGCACGGTCTGGCACGTTGGCTCGGTAGCACTTGGCAAAGATGGAGATGTAGCAGACGGCGAGGATAAGGATTGGGATGTTGATGAGAATGTTGAATGCATAATTGGCCCACAATTACCACTCTGTTCCCATGGGCATGCAGAATATAAAGGAGGGATCGGGCGCAAAGCCGCCATTGATTGAGTTCCCAGTCAAAAGAATACCAAACGTTAGGGCAATGGCAGGGAAAAGAGTCCAAATAATCCTACGGGGAAGACCTTGCTGATGGCAGATGACACGGTATCTCTCCATTGCCAGGAAAGCCATGAGGATGCCAGACATGCTACTGAAGAAGAAAGTCAAGGAACTAAGCACAGGGCAGTAGAATGAGGAGTGGTAAGATTTAGGATAGCCAAGGATAGGACGTGTAATACAAACAAGCAGTGTAAATTGACACAAAAGAAGATCAGCAATTCCTACGCTCCATATCATCACAAACGATGTGCTTTTCTCAGACATCTTCGTCAGAATATTCAAGAGAAAAGAATTAACGACGATTCCCGCGATGCTGACAACGATCAACACCCCCACAACCCACATTGACGAAAGTTCATCATACGCATAGCCAAACATAACTTGAACTTCATAAAAACATGTGTCTAATTATTAATAGGCGATCAAGAGATGGCGTCACTGTTTCTAAAAAGTGCAATCAGACGTTATCCACATCCGAATTGATGTAGCAATGCCTGTCACCAACGGAAATCCACTTACCACGTTGCACAGCCAATATAAATATCTAGTATATACTCTCCTACTTGCGCTGAACCTTGCCATCTAATTTCTTATAAAGCTTGGCTCAATCGATTTAACTATCGCCCGACTAAACTTTAAAACCAATCCAAGGGGCGACTTTGACAAGCTCCACATTGGACTCCCGATAAGCCTTTTGGAGCTTAATACATGGCACTGTTCAGCTTATCGCAGCGATTTTTCTCCATCAATACTGATACCCGACCATAGATTATCATTTCCTTCATAAAAATCAAACGCAATCCTAAGCCACATTTGTAAAAAACCGACATTTCAATATTGAAATATTTTAATAAATGTGATTTTAAAACTTCAATGTATTAAATTTCTAAGGAAACGAATAGCATGATAAAATTCCTTAAATCTTTTCTATGAACGGGATGGAAAATTGGCTGACCAAACTTTGATGATTTATTGGTAGAAAATTTCTTTCGATTAGCTTAAATTCACTGATACCTGACTCAAGCTAAACATAGTTTCCAGTATTCTATAACCAATATCCCATAATAGCCTAAAAACTATCCTCTACGACATAATATTTATTAAGTAATTAATTAAACCCCCAAAGAATTTAATTTTAGCAGGATAATTTAAAACCCCATCCCCGCCAAAAAAAATACAAATAGAAATCTACATAATCTGCTCTAAAAATTGTTATTATTAAACAATTTAAAAAAATAACATGTAACAATAAACCAAAAATATATACCCAAAAATTTAAACTAACCAATTTATTGCCTTTTACATCCATCTCAAAGCCCCCAAATAAATCAGCAAGCGTCTAAAATCACTGGGTAAAGATCAAAATCCCCAGAGAAATGGATTTTTTGATCTCCGCAATTTTCAATAAAATTGTAATGGACAGGTTCATAAAACAGGGTTGGCCTCAAAAAAGGCTACTCCGGGAATTAAACCCAGAACCACCCTCCAGGGCAGGCAGAGCATAGTTCAACCCTCCAGCCCACTTAATGACAGTCTATACTGCTAGCAGCAGCCTGAAACTGGCTCAGGAGGGCTGACAGCTCTCAACCAACTTAGAGCACCCAGCTTTAATACTACAAATATACTAAGTGGCTTGCAGGATTTGAAAGGGGCCCATTCAATACCACATATCAACCGAGTCCTGTAGAAGGTCAGCAACAAGCTGGATATGCTGAAGCCAACTTCAACCAATCACTGGTCTCTTTCAGCCTCAATCCCTACAAAAAAACTGCCTAATCAAGCCCAATCAAATCTGCCACTGCTCCAGACACATCTGTTGGGAACAACAATAATCCCAAGCATCAATCAACTTTCAATCTTCAGGGATTGGATGATAAAGCTGCAGGTCAATCACATGTCACTTCCAAATCTATTGTTTCCCTATAGCACACTGCCCAGAAGAAACAATTTGCTACTATTTGGAACATGGATTCCATCCAATAAGATGCACAATAAAATATGCTTAGCGCACACATCCAGTAAATTATAAAACCAACCTTCCCCTTGGATGAAAATCACAGACAACATCAGTAAAGCAAATAGATTACTCATTTATATTTATCTTTGGGAAGAATCCTTTTCCAAAAATTATAGAAAGTGTTGAGGGTCTGGATGTACAAGTATTCTGATGCCTGCCGTCACACCTAACATCCAGTCATTGCCCAATTTGGTGCCTTTTCAATATACCGTTTGACATACTGGAAATAGCAACAAACCAATATCACATGACTGTCCAGGTATCCAACAACCTGAACCCATCCAGCACATGACCAGCCCCTGGGTTTGGTCCAACTAATATCCCTGCCACAGCTAAACCTATATAAGTCTAAAGTATCATCCAATAAAATATACTTCTTCTCCTCCTACTTTTATATTCAAAGCTTCCCCAAAAGGCGCTCCTTATCAAAAGCTTAATTTATTAGGCAATTATTGGCAAACCAATGTGAAGAATTAATTACTTTAATAGATATCAGGCCATTAATCACATAAATAGATGCATGATTAACACACCTTGAGTTGCTAACAGTGATTAATTATACTATGGTACTGCCACTCTAGAAATGAAGTGCCAGCAGCATTTAAAAGGCATGAAATAGTACCAGAATAATTAATTCCCAGCACCAGAGTGCTACTAAAGTTTACATTGAGCGCCAGGGCGCATAATAATTAACATCAAGCTCCAAGGTGCCAGCTCATGATCAAAATAACACTGAGACACCATGTTTGATTAAAATTGTAATTCAACTTCCATACCAATTGGAATTTTGAATACAGAATTTGCTAAGTGCTAAAAAAAGCACTGATTGGTACGCTAGCAGAGGGTGCCCTTGTGCTAGGCGCTATAGTATTGCAGGTTGCAACTTAAAAATGTTAAGTTACCCCTTTTCCTGTCAGTATGACTAAAGCTCTACAGTAAGCTGTAATGTCTTAGAAGACATTATCAGCAACTAAGGATAATAGAACACCCCTATATAAGGTGTTGTTAGTAAATGCCAAAGGGGATCAGCATCATTTTCCCTACTTGTATAGGATTAACTAAAATTCTGTTAGTTACAACTACAATTGGGCAATGTCTTTCAAATCATCAAATTCCAAGACATATATCAAGTGTGTACCCCTGCCTAAAAATCCTTCTGTCAAAGCTGCTGATGTATGCCAAGTTTGAACAACCTTGTTATATATATATCTTTCTTACATAAACTACACAGATTCAACCTACTAGGAATACTTCACTGCTATTGACCTCACAAGATAGAGCACCATCCAGTGCCCATGCTGTAATGCCTTTTAACCCTCTTCTTCCTCCCCTTGCACCTGCTGTTGAGCAGGAGCCCTCTAATCACAGCAGATCAGGGATAGTTATCCTAATCATCCTTAGTCTTGCTGAAGCTGCTTTACTCACATTAGATGCAAGTTGACCTCTAGCTACCAAAAACTTGTATCTTATTAAATTAGCTTCCTTCTTTTACTGGGCTCTCATCACCTGTTACCCTGATAAATGGGCCAAGGAGGCTTCTTGCTTGAAATACAGCCCCCCTGGCCATGACAAAACTATACAGTAGTTTTAAAAGCTATGGCAACAAGCAAAAATCTTCAGATTTAAACAAAATCCAAGTTGCACAAGATTCAGGATTCAATTAATTTAAATATCTTTGGTTAATAAATGAACTGTCAAACCAAAAATAAAAATTTCACTAACCTATCATACAAAATTATATCAAACATCAAGCGGTGTAGTTCAAACCACAAACAAAATGAACTGACGCAACAAGTGAAATGGATGAATGCTGTTCCAGAGTATATTATAATCCAATCAGTATTCATATGAGGCACCAACAGAAGGACTAAAGTGAAACAAAACTTGAGCAATCTAGAAGCAAGATTACACAAGCACAAAACAAAATGAACTCACACAAGATGTGTAGTATGAGCAGCCTAAAATAGAAAAATAACGTTTTAACAGCCAATCAACAGCTATCCAATTTAGGACCAGAGGCATTTTATCCATTTTCATGGCTCCAGATTTGTATGAAAAAGTTTTGAGAACCTTCCAAATATGGACTTGAGATTACAATAAAAATAATTCATTAAATTTTAAATTTTCTACTTTTAATGATTTTATCCTAGGTTTTTTTACTATGGTTTTTACTTGCAATATCTTCAACTGCGCCAGCAGCCAAGCCAGCTGCAATGGAGGCAAGGCTCAAAACGTGAAGGCACCCGTTTACACCCAAGCCTTTGAGGCAGGTAACAAGGAAGCTGACCTGTTACTGTCCCCTGACCCACATGGCTTTGACTTGTTTGAGAGTCACTTAGCGTCTAGCTCTGCCCTTGCTCCCACACCCACTCTTGCACAAGCTGCCCATCAACCAACCAATCAGGATGGCAACCTCAATCCAGAACAACTTCCCGCCACCACCCAACCTGCCCTCCCCTCAGCCAATCAGGCTTCAGCTCCCGCCGCCCAGCGCCCCAAACGCAGAATAATCACTGCCCAAATTCTTCAGGAAATTGTGGCACTAAACCTACAGGGTCTGTCATGGGACCAGATTGCTGCCTAGTTGCAATTTATCTGAGCCATCATAATGCAGGAGTTCAACAACCTAATGAATAAGGGAAACCTGATTGGGACGGCCAAGAAGCCAAAGAAGGCCACAGAGTCCCAGATAACCGAGGCCTACCCAATAATGCTTGACCTCCTCCAGCGGGACCCCAAGCTTCCCTTGACCCAGATCCAGAAGCAACTTGCACACCATGGCATTTGGGTGTCTGAGCGCATGGTGCAGCTCTGGATGCACGGAAAGGTGGCTTCTATACAGGTTCTTACCAATTTTGCCGGTAACCTATGGGATGGCATTAAGGATTCCCCATATGATCAGACAATTAAATCAACCCTGGTCAGATGCTTGACAAGTCTAACAGATGTCATCATGTTTGTCTTGTACTACAAGTTATCAATTACATTTGAAAATTTTGGTGAGCAAGGAAAAGCCACCACCAAGAATGGAAGGAAGGTCAAGAAGGGGACTTTCATTGGTGCATTTCTGGCTGTTTCAGCCAAAGGTTTTGTCTACTATCAGACAAACCCTGATTTCATCAATAGGTACTCATACAGCCACATCATCAGTGGATTTCTCAACTCCTGGGATGGCTCAATTCCAAATACTGGGTTTTCTTGAGCCACCAGATGGAGGGAAGCTCCACTGCCCTTGAGGCAAGCCAGGGATGCGGGCACCAGGCCTCAGTCTACCCCGCTGGCCATGCAGACGTCCATCTGGCTGATGTTGTCTTCTTCAACATTGGAGATACACTATGGGAGCGCTGCCCTCAGGCTTTCAATGACCTCTATCTTGGGGTCCTTGATCACAATTTTCTCTTTGGTCACTAAATGGTGGCTGACTTGTTTGCACAAATGGTTTTCCATGTGAACATGGGCAACCATCACACAAGGATAAGCGCCTCCCACCCCGTGCCACCTACCAGCCCATCCAGTCAATGACTGGTGAGAAGTACAATGAGCGGTATATGGCAGCCATCACACACAATCCTCCTGCCTCCACCCCTGCCACCAACACCCCCCGCCCGCAAACCCAACCCATCTAATCCCAGACCCCCCAGGCCAGCACCGCCTCTACGTCTTCCTTCCTGCGCCATTCTGACTACTAGGCATTACTCTTCCCCGCCTCAATAAACCCCTGGTCCCAGAAAATTTCTATTTATATTAACTTTATTTTGAATTTCAAATTTTCATGTTCTCTTTGTTTATAGTTGGATATATTCTTTATGTTCAGCTTATTTCTATAAAATCATTTATTTATTATGTTGTGTATCTAGATCCTGAACACAGTTATTTTTAGCACCCAAACATATCCCCTTGTGAAAATATTAACAACAATTTGGTGATCAGCTAAATTTGAATTAGAAAATTATAGTGTTAACTGTTTTTAAATAAAGTTGTTACTGATCCAAATTCAAAACCTTAATGATAAACTTTAAGCCAATCAGGAGCTAAGTGATAAAGTGATTGTTGTGCTATAAAGAGTCATTCAATAATTCTTTGATGTATGTGTGCTAATTAATATGATTGGCTGGATGTTTTGCCATTGTACGCCATTGCCGCTGTGGCAAGTTGTTGATGGACTAGTGGTAACCCAATCAGCTGCTGGGTTAGCACTAGTTCATCAACAACTTGCCACAGCAGCAATGGCATACAATGGCAAAACATCCAGTCAATCATATTAATTAGCGCACATGCATCAAAGAATTATTGAATGACCCTTTATGTCACAACAATCACTTTATCACTTGGCTCCTGATTGGCTTAAAGTTTATCATTATGGTTTTGAATTTGGATCAGTAAAAACTTTATCTAAAAACAGTTAACACTATAATTTTATAATTCAAATTTAGCTGATCACCAAATTGTTGTTAATATTTTCATAAGGGGTGTGTTTAAGTGCTAAAAATAATATGGTAATCGAGGAAACAATGCCAACACAAAGCAACGACACATATTGAGATGAGCGTAAAACATATACACAATGGGTAAAAAGATGGGATAATGTAGTAGATGGGAAAACAAAAAGGAATAAAATTTAGAGGCAACAGTATCAAAATAATACAGAATTTATTGGGGCAAAAGCTAAAAAAACATATGGAAAGGTTAGTAAAAAAATCAAATGAGAGAACTCAAAAAGCTTCTAAAGGACCTTGACTTGGTGATTTCCAAAATAAAGGACATTGACTGCAAGGTCAAAGCAAAGTTGAAGTCTGCTGTCCTCACTAGGGACAAAATTGATAAGGTGTCTGCAAAGGCACTAATGTCAAAAATGCCTGACACCCCAGAAATAACAATCAAGCGCTTACTTAATAGTCAAAAAACAGTGGTCAAGGGGCTCCAGTTCAAGGCTTACAATCTTTCTGTGCCGTCTGTCTGGGTTAATGACCCAGAGATGTATGCCCACCTAAGACCCGCAAAACGTACCCAAAGAGATGAGACTGAGCAGCCAGCACAACTGGTTATACCAAGAATAGCGGAGCCTGCCAAGGCTGCGGGCAAGGAGGAGACTGCAGAAGGTAACCTAAAATAATAATTAATAAAAATCCCCAAATACTTAACTTTTTTAGAAGAAGTTGATGGTGAACTCCGCCGGGTCCTGGTCCCTTTTGTCCCCACCACATTCTACGCCAACTACGCCACTCATGTGGCCAAGCAGCTTTTTCTGTCCCCCCTGTCTTGCAGGAGCTTGAAGACTGTATTCATGGGTCCTTTTCTATGTCCAGGGAGGCATTGGCTGGGCAGACACATGGAGAGGGGGCATCTGAATGGGCAGTTACTGCCTACAAGGATGCCCAACTGGTCTGCCTGGACCCAGTTAACCTTGGAGGAGTTTACTGTGTAAACTCTATTGAGCTTGTTTGGGACGTCCTGGTGACGCTCCCATTCAAGAATATACCAGAGATAGGCCAGGATCATGCAGCTGCTTGCTTCTGCTACCCCTTGGAGCATACCCTATCTTACCTTCTGGACAACTTTGGGCGCACAGTGGACAAATTGGCTGTTGCAGACGCAACCTCCGTAAAGAAGACCAAAATCCTCCTGGCAGACTTTGGGCTGGCCTGGAGTGCTAACAAGACAGGGGTCCCAGAAGCTATGGAGCTGACCTTCTCCAAGACAAAGCACAACAAGAAGATAAGTATGGTTTATAATAAACTGTGCAAGTTTACAGAAGCCTTTGCTGGGCAAAGGCTTCATCTGGTTGTTTAACTGGGGTTCTTATTCTTCTTTGGGATGGGTGCGTCTGTTGAGGACCTGGATGGGGTCCTTCTGGGGATCAACAAGGCCCAGCTCGCACTCAACGGGAAGAAGGTCCCCCCTGGATACAACTCAGTTGATCATGTGATCCAGGACGCCCTGGTCCTGGCAAGCATCTTTGGGTTTGCAGTCCCGCCTGAAAAGCTGCTGCTTCACTCCCACCTGACCCTACTGCCTTTCACCAGCAGGAGGGAGTATTTCAATCCAGGTGTATCCACCGTCCACAGTGTGGCGGTGGAGGTTGTGCGCCACCTCCATCACAAGGTGGGTAATACTGCTGAACTTACTACAGGTGTTTGTAATAAATTCTCTCTTCTAATAAACATCTTTATACTCTACAATATTTTTATTATAATTAATTTTTCAAATAATATTGTAGCAAACAAGATTTGCAAAATATATTGCGGAAATGGGTTTCATAAAAGGATAAAATTATATGTTAATAAAATAAATTCTAACTTGTACATTTTACATTTAATTTTTTTAAACTATTTTTACATTTATTTGACCAAAGTGATTTAAATATTTTTGTGTAATCCGGTACTGAGCGTTTGGGATTACCTCAGATAACATTTTAAAATAATATACAATAAAATAAATAAATTACTTACATCTATTGATGGATCTTCTGAATGTGATTGCGGGCATGAAACATCTAAATATAAAATGATAATTAATAAATATTGAATAATAAATTAGAGAATATAAAAAAGTTGGACACACTAAGCCTTTAATTGATTGGCTGTTTGGCTAGGCAAGCGGGGATGAACAAATCAGCGTGGCCATAGAATTTGGCCACAGTCTCAGCTGGGAGGGTATGGATCCCAGCCTGCAGCAAATCAAACAGGTCCTTGGTCCCTGTTGGGGTTCCTTGCTTGACAACTCGCTTGAGCCACCCAAAGACTTCCTCAATGGGATTTAGGAAGGACAAATAGGCAGGGAGTAAGAGAAGGCACATATTTGCTGTGGCCAATTGCTGGGGGCCCACTGCAATGCTTGTGTCAATCATTGGGAATTCCTTGAGAATGTCAGCCACCTTGTGGAGACCAACATTGTCCAACACAATCACATTGGTAAAGCCCGGGCTTGTGTGCCTCAGGTGCTCCTGGACCAATCAAAGGAATGACAAGAAGGTATGGCTGTTGTGAGAACCCAATATCATTTGATAAAGCTCAACCCCCTTTGGACTGAGGAGAGCCACCATTGAGTGTGCTGTGGCGCGGACTGCAGCACGCCAAGCCATCCCGTCATTGGAGCCTCTGGGGACATACCCATACTCATTGCGCATTGACGAGGCAAATGCTGATTCATCAATATAATAAAATTTGATCATCCCCTTGGCTTTGAGGGAAGTGTACGCCTCTGCATAGTTTTTCCCGACGTCAATGTTGGCTGGGCTGTTTCTGTTGTAGGGGATACCCTGAGCTTTTTCCAAGAAAATCACATTCCCTTCACCAGATGATAGTAAAAGGAAATCAAGGCCTCAATCCCAAAAGCGGACTTGACCATGGCCTGTATATTTACCAGTTCAAGATGGCAGTCCCAGGTGATCCACTGGCGGATTGCCCATTTGTGCTCCTTGGTGAGCATGGTTGACACATGCAAGGATTTCTCCATGGCAAGGACACAACCAGTATTAATGAATTTATGGGAGGTCTTGCTGGCGTATTTGGGATCCACTCCAACAATGGCCGCGGCCGCCTTGTAGTCAACCAATTCCTGCATTAGCTTAAGCAGGATGATGCTTTTGATGTCGGGGATGCGCTTCTGAGCGGGCTTTTTGAAGTAGGGGTCAACTCATTGGGATTGGGCACAACACAGGGCATGGGCACCTTGGTGTAAAATGCAGCAACTTTCTTTAGCACCAGCTGTCCCTCATTGGTTTGATAGAACTGGCGCTCCTTGTCATCCCCCTGATTGCCATCACTGACGTAGGGCTTGTAGCTAGTATTAAGTACAGGCTTCACCTTCTCCAGCATGGCTGATGGGACCAACTCTTGCCGGTACACAATGACAAACACATACAAAGTAAGTTCTACCTCCTTGTTTCTAACCTTCTTTGTAGTGGTGACCTTGGTTGGCTTCCGGGTCAGCTTTGGGACTTGAGGGTTTATGCTCCGCACCCTAGCAGCTTGTGATCCTTGAACCGGCTGTGTCAGTGCAGCATCACTATGGAACTCTCCTCTCCTCCCTCCCTCCTGAGTAGGCACTTGTGTTGTACTAAGTCTATTCTTTGACCTGCGGGGGCAACTGCAACTGCGGCGCACAACGGGTGCAATGGTAGTCTGTTGCTGTGTTTCTTCCATTTTAAAATTTAATAAAATATTAAATCAAACTTAATTAAGTTACTCCCTATTTTTAATTTTTGCTTTTATCTGTTTATGGATATTCAATTAATATTTTTTCCCACCCAATATCCCGATTAAAGATTTTTTATTTCTTAGTTAGTTGTTTTTGGTTTTACAACACCCCATTTTAGAATACTCAAAAAAACCAGTCATTTTCCTAGGTTTTTACTGCCAAGTTCAAACACCCAACAAAATATTTTTAAAATTAATGTTTCAGATCTTGTGTCTTATTTTAGATACCTTGGTATCATTAATGATTAAAATCCATTGCACACATTGTGTGAGTGATTTTGTTTACATAGTGAGTTGTTATTGTGTTTTGTTTTTGGATTGAGTTTTGACACACCACGCTTGGGTGTATTTTGTCACTGATTCACATAGTAAACATATGTACTCCAAAAGTCAACTCACACAATTTTGTTTGTGAATCAATGTATTTTGGATTATATTTTGAATGGTTTTGCTTTGTGTGTGAGCTTTGTGTTTCTGTGTTGACCCATTTTGCCCATTAACGCCAATAAACCCTGTTAACAGAGTGTATATTTTAACCTGAGAGTTATATTTTGTTTAAATCTGAAGATTTTTTGCTTGTTGCCATAGCTTTTAAAACTACTGTAACAGCTCTCTTAAATCTGACCTTTTCAAAAAAGCTTCAACATCTAATATTACAAACCTGAGTTCAAAGTGCAAAGATGGATGAGATTTAAACGCCTCCCAATTAGAAATGGTTAATAAGTTAGATAGCAGTGACCCTTTTTAATAGAAGAACTTGGTTAAAAGTTTGAATTAAAAGTTAGGAAGAATCTTCAGCATGATATTTGATTGTTCATAATTAAAAAAGCAAACCCCCAATATCCTTTCTTGTATGCAAAAAGAGGAAACAGCAGACAAACCACTTCTTTACCTTAAGTCACATCTTCAAGTAAAAATATTTAAATCTTAATCTAAATTAGAGCTCTGATTCTTTTATTTTATAGCTGTAAGATAATCCTATAAAGCAGTTTTGTAAAGCTGCAGTGACAAGCAAAATTCAGTCCTCTGAAAGTGGGATGATCCACATGTAAATTTTTTTACAGGCAAGGGTTGATTTGGCTTCAAATAAAGATGCTATGCTGGAGATTGACAATGTGTTGATTGGTTGCAGGTAAAGGCCTGGTTAGGAATGATGGTTACTAGGGAAGGTAAGGCCTAGCTAGTAGCTGTAAAGACTACTAGAGGCAAAGTTTGTCCCCATCCAGCAAGAGATATTGGCTGCTGTGGGCTAGAGGTCTTCACCCAGCAGGGAACTGTGGCTGAGTGGGGTGAAGAACGAGATAGCTCAGCAGGGAAATTTTTCTGTTTGGGGTGGGGAGTGATCCAGCCTGATGGGTAGTGTTTGCTGCTCAGGCTGGAGAATGTTTAGACCCTGGCGGGTAACACAGGCTTCCAGGGAGGGGAAGAGCTCTGAGGGCTCTACATATCCTGATACGCTTACAGGAAGTCTGTGGGCAAGCATCCTACCTAACAGACTGGTAGGGTGTCCTGTTTATGCCCCTATGGGAGCTTTGGGGAGAACCCAAAGTGAGCATTGGTGGGTATAGATTTGCTCAGAAGTGTCACCAAGGCGGTTTTCCTGGGGAAGTGTTGCAACTGAACCAACGAGGATTCAGTATTTGAATTGAGGAAGACAACAGTTCAATAGAAAGGACAGGAATAATAAGAACAAGGAATTGTTTTATTATAGAATACTGTGATTAATATACTATATGAGGAAAGCCACTGGGTTACAAGGGGGTGGCATGTTCCATATAAGGATTGGAGCCAAGGAATAGCTTGTGCAGGATCAGCAGGTCAAATAGGTAGCGCTCCTAATTAGGAGAAAGTGCTGGCCGTTTGACATTGCCATCAGATTGGTCCATGTTGCTAGATACTTCAAGGGGCGGCTCATTGAGCGCTCCCTGTGTATTGTAAGATATGTTGGCAGAAACTTCTGGAGACTTGGTTGCAACAGAAGCAAGCTGAAGAACTTGGAGTGATCAGGCCTCTGGGAAGTGAAGCTGATTACTTTGTAACTGAAAGCCCAGATTTAATCACCTGGGTAAGTAAAAAACAACACATGGACATTGATCTATGGTTGAATGGTCTAAGTGGATTGCCACTTGCAAGGGCCCAGTCAAACACCAGTTAAATGTAGACTCATTCCTGGGTCTACAGGTTCTGGTAACGGGGACTGAGATAAAGAACTGTGGTGGTTCATGAAATCAGTAGAGGAGACTAGTGAGAGGAACTGTTTGATCACAGTGAAGACTAGTTGAGGGACTGTTGGTTCATTTTGAATTTTTGAACCAAAACTGTTCATTGTGCAGGTAGAACCAAGGTGGTTCCCAGTGAGGATAGGTTGAAGGGCTCAAAGTTCATGATGAAGGAGTAGTTAGTCATGATAAAAAAGTAGTTGGAGGACTAGTCATGAAGACTGGAATGAGCTGAAAGGAGCTGTTTAGAGAACTAATGTGGACTAATTTCTGGGTAAGCTGATAAGCTGAGAGATGTGTACCAGAAGATGTGATTGCAGGACTAGAAGATGATTAGGAAGGACTGGCCAGACTGGAAATGGAGGCTAAAAGGCTGATTTTGGTGCCTTAGAAGAGGAAATGTTAAGAAAAGAACCAGTTAAATAAGGATTTAATGCTGCCAAATTATAGTATAGGAAAAGAATTAATTATCCTATTGTATTAAAAAAGAAAAAAAAGAGAGATAAAAATAAATTAAAGTGTTTAAACTTTAAATTTATTGGGTTGAAATTGAGTGAAAAAGGAGCCAGAAAGAGACCAGAAACAGGACGGAGAAACTGTGAAGGCAAAAGAGCAAATTTTGCCAAGAACAACTAAGAGAGGAAAATGGGCAAGCAAAGGGCAAGTTTAGAGTCGCAAAACGTTCAAGAAAATACAGAGAAACACAGAGAAACATTTTAAAGTTGAGGGTTCATAATTTGCTTAAGTAAAACATATGCAGAAGTGCTTGCATTTTTCTGGGGAAGTGTGACAAGAATCACGGCAAAACTGTTCAAAACGCGGAGCAGCTGTTTACCTGGAGCAAAACAGTCTCAGTTTTGAGCCATTTTAAGAGCAGATCATTTTGGTAAACTGTTTGGCAAAACGGTTGAATTGAGGCGTATGATTGGCTGCAAGCCAGAGTCTATTTTATCAGTGTTTTGAGGGCTTTAACTTGAGAGTTAAAGCCTAAAAAATGGGGAGAAAAAGAAGAAATTTCAGGGCTTCCATTGGCTGAAGTAAGTTTTGAAGTTTAATATATTATAGAGAGAGAAAAACAGGATAGTTTAAGCTTTTGAAAACATAGAGTTCAAAGAAAGATTTTGGTCTGAAACAAGGAGCTATAAAAAGGGGAGCTCTCTGAGACTCTTCAAGGACTGGATCAAGTGGATTACAAAAGCCACAAGAACTACAGAAGAAGCTAGAGACCAAGAAAAGGAAGCCTGAGCTAGAACAGACCAAAGGAGCCCAAGATACAGGTGCAGGAGCCTAAGACCAAGTACAAGGAGTCCAAGAGATTGTTGGAGGACTCCAAGTATTAGCAAAACCATATTGTTTCCTCTACCCAGGCATTATATCAGAAGTTTTCTAAGGGGATCTTCCTTCTGACTGTGAATAAAATCCTATTACAACCCCTGCTCAAATTTTCTGTGATAAAAATACGAGCTCTATGAGTAAAATACCCCATATCTTTTACCCTAGCCAAGGGAAGGAGGATACATATTTCCAAGGTTGTTGGAGATTTTTCCTCCAGTAAGTCTTCCCAGGAGGAGTGGGAAAAATGACTAGGCATCTTGAAATGACAGATAGAGGAAGGTAGTTTATAGGAACTAAATTTACTAGGCTGTTACAGGATTGGTATTGTCCCACAGAAGGGCTAGCACCTGATGAAGTACAAGTATATGATGGAGATGCCCGCCTAGTAATTGGGAAGGTACTGGAAGAGTTTGAACTTATGCAGGCCAAGTACAAGCTTCTGACCAACCACTCACCACTTTTGGGGGATGACAACTTCTCCAAGCCGGTCCCTGGCTATGAACTAGGACACACTTTGGGGACTGGTGACCAGGAATCCCTCAGTAAGGCAAATGAACACAGCTAAAACATCAACTCAGCTAAAAAAATTAAAAAAAACCACTGAGTTATAATCAAAACAACAGGGTTGACCCCTCAGAAAAGTTCCCCACAAGAGACCTCATGCCACTCAAACTGAATCCCCCATAACCCAAAGCCAAATGCAGGAATCAACTCAGATTTCCAAACAAGGCAAAAGGATCCAGTGACAATCCCACTTGGTGAACAGCTCAATTTGGCACTTGAATTATTACAAGGATCAAGCCACCCCCTGTCCAATCCAACCAAATTATCTTCACAATCATGTTCCTCTTAAAATGATTCCCTCAATCTATATAATTCATATCTCTCAATAAAGATAATTATCTAGTTTCCAAATATTCTCCCCTTGTAACTTTCTAATACAGCACAGTTTGGCATTATATTGATTAACAATATATTTTGGACAACTTCTATTTTGCTCTTAGCAGAGTTGAGTTTATTTTAGCTATGTTTTTTTTGTTTGCACATGAATCAATTATTTTGTTGCCACAGCTTCACAAAACACTGTAAAAATAAAACTAGTCAAGCTTATATGAGCTAAGAGACAGGTATAGTTCAGTTCCTCATTACTCACATCAAAGATCTAGGAGTAAATGGCAGCTTAATTATACCATAGCCTCTATTCACTGACACTGGCTTGACTTTTACATTGCTTGTCAAGAACTTCAAGATCAGAGCTGCTAGCCAGAACCATTGTAGCCTTAGGCAATCAGGAGAAATACTAAAAGAGGAAGATTAAAGCTTTATGGCCTTAAATTTTTGTAACCACAGGTTTTAATTTGGATATCTCTTAAAACAATTTACTCAGATAAAGCACATTAGTAGTTTTATCATCTGATGCGCCTAGAAAATCAACTCAGATTTAAAAAAGAATCCTAGGAAAAGCATAAAGTAATCCCAAATTTATTGTAGATTGATATAAATACACTGCTTTTTTACATATAATTTTATTCTGCTTAAATATGAGCTATCTTTTCTTAGCAACATAGCTTCAAAATTTACTTTATTATATAGCAAAAAATAGCCAATGTGTCATAAATAAAATGATTGTTCTAATGCCATTTTGTATCATTCATGCTGAATGTCACATTTTTATATAGTTGCAGGTTAAAAGTAGTTTTTGCAATAAATTTTAACAAATGATTTAAATAACAATAATTTACTGAATGTGCATTGCTGGTTATGATAGAAAGGCTTCAGTTGGTATGTAATGAAATCAATTTGTCTAATATCTACTCTCTTGTAAATGAATTAGATGCAGCCCTCCAGAAGGTGGTTGGCCTTGAGAAAAATATTAGGGAAATAGTAACAAGGCAATTGGGAAGTGGAGGAAAATCAATAATCCAAGGAAATTAAGTTGCCTAATATATCTTAGTAACTTTAATCAATGAGCAACATAGTGAAGATATACTAAATTTTTAAGGGAAATATTAGAAAGTTTGGATTTCAAGCATCACACAAATTCAGAAAAGTTCTGGCAAAGTTACAAGCCATCACATTAAAGAGAAACCAATTTGATTCAATAAAATGCAAGTTCACAAAGATAACCATCAAATGAAAGAAACAGAACTGAAATGAATAAAAATGAAGTAAATGAAAAGAAAGAAATCTAAATCAAAGAAATGAAAGAACAAATGAAAGCAATGAAATGGGAACTAAGATGAACAAGGAAAAAAATCAAGAAGTATCATGATCAATAAATAGAAGCGCTGTAGGAATGTATAATAAGCTACATTGACTTAGGGAATTCAAGCAGCAGCAGGAGTAGCAAGAAAAAATTGAATAATAAAAGCAAATAAGACAACAGAAGAACACCCAACTTTAATAAAGTACACCAACAGGGTGCCTGCGACTGAAGAGGCCGCAGAGGAGTAACTAGTAAGCTTTATTATGTTTTAATTACCTTCTCTAGTTACATTTCACAATGGTGAGTATGTTGTTGAAGTGGTGACCTACACCCCAAGTGATGTTTATGAGGCATATAATAATGTGATAGTCCCAGTGATTTAAAGAAGACAGAATAAAACAAATCAAATTTTTGAAATGAAAATAAATGTATACTCAGCAAAGAAAGCATCAAATGGAGAATATCAATCATCAGCAGGGTGTTCAAATTGAAATAATAAATCATATAAAATATCAAGTAACATCAATTTTAAAGAAATGAAAAAAAGATGCAACTTTCAAATGAATTTTGATGAATATATTTTTGAATGTGTTGAAAATTTTCTTTTTATGAGTATGAATGCATATGAAACAAATCTTATTGAAATGAAATTTAAAGTTGCAACTAAATACATGAAATCAGCAATATTAAATGGATTTATTAGATTAATATTTAATCAAGTAAGAGATGTACTGTTAGTGAATGGAATAAACCACTCTTGATATCATTTACTGAAGCATGAAAAGTCAATGCTGGAAAAGCACCTTTTGGCTTTGATTATAAAATTTCAAATACTGGTTACATTAATAGACTTGTAACCAACCACAACAATTTTTTTTATAATTTATGAGCTATACATAAATAAATAAATTAATTTTGCAGTTTATTTAGGATTTTGAATACATTGTATTTTAAAAGGCAACAGCAAAAAAATTAAGGCATCTCAACACAATTTGACGTGTGGCAACTTGCACTGGAGGAAATGAAGGCACAACAGGGGTAAAGAACAGTTGACCAAATATTGATAGATTGCTTTGCTCTTGCATTGTTGGGAATTCAATTCAGTGCATTCCTGTCAACAATAATGAGGTGAAACCAAATTTAGATAGCATTTGGAATATTTGCCCAATTGAAGTTCCTAAAAATTATGAATTAATTAGTAGAATGTGTTCAAAATTACCTCTGCTTGATATTCCAGTTTAATTTAATTCAGGGATGGGGAAGAACCTGCACCTTCTCAGGACTTAGTCATTCTCCTAGGAGGTGATATTAATCTTAAATTTGAGCCCAATCAATTGTTACCTGTTAAACTAGGCTTTGGTCAATCAAATGAAGCCAAATCAACTTTGAGCCGTTTTTTAAACTCTCTTGGTGACATTGACAAGGTTTTGGACTCTTGTTATCTTAATACTGTGCCGTTGTCTGCTGTTCCTGCGGAGAACATAACTCCCAATCTCCATCTTCTGTGGAGTAATGGAATGAATCCCCAAGCCAAGCCTGACAGTTAGGGAATAAGTTAAGAGATGTAACCAATTAATTAGAGAATTTTAAGGACTGAGAAACTAATTTATTTTTCCCCAGTTTGAAGCTCCCAACTGCTCCAAATCTCCAGAAACATCTCCAAATTTCCTCATCTCCTTTACCTATTCATTATATTATCTTCTTCCTACCATGCTATAAAAAGCTGGTAAGTGATATTTTACTATTTGTTCAATCAATAAAGTCTACATTCACCCCAAGTGAATTACTGCTCATTTTTAGCTTGACTTGACCTGTTTTAAATCCTAACCATGAGATTACCCAAGACTTCCATTAGGGAGTCTATTGTGTTTAAATGGATCTTCTGGATGATTTTGTTGCAGGCTGTCCAAGCCAGACTTTCTCTGGGTACACAAGCTGACTCTGGTAACTCCCCCAAACTCATTTTTTTATAATTCCTGGCGTCAGGTAATACCAGGAGTCTGGTACACCACAACTCCCTTTTCCCACAATCCACCTCAAAAGGAAGAACCTCAGAACTACCAGTCAGCCAAGAAGCCTGCTGAACCTCAGGTTTTCTGCCATCTGGCTTCAGCATTTCTCTTAAGCTATTTAGGAGCATACTTCTTCCTAGGATGTTACACTACGCTTTTGGGACAATGTTTCCTGTTTGGAGAGCTTTTTCACCTTGGTATGGTAGGCAACAGTGACAAAATCAACTGTAGGAATGTAAAAGTGAGAATTCAAAAGTGAGAATCTAAAAGTGGCCATGTCAACACTTTTAAAATTTTAAAATTAAATTAAAACAGCTTATCTAAAATTAAAATTTATTATGGTCATATGAAATACTTTTTATTCATTCTCTCAACTAAAAAAGTCAAGAAAAAGTAATTACTTTATTATAAAAAGCCATTTTGAAAATTTAAAAAGTGTCGACATGGCCACATTTAGATTCTCACTTTAGAATTCTCACTTTTACATCCCTACAGTCAATTTTGCCACTGTTGCTATATGCTATCTCTGCCTGTTGGATCTCATTTGACTGGACTAAATCCATCTGCAATCATTCATCATCTTGGAAGACTACTTCCAAGCAGGTGGGTGCCTGACATGCATCTTTATATGAATATCACATACTTGCTAAAAAGAACCTTCACATCAACTAATAACCACATTACCTTTTGCACGCCATGCTGCCACCACAGGGGTGATAATTGCCACTCCAATCACAATTGGCGCAATAATAAAAAATCATATCCAAAAGGACATGTGGTCCCAATGTGCATTATTGCAGACCATAGCATGACAGGGTGAAATAACCCCAAATAAATACCCTTAAACTTTCAATAAATCTTCATTCTTCTTTAACCTAATAAAATATTCTTACTTTTTTATATTTATAAAAAACACATTAAATATTTTGTGTACTATTAATAAAAAATCTGCATATAAATAAATAAGAATAAGCTTAAAACATTATATTTTTAAAAGTTACTTATGTTTAATTGTATGTAAAGACTAAATGTTCCTATTGATAAACATATAATCAAACCAAAACACAGGTTTAATCAAAGTAAAATACATTTATCAACCTGTTACAGAAGAAAGACAAATGGAGGGGATAGTGTGCCCTTGTCAAACTCAAAATCAGTAACTGTAAGCTGCCAAATTTTTGATTGTGTTGGATGATTTAAATGTTGTATGTCAAGAAACTGCTGTTGACTTTGCCTTACCTTAGTGAAATGGCCAGTAACAGATAATCCAAGACCTTTATCATATGATGGCCTGCCAAGTCATCAATAAAACAAGCTTTTGATAGCTTCTAATAAAGCTTAATTGATCTAAGAAGCCTTTGACAAAATGGATTCAGGCCAATGGATGCAAGACCAAACAGGAGCATCCTAGGCCATTAATTGAGGTTGAATTCTGATTGGCCAGAGTTATCATCAGAATGTCTTAGCACCCTTCTGGGTCAGAAGCAAAAAAGGTTTGATAACAAGGTACTAAGAAGATGATGAGATTCTCTGAGAATAGTTTGGATTGGGATCAATTTGCACTGAAATCCTGCTGGTGTCACTGTAAATTCCTGCTGTGAAAGGTTGCCAAACATCCTATTAATTATGCTCTATAAATAAAACAATCAATTGGCGCTGCCACCACCAGGATGCCAATGATCATGCATAGCAATGAAGTAAATAGTGCCCAGTGCAGGGAATTATGAAATTGAATCCCATGCCATTGCATGGATGCCTGCCTCTGGGGTTTAATGCTGGCAGTCTGGGGATGAAAATACTGGCTGAGCAAGAGTTAGAAGTGTCAGACTTATTATCCTGGAAAGATTGTGCAAGCTCTATAAAAACCCGTCCATTGGATTAATGGAAGGAAGACAAAAATAAGATATAACTACTGTAGAACGTTTTCACATCAGAAGATAATCTGTGTTCAAAGACCATTGTCAGTTCTTAAAGATCCTAGCAAGCTGCCGCCTGGAGAAGCCACCACTTATAATATTGCCTCCCTTGAACATTGCCAGTTGTTGCCCTACCAAGGACCAACCACACGTTGTAGTTAACACTTGTCAATATACAAGCAACTCATTCCTCAGAATGGCTAAGACTAAGCAAATAGCCCAAAAAGGAAATGATAATCAGACTGCCAGCTCTAACAACAGAACCAAAAGTTCTGACATTGTCCTTGAAAAAAATGGGTGAAAACAGGAGTTTCCCAACCCCCCCTCAAAAATCTAAACTTGCCCTACTTTATGCCAATTAATTACAGCAAGAAAATTATGTGTTATTCATTAGTTAGGGATGGCAGCGCTTGACCTGCTGGTTGCTAGATTTCTGAATTATGATGTCATCAAATTAAATCCAACAGTTAGTCCCCAAAAGGCTGAAAATATTCTCTCCAGCCAATCAGATGCTGTTGAAGTCCCCTGCCCCCATCCTAAACTGCCTTAAAACTTTCTCCATTCCCCTCTAGAAACTTGTTTCTAGATATCTTAATTACTATCAAATAAAGAAAGCTTTCCAAAAAACTATGATTTTTCACCTGGGGCTGTTTGCTCTGTGCTCATGAAGTTGGCCGCTGTAATAGTCAAATCGGCCATTAATTTCTTGGCCGCTCCCTGGTCTGCTCTCTATATGCTGACACCCCCAGATTCTTACTCGGATTTGCAGAGGCAAATCATTCTTGCTTTGACAATTTCCATCTCTATCTTCTGCTACACTACCCTGGGTCAAAAATGCTGAAACCTTCCTCCCAATTTTTTCTCCTGCTACTCAAGCAACCTACAATTTGTTTACTTCACCCTCATTGTCTTTCCTTGAATTGTGTGGCTTACCATTTTACTCTAACACAGCCTATATGTAATAAACCTCTATTTAGTTTAGAGTTCAAATACCTTTTACACTCTGAATATGATTTATAATCAGCTGGACCTAACCTTTACTTGTGCTATAGGTAATAATTATTCACACGTGTGGGGAGATCATTGGATCTCATAATGAGTGGCACAGGTGGCACCAAATCAGGGCAGAACTGTAGGTGGCGCCCCTTCAGATTTGTGGCTTTGCATAATACTAGTATTGTGCCAATAAAGGGATTGAGTTACAGATAGATAAAATCATTACCCCCCTTATTTAATTGCCAATACTGGACCTGTACAAATTTTTGCTGGATTGAAACAGGACCTGTTGCCTCTATCTTGATGGATTAAGATATAGCCAATCACCAGTAGAAGCTTTCTTTGTTGAGATCCATGCTGGAAGTATAATCTTTGTCAAGTTATAAAGCTAGGAAGTGTGATTTAATTATAATTATTAAACAGAGTATAAAGTTGAAATAGGCGGCTGAAACTCAATGACATGTTTTTTTATTTGATTGGCTCAGCAGCAATGGCTTTGGTGAGAAAGGACCCAGAGTGCTTGTAAAAATCTGCAACCACCTCAGGTGACATTGAGAATTGACCAACTACTAGAAGATTGGATAGATCTTCTGTATCCTTAGGAAGGCCTTTTTAACTTTATTCTAATCCATTTAATCTGCCTCCTGAATTGAATTAATATATGAAGATTATGGTGGAAGGAAAAGGATCTTCCTTGGGAAGTACAAGAGGTAATGGCTGGATGTGTGGATAATTTTGTCAATTGGTGATAACTCTGACACTGCTAAATCAACTTTGTGGAGATTAACATTATTAAACACAGCAATTTGGTTCTGCCACAATAATAGATCTGTAAGTATTTCTTGGTGCATTGGAGTAAATCAAGGAAGGTCCTACTATTATGCAAACCATTGATTATTTGATATTAGTTTAAAGCACAGGGACCAAGTAACAATACAATAAAATATGTTTGGGAATTGAAAGTTTCATGAAATGCTGCATCATTCCCTGACCCCTTCTCAACCCACCCATGCCTAGACCTGAGTGAGGAGGAAAGCAATCATTCATCTATATAGAAGAACTGTACATTGCCATTCTGCTTTAGAGCCAGGTAGGTCTTGGCATAAATGTGTCAATCCTCAATGGTCTTCTCACTGTTTCTATTGTATGGAGAAATCCCCAGTACTTTCCAAGAGAAGCCCAAATCAACCATTGTTTTGTAGACAAGGGTTTTAGAAACATAAATCCCAAACTCTGTGGCCAGCATTAATTGGACAGCAAATGTGTCCAGGTGGCAATCCTTGGCTACCTGCTGGTTTATTGCATCAATGTGTAGGGGCTGAATAAGTTTTGGCTGTCTTTTTGCTTTAGTGGAATTGGCAATTTTCCCAGTGTTGCCATACTTTTTGTTGATATCACCAATATATCTGGCTGTGACACCAAATTGGGACACAATATCCTGAACTGCCATTTCCCCGTTCAAGCAGTTAAGGAGAGCTTCACGCTCACTATCTGTCAACTGATACCGGCTCTTGACAGGTACCACAGCATCCTGGCTGGCAGGCTCAACACAGAGGATGTGGGCCTTTGTGTAGAAGGTGGGATCACGTTGGGTTGTGCTGGCGCTGTCAATGATGGCATACAATACAGGCGCAGATGGCTCCTCAGTTGTGGCCAATGACTCATAGGAGGTGTCAAAGACATGGGGCAGGAAGTGGCAACTCTTGGATCAAGAGTGCGGGGCCGGGTGACAACTGGGTAAACAGTAGAGGTGTAAGTAACCTCAGTGTTCCCAGTGACCCTGGTATAGGAGACTTTTGTGGCAGGCCTTGAGAGCAGCTTCTGTCTAGGATTTAAGCTTGTTGTTCTGGCTTGTGGCACAGGAGGTGATTGGCTGGTGCTGACGCCTTGGGAGGCCTGTTTGTTAGCATTACTCCCCCCAAGTTGGGTTCTGGGTCTATTCTTGGACCCTCTGGGACACCCTTGTGGACAGGCTGCCCTGTGGGCTGGTGCAGGAGCTGGTTAGGAATGGGATAGTCTGTCCATAAAAATAAAATAAAAATATATTTTAGATTCAATATGTATTTATTTATATTTTTGATTTAGTTGTGGGTTGTTGTTTTCTCTTGACTTAGCCTTGAATAGTAATATAATTTCTATATCTGTAATTTGAAGTGTATAATATTGTTTCCTTTCCGGGTTTGGATAATTTTAGAGTTTAATAACTTTTTATGTCTAAGCATGGTTATCAAGATTAAAATTTTCATTTAATTTTAGTTGCGGTGGAGCTTCTTGATTTGGGTTGGTGTTTCCTAGTGTTCTTACTGTACATTAAATTTGGATTTCAGTTCCCGCAATTAATATTTGAGTTTATTAATTCCATTCAAAAGTGATTTGAAATTTAGTTCATGGATTTGATAATCCCACAATTCCAAAAAAACATAGTAAACTTAATGAAAATGGTTGATGGATTTGAACGCTTCAAATCTGATTCCAGTTGATTCATTTCGTCCATTGGAAATATGCTGTTTGACTTGAACTTTGAAAAGTGTCTATGAGTTCCCGCATTTTTAAAAATTCAAATAAATATACAAAAAAATCAATTTAATTAAAAAAAGCCATCCCACAAAAGTGATGCAAATTTTGGACCAAGGATTTGACAATCCCACATTTTATGTTTAGGTTCTGAATCTACGCTATGGAATTGTGTTTTAATTATGGGATTGCTGTTAGCCACAGTTCCACATATAATCACTGACATGATTAGGGGATATATGTGATCTTTTAACCCGATTGCATAGCTAAGTATGTGTACATGTTTTAGGTATCTTTACCAATAAAACCAATGGAAATAACTTTTAGGCATTTAAGCGGTTTATATCGAGAAGCATTAATTCTATTATTAGATCAGGGATAGGCTATTTAGTGTCAATATAGGCACCTTTGCATCAGGTTTTGACAATGTAACAGCATCACCAATAAAAAACATTTTATCTTTGGGGAATTTAATTTTAGTTGATGTTACTTTATATCTAGAGAACCCCTTAGGAATTGCCATAAATGATTAGTTAACCTTGTTAGTTAAACTTGACCAGCTATCTCTTAGAAATCAGCTCTCTCTTGCTGATATGAGTGCTTTGGCCTTTCATCAGGCTAATTGAGATCGGCATCAAGCTTGGTGGGGACACATAACCAGTATTTTCTTATTTAATGATAGTATAAGAAGTCTTAATAATGGAGGTGTCAGCACTGGGGATCACAAGGGCTGTCATGAATAACTCCACAATCTCACCCCTGGGTTGCAAGCCAATCCAAGGAGCTGCCCATTTCCCTTTAAGAAGAACCATAAATTCCGGTTTGAAAACTAGTTTTTGAATCGTTAGACGCTTTAACGAACCCACAGTACCGATTATCACCCAATTAATCTATTTTCACCCGTAAATGAAACATCTAACCCATAAAAACTATACGACTTCTTCGCTTGAAATCTCGAAGTAGCACCACAGACCAGCCATGCAACAGTTGGAATGAAGGGGTACGATCAGTTTAATCTAATGGCTTGGACTCATGGAGCCGTAAAAAGGCAATGGCTTCTCAATTTTTTATTATTCGTTACTGCCCTTTAGCCCCAAGCACATGGATTTAGTCGAGTTAATCATGGAAGCTATGTAGTATCTGAATGGGCCTTGTATGGGATAAAAACGAGAACCGGTATGCATGCTGTTGTTGAGGGCCAAAGCAGGCGAGGCATGAGTTTGGAATGTTCCAGTCTACTACCGGGCTTATTAAAGCTGGCCACTTTGATATGAATGCAAACACCTTTTTAGTGATGTGGTGATCTTTAGAGAACCTTGCATATATCCATTTCCCCTCGGAGGAGTCCAAACCAGGCAAATGACCATGCCAAGTTTAAAAACTCAACATTAAATATATTTTTAATTTATATATTTAAAGTGCTTATCCAGGTTAAGGTTTGATCCTGATCGCAGTGGTCAAAGAGTGGATTTAAATTTGGGAATTTATATTGTTCTAATTAGACTTAAGTGTGATCCTGATTTCAATGGTCAGAAGGTAGATTTTAATTTGGTAATTTATATTTGATGGGGTGAAATTAATCCTATATCGCGTAAACACAACTTAGTCGAGGCCGCTAAATAGCTTGGCTGCATTGTTGTAACCCATACAAGCATTTAAGCTCAATAGAGGAAAATGGTACCATGGCAGCAGGAAAAGAAGGCTGCTGAGGGTGAAATATTACATTCTCACCTCAATAGAGCAGTGTATATATTGGAAGGATTGGATGGCATTTATTCATGAAGGGAGTTCAGGATATGTTTGGAATGGAGTACAATGAGCTAACATCATTGCTGATTTTGGGACTGCTTATTGCTCTCAGCATCGCGGGCATCGTCATCAATGCAGTTCTGCTGCGTATGCTGGGGAGGATGTCTGAGAAGAGCACTTCCTTTAGCATCATCCGCAACATGAGCATTTCCGACCTCCTTCTGTGCAGCGTTACGCTTCTGATCTGCATCTTCCGCCTTGTGCTTGGCTTCCCTGGAGCTTACCGCTCCTCGCTCTACTGTCCCGTCCTTGGCTCCATGTCACTCTTCTTCAGCAGCATGTCCGGCATCCTCATGAGCTTGTTGGCCATGGAGAGGTACAGCGTCATCTGCCACCAGCAAGGCCTTCCCCACCGCGCCATCTGGGGTGTTTTCTCTGCCATTGCCCTGATGTTTGCGATTCTTCTGATTGGCAGCTCAATGCTGGGGGTGTTCTCTCCAGAGCCTGGGTTTATATTCTGCATGCCTAATGGTTCTAGGTGGTCCATCAACACGAGGATGGCGTTCAACGTTCTCCTCAACATCCCAATCCTTGTTCTAATGTTCTGCTACGTGTCCATCTTCATCAGATGCTACCGCTCGCCGCTCACCAAGAGTGACGACTCGCTTACTCGGAAAGCCGCCATCCGATCGCTGGTGTTCCTGGCCATCTTTGTCATCTGCTACATCCCCAAATCCACCACCTTCGTTATCGGTGCCTACTCTGGGCAAGGAGCATCTCCCCCAATCCTATACCTGCTGATCCCAATTGCCATAACGATGCTTGCCATAATCAACCCTGCCCTTGTACTACTGCTGCACCGACACATCAAAGGGGTGGTGGATGAAATTGCATACTGCGACAAATCCCACCTCTTCCCCACCGAATAATCACTCGCATCCACCCAGCACATATATTCCTTCATAAATGTCCCAGTCTAGGGAAACTTAAGCATGAGTTTTAGCTACCCAGCTTAGCTCCCAAAACCACTTCCCATCCCTTCTATCCACCTTCCAAACCAGCATTAAAAATCAATGTTATGAACGAGAGATATACCCCCAACTGAGGGTACCCTTTTCACAAGCTTATGCCATACTGCAGGTTTATAAGCTTCCTTCTGATGAGGAGCGACTTCTGGGGAAGCTTAGAAGACGGGTTTAGAGAAGAAGAGAGTAATTCCATTGGATAATAATTTAGACCTATATAGCTTGTGCTGTGGCGGGGACTTAAGCCAGACCAGATATATGGGAGGTCATGTGTGAGCCAGATTCAGATCACTGGATACCTGGACAAGTCATAAAATATTGGTTAGTTGCCATTTCCAGAATGTTGAACTGAATATTGGGTTGGCACCAAACCAGGCAATGACTGGATATTATGTGTTGTGAATGCTGCCATTAAACATGTTTCAATTTTGCCTTTGTTAGGTTATTTTAAGGACAAATCTCTCTCTTTTGCTTTCACCCTTCAAAATGAGGCTAGCTCTGAATTGGGAAATACAATTGTTCAGTATTCTGATTCTGCGCAACTCACTTGCCCCAATCATGCTTGTGGCGAGTGATCCTACTGCCTATGTACTGTTTTGTGGTAAAGCTACACAGCATATAATCCCAATTTATATACCCAATAAAATTTAAGTTCTATTCACATTTTTGCCTTTATGTCTCCACGTACTTCAGCGCCTCTCTAGCCACTTCTAGCAGATATTATTCATTCAGGGCCACAAGGGAATCATATAGCCTTCCCTGCATTTTAACCAAGACTTAGTACAAATATAATCCTAAGGTTAGGATTTCCCGTTGTGACTCTGTGCTGCGCCTCTGATCACAACAAAAATGGTGCTCACTACAGGGGCTGTAAGCCCCTTGGTTACCCCTTTCACAACCACATTTTTAGGTCCTTTGCCTCCTCCTATACAAGAGCCAACTCTGCCTGAAATTACCAGTCCCCCTATTGAGGAATACATCACCAACCTACCTATTGTCCCTACTGTGCTGAACCTTGGGAGTGGCCCCCGCCTAGTGGCCTACCCTTTGGATACCCCTGCCTTGGAACAAGTCATGGCGGTAGCCCTTGGGATAGCCTGTGACATAGCCATCCCTTGCCTTTAGCTTCAGTTGAGTCAAGCAGAATACTACAGATTGATTGTAGCTCCACAATTTCCACATCATCTCCTCTCAGCAGCTGGCTCCACAAAACACTTATTGTTTTCCTTTGTACAACCCGCCTTAGCCCATCATCAAATGGTATTAGGGCTCCACATTCAGGAGATTTCATGGCTACAAGCCGCTGTCACTCATCACTGGGATCAGTTTGCAGCCTACTAGCAGTGGATCCACAGCCTGTTCTCCTTAGTATCTGACAATCAGTACAGCTCTGTCACCTCCCAATATTGTTTGGTCAACTCCATTGAACAAATGAGCCAGTCCATCTGTGAGTATGTCAGAGAGTGTCTTCATGAGGTTCACCAGATGGAACAGCCCTGGCGTGCCCAAGTAGATTCCACTCTAAACACCTATCTCACTAACTTTGAACCACCTGTGCAGCAGCTCAGCAGGTCCAGTGCTGACTCCTTTGACTGATCCCAGCAAGTAGTGGTCCATGCTGCACAGTCCTTGGCAAACTTGGGGAGGACTTTGATCAAGAAAGGGCTGCTACCACCGCTACCATTGTCAAACTCCAGACTCAAGTAAATGAACTGTCTGCCTCCAAAGCAGATGCCCCGCCTTCTCCTCCATTTTATGAGTTAGCGGATAGCAAACAGAGGCTCTGGGATGCCATTCAAGAGTTGAGAGCATCTATCACAGTCAGGATTGCCCTCCTGAAGCCCCTCAGCCTGATCCTCAAGTGCTTGCTCTGACAACTCAGGTTGCTGACTTACAACAAGAGGTTGCTACTTTGCGTGAGGCAATGGTGTCTGTTGTTAGTCCACCTGGAGTTGTTGGTGAAGATGGTTGCTGCCCTGGCTTGTAAGGGCCCCCCACATTCATTGTGCTAGAGAGTTGATAGCTCTAGATAATGTTGTGGACCACTTGAAGCAGGACCATACTGAGCTGGATAAAGGCATGCAAGAAATGAGTGAAGTAATCAATTAAGTAAATGACAGGTTCACCCCTTGCCTTTTGGTAGGGTAGTCTCTTACTTCCCAACTGACTGAACTGTCCTTGGTAGTAACAGCACAGGGTCAGCGCCTGGATGTTACTGAGTGGCAGACCATCCTAGCTAACAATACGGGCACCTGCACTGCTGAAACCTTGACTACCCTTGAAGATAGTGTTTGCCAGCTGTGGGCCAGGCAGCCCCCCACCAAATCTGAAGCAGAAGTCTCCCCACATATAAATGTACTTGATAGCAACAATGGTGTCCCAACTCCAGAAGCACACTTCAAGCCTATCTTTAAGCAAGTCTTTGACCCCAAAACCTCAACCATTACAACTTTCCTAACTATATATGAAACTGCCATGAGAAGAGCATTGAATGAGGTTAAGAAGGAGCATATTTTAACCTGTCTACATCCAGCCTGCCAAGAGGTAGTTATGCCAGAGCTGCCCACCATTGAAACCTGGGAAGATATGAAGCAGCTTCTGATTGAAAATTTTTGCAGTGACCTTAGTTTGTAAGTGAAGAAGGACGCCTTCATGCACATTGCCTTGAAACCAAAGGAGACCCTAGCTGATTTGCAGATAGATTTTACATGGAAGGACATCAACTGATCACAAGCTGCCAGTTGATTGCACATAAAGCATACATGGTTTGCGCCCAAGTCCCCACAGGTTAACCAGCTCCTGTGTCTTCAATTCAAAGTACATAAATCCATGCTTTCTTCTACAAAGAGAATAAAGACACTGTTGCAGGATATGAACCTTACCCATTCTGGGCCGGTTGTGTTAGAGGATTGTGCCACCTCTACCTCTGGTCTGTCTTCACGTGGGCTGTGTATCCTTATCATGAACTTGCATAATCCTCTTCAACGCCAGTGTTGTCATAACTGTGGGCAAATAGGTCACCATTACCAGGTCTGCACTAACCCTTGAGTTGAAGGAGCTGATCCCAAATAACAGGTGGAAAAAGAACAATCAACCTAGAGGCAGAGACGCTCTTGGTTAACAATTCTTCCCAGTCTCCCCCAGTTCCCCCTTCCATTGCTGACTCTGAGCCTGCTGACAATGAGGCTCCTCTTATCCTGTTGCTATTCCACAACATATCTGATGACTCTGACATGGACAATTCTGATGTAGAAGATCCTGATGCCTATGGGTACTCTGTCCTGGCTGTCCCTGAAACTATTACAGTCTCTTATAAGCTACGTTCTGAGAAAACTACTGCAACCACCAAGCCTCTGCCTGAAGCTAAGGAGGTTGTCTCTTGCTCTTACCTCACCCAAGCCAAGAGATCTCCCATGCTTGTTGAGTCTTCTGAAGAAGCTGTTGAGGTTGCTGACACTGTGTTCAAAAATGTCTCCGTCTTGCTCCCTCTCCAGATGGTCTATAAGGAGTTCCCAGGCCTCAAATGCATGATTAAAAAGTAAGACAAGAAACTAACAGAAGCTCAATAAATTCTGGCGTCCTCCCTCCCTTTGGCTGCACCACCACTTGTGTCAAAATATTCATCCAAAAGGTGAAGATCAAGGCCATTTTGGATACTGGGTCATCAGTTAGTGTTGTATCCTCCAAGCTAGTAAAGAGTTCTTAACTCACTCCTGATCTTAAATATCATCAGTCTTATGGTACTTCTGGCCTGTCCATGGCTTGGGCTATGAAGGCCTATTCTTCTCTTCCCATGCAGTTTGGCAAGCTACTCTTGGCTGCGCCTGCCGTTGTCTTGGAGAATGAGAGTTATGATCTCTTAGTTGATACTCAATTCCTTAGGGAATACAATGGGATCATCAACTTAAAGGACAGCTACTTCTCTATCTTAGGGTAAAAAGTCCCTTTGATCTTTGAAGAGTCATTTAAAGTTTCTGGGAAGCGCCTCAAGACATGTGCCTTATAATATACCACTGGTGTTTTTGTTTTAAAATACCGTACCCATTCCTCTAACATGAAGTGCCCTCCTATGGCTTGTCCTGAGTCTGAAGGGAATTCTCTCTTGGCCACTTCTGCTGTGACTATTCCTCCTGGGTCTCAGGCTATCCTAGACTCCCAAATATTGTATGAGCTGCCCAATTGTATATTCCTAGAGTTGTACTCACTTCCCTTGCTAGGACGCAACAAACCCTATCTCTGTCCAGGAATCTTGGATGCCTCTCATAAAGACCCTGTTCAACTGCTGGTCGCCAACTTGACTGCTATCCCCATACATGTGTCTAGGGGGCAGGTTGTTGGCTATGGCAGGTTTTTTAATGCTCCTGACGTCCTATCACTACATCCCTTTGGTACATTCCAGGGCTTTAACTTACCTGAGGATGAGCCACAAGTCCTATCATTGTTCACTGCTCAAGACTTTCTGCAGCTATCTCCAGCTCAACAAAAAGAGGTGCTTGACCTACTGGGTCAGTTTTTGGATATCTTTGCTAAGGATAGCACTTATTATGGTTTAGCCAAAGGTGTCATTCACCAGATTGATACTGGTGATGCTCCCCCTTTTGGCTAAACCCTATTGAGAAGTTGTGTAGAGGATGCTCAGGTGTCTAAAGAGCTCAAACAACTTTTAGACGCTGGGCTGCTTGCTTCTTCCCACTTTCCATGGGCCTCCCCCTTGATCATATTAAAAAGAAGGATGGAGGTCATTGTATTGTGATGGATTACCAATGCTTGAATTCCTTAACCAAGAAGGATTCCTACCCCTTACCATGCACTGATGATCTCTCCGCCGCCTTGGGGGCTCCAAGTTCTTCTCTGCCATGGATCTGGATTCTGGTTACTGGCAAGTTGATCTCTCCCCTGAGGATAGACAGAAGGCTGCACTCATCACTTCTGAAGGATTTTTTGAGCCTACACAAATGCCGCAAGGGCTCTGCAATGCTCCAGCTACTTTTGAACAAGCCATGGACTCCATCCTCCATGATTTGAAACTCTTGTGTGTGTTAGTATACTTAGATGATATAAATTTCTTCAGTGCTACCTTTAACAACCACCTGGCCCATCTTAAGGAAGTGTTCATAAAGATTTGTGAAGCTGGACTTAAGTTAAAGCCATCTAAGTGCGCATTCTTCAAGGAACACCTTGAATTCTTGGGGCATGAGGTGACTCAGACAGGAATTCACCCCATGTCTAAGAAAGTTGAGGCCATTGAAAAAATTCTCCCGCCCACCAACCTGCAAAAGGTCCAAGTCTTTCTGGGTATGATGGGATACTATAGAAAATTTATCCCCAATTTTGCTGACACCAGCAAGCCCTTGGTCCAGCTGCTGTGTAACGTCCTTTTTGAATGTAATGCCAGCCAACAATAAGCCTTTGAGACCCTCAAACAAAAACTCAAAGAAGATCCCATCCTAGTATATACTGACTATGATAAGGAATTCATCCTATATACTGATTCTAGTGAACTGGCTATTAGGGCTATCTTGGCTCAATTGGATGATGAAGGTGTGGATCACCCTGTATCTTATACCTCTTGTGTCCTGAATAAGCATGAGAAAAATTACAGTGTGACCAAGAAGGAGTGCCTTTCTGTGCTGTATGCCGTCAAGCAGTTATGCCATTACTTGTATGGCACCAATTTCACTGTGGTTACTGACCACGCTTTGCTCAAATGGCTACAGCAACTCAAGGAACCAGAAGACAACTAGCTAGATGGGCTCTCTGCCTGCAAGGGTACGACTTCACTGTGCTGCACTGCCCCAGGATTCAACATCAGAATGCTGATGGACTGTCCAAAATGCCCATCCTCACTCTACACCCTGCTGAGGCTGACAGGTTGTATGAACTAAATGGATATCCTTCCTTGTGGGAAAACAAGATGGAAGAAGTTTGAGTTGCCCTTTGTCGTGTTCTGAGGTGCAGCACAGACACACAACGGAAAATCTTAACCTTAGGATTCCATTTGTACTAAGTCTTGGTTAGATGACAGTGAAGGCTATGCAATTACCTTGCGGCCTTGGAAGAATAATATCCTCTAGTTGTCGCTAAAAGATAGGCGCAGAGGTACTGAAGGCACAAAGACAAAAATGTGAATAGAACTTAATTTTTATTGGTGAATATGAAATGGAAATTATAGTGGTTAGGAATACCACAAAACACTACCAGGACAGTAGGATCACTTGCTACCAGCATGAGTGGGGCAAATAAGTTGCGCAGGATCAAGAAACCAAACAATTGTATTTCCTGATTCAGTCATCAACTCATTTTGAGAGGCAAAAGCAAAAGCAAGAGATTTGTCTTCAAAATGGCCCACCAAAGGCAAAATTGACACATGATGAATAGCGATTACCACAACATTGCCCTCCCCTAGATTGGCCTTAGGGGGGTGGTATTTGCAGAGGAGCTTGGCATGCACTCTAGCAAAGGGACAGCAACTGGAGAGGAGCTTTACAGTGTATTTGGACCCTCATTTGAAGGTCACTCTCAAAGGGCCAATCCACAGAGTGTCCAACTTATGTGCGCGCCCACCTACTCTATGTTGTTAGTAAAGAACATGGTTGCCAACATCAAATTCAGGAAAGGGAGAGTGTCCAGCATTATTGGGAGAAAGTTTAAGCATCTTAGTATTGTATGCAGAAGTGTAGGCAGTGGCCTGTATATCAATTATGTGGTTGACTAGATCCTTGATGTGGTTGTCAGGATTCATGGCCTTATCAGAGGAAAGCAGGGGGAGCCCAAGAGCAATGTGGTAGTAGCCTCTTGCCCATACAGCATAGCAAAGGGGGGATACCCAGTGACACATGTTGCTAAGGCAATATGCAAAGAGAGCAGCAGGTAGGTATAGGTCCCAATTGGCAGTGTCAGAGTAGGTGAGCTTTCTCATGATGGAGACCAGTATTGAATTTGCACGCTCAACTGCCCCATTGGTAGAAAGGTTGTAGGGGGCAGAGAAGGACTAGTGGGACCCCAAAGCTTTGACAACAGAGGTTACCAGCTTGTCACTGAAGTTAGTCCCATTATCTGAGAGCAACACTTGAGGAAAGCCATGGGGGTAGAAAACATCTTGTAACAGGAAGGCAGCAGTTGTCTCAGCCGTGATGTCCTTTGTAGGGCAAGCCTCTACCAACTTGCTGAAGTGATCAACAGCAATCAGGATAAAGCAACACCCAGAACAAGAGCGGGGAAGAAGACCTACTGCGTCAATGCTAACAGTGTGAAAGGAATGTTGAGGGGAACTAATTTAAACTCATGGGCAATAGCTCAAGGCCTCTGCAGCTGACAGTTGTGACAACTAGCTATGACGTCTGGGATCAGCAGGCAAAGGTTTTCCAAGAATTAATTCTTCTGAAGCCAGTCAAAAGTCTTGGTGATGCCTCCATGCCCAGTTTTTTATGAGCTTGCAACACCAACAAGAGGCAAAAACTGGGTCATACATAAGGCATATACTGATATTTTACTTTCTTGAAGAGCTGCTTGTCGTGTATGAGGGTATCTTTGGATAGCTTGGACAAGGCCAGTTGGACCTCTTCTGTCTTGCTTTCCCAAGAAGAAGGGTATCCAATTAGTTTGTACAATTGGTCAGCCTCCGCAGGATGTAGAGCAAGAATGGGCATTCTGGATAGCCCATCAGTGCTCTGATGTTGAATCCCAGGGCAATGGAGCACAGTGAAGTTGTAACCTTGCAGACAAAGGGCCCATCTAGCTAGGCGCCCTTCTGGCTCCTTAAGTTGTTGTAACCATTTATGCAAAGCGTGGTCAGTGACAACTGTGAAATGGGTACCATACACATAGTGGCAGAACTGTTTGATTGCATGCAACACAACAAGACACTCCTTCTCTGTGAGACTATAGTTCTTCTTGTGCTTGTTTAGAGCGCATGAAGTGTAAGCCACAGGATGGTCTACACCCTTGTCATCTAGTTGGGCCAGAATAGCTCCAATAGCAAGATTACTAGCATCAATGTATAGGATGAGCTTCTTATCATAGTTGGGATACACTAGGTTGGCGCCTCTTTGAGTTTTTGCTTAAGGGTTTCAAAGGCTTGCTGCTGACTGGCGGTCCATTCAAAAGGGACATTACATAATAGCTGGACTAGAGGTTCACTATTATTAGCAAAGTCAGGGATAAACTGTCTTTAGTAGCCCATAATCCCTAGAAAGACTAATACTTCTTGCAGGTTGGTGGGCAGAAGCATTTTTTCAATGGCCTCAACCTTCTTAGTCATTGGGCAAATCCCTGTCTGGGTTACTTTAAGGCCCAAGAATTCAAGACGCTCTTTGAAGAAGGCGCACTTGGAAGGTTTTAGCTTGAGGCCAGCTTCCCAAATCTTAATGAACACCTCTTTGATATGAGCCAGGTGAATGGTGAAGGTAGCACTGAAGACCGTGATATCATCCAAATATACTAGGACACATGACAGTTTCAAGTCACGGAGGATGGAGTTCATGGCCCTTTGGAAGGTGGCCGGGGCATTGCAGAGTCCCTGCAACATGCAAGTAGGCTCAAAAAGCCCTTCAGATGTAATTAGCGCGGGTTTTTGGCAATCATCAGGCAACAGATCAACTTGCCAGTATCCAGATGCCAGATCCATTGCAGAGAAAAACTTAGAGCCTCCAAGACGCCAGAGAGCATCATCAATACACAACAAGGGGTACAGGTTCTTCTTGGTCAAAGAGTTCAATTGGCGGTAGTCCATCACAATGCAATGACCTCCATCTTTCTTCTTTAAGATGAGTGGCAGGAATGCCCAAGGACTTTGGAAAGGTGCCAGCAGCCCAGCGTTCAATAGTTGTTTGAGCTCTTTAGATACCTGGGCGTCCTCCACACAACTGCGGCAATATGGGTTAGCACAGAAGGGGGGGCGTCACCAGTGTCAATCTGATGGATAACGCCTTTGGCTAACCCATAGTTGGTACTGTCCTTAGAAAAGATGTTGGAAAATTGGTCTAGCAGGTCTAGCACCTCTTTCTTTTGAACCTGGGACAGCTGTGGAAAGTCTTGCGCAGTGAACAAGGATAGGACTTGGGGCTTATTCTCAGGTAGGTTAAAATATTGGAATGTGCCAAAGATATGAAAAGACAGGACATCAGGAGCGCCTAATAACTTGCCATATCCGACAATCTGCCCCTAGAAACGGTCATGGTGAGTACAGTCAGGTTGGCTACCAATAATTGAACAGGGTCCTTATGGGAGACATCTAGGATTCACAGACAGAGATAAGTGTGACAGATCCAGGCCAAACCAGACCATCCTGCCATTATCCTGCCCTTGACTCTTATTGCTGTTACTTTCCTGGGACAAAGCTTTGAGGAGCTTTGCCTCCAGGGAGGCAATTTTCTTGGATAACACTTTATTGTCATCCCGCCAACAAGCCATGATTTAAACGCTTTTTCCCTCTTGTGCTCTCAACGCCTCAATTTCACAATTTGCCATCTCTTTTACTTGTTGCAAGATTTCATCCCATCCTACCAACAAGTTCCAAGCATCCCAAGCATAAATTTGGTTCCCTTGGACAGGAGTCCCTTCCTTTGCAAAGTAATTGGAATACAGCTCTTCAAACGCAGCCTTTACTTCTATTAAAGATTTGGCAGGAACAGTCTTAGTGACCTCCAGGCTGGTCCAAGCTTCTTCCAATGTACTTGTAGGAACCTCCTTTCTTGTGGCAGCGGTTTCCATACAAAGGACCCCAAACTTGACTCTCTCAAATTTTAACAAAGAAGGCATGACAATTAAAAAATAGGTTAGGGGAAAGCGTCAAAACCAACAATGAATATATTTTATTAATGTTTAACTGTTTTTGCTTATATACCATTTGGGGCATACACAGCTGAAAACCCCTCTGGTTCTTGAATAAATCAATTATTTGCGTCACATGGCCTATGTCATTTGAGTCATCCAACATAGATCTTTACCTGAAAGATCACCAACAATTCTCAACCTATGAGAATTGACCTACAATGGGCAGAAGTCACCTGACTCCATTCAACCCACTGTACCAATTTGGCATTGAGATTTCCCAGCTCCCAGCGCCAAAACCCTGTGGATTGCACGTCCTAAACTCAGCTATCAGTGTTCCAACTGGGAACCAGCTGATTAAACCTGAATTCCTAGGCATCCTTGCCTTTATTTAGTTATTTTTGCATTTAATGGTTTTTGCCTTTAAAACCCATTAAACTGCTTTGAAACTCAAACCAAGCGCCACTGCGGCACCCAGCAATTTCCCCAGGCGGCGCCCCAGTGCACCAGCGCCTGAGAAAATTTGATAGGGGCGCCTCGGCGCATCTCAAGTTCATTAGGTGGCGCCTCTAACCCAATAAATTTGCCAACACAGCGCTTTTAACCCAAATTCTGGGGGTTTCCCATTGTTAACCTTAACCAAACTTCTTGACAAAGTCAAGGCCATTTTAATATAATTAAATCCTCATTAATTATATCCTGTATTTATTAATTAATCTTCCTGATTAACTAACCCATTTTGAGACGCCTAGTCTCCAAGATTGATTCATCCAATCTTGCCTCAATTCTTTTAGTTAGCCTAACCTAACTAAACATCCATATTCTGTTATTTTATTAAACATAGATATCCAGTTTCTAGGAACCTTTCCCTCAAGAATTCCAAACAAACCTATCTATATGTAATAAACAGCAAAAACAGAACATCTTTATATTTTGGAGAATTTATTCAGCTAAACGCTCAGCAGTGACTGTAGTACAGTCACAATAAGGTTTATTGCGCCCTAATGAAGGGGAAGAGTACAGCTCCAAGAGAGTTTGTTCAGGTAGTTCATATGATATCTGGGAGTCTAGGATGGCCTGAAGCCATGGGGATAGTGACAGCAGACGTGGCTAGGAGAGGGATCCCTTCAGACGTAGGACAAGCCATAGGTGGACATCTCATGTTTGAAGAGTGAGTGCAATATTTGAGGTTGAAACCCCCAGTGGGGTATTCCAAGGCACATGTCTTGAGGTGCTTCCCAGGAACTTTAACTGGATCTTCAAAGATCAGAGGGACTTTGTACCCCAGAATAGAGAGGTAATCATCTTTCAAGTTGATTATCTCATTATATTCCCTAAGGAACTGGGTGCCAACTAAGAGATTATAACTCTTGTTTTGCAAAGACAACTGCTGGTGCAGCTAGACTAGTCTGCCAAATTGCATGGGTAGAGTGGAGTAAACCCCAATGGCGTGGGTCATAGACAGTCCAGTTGTGCCATACAATTGGTGATAATTAAGGTCAGGGGCAATTTTGAGTTTCTTCACAAGCTTGGAGGAGACAACGTTGACTGGCAAGCCAGTATCCAAGACGGCCTTGATCTTTACTTTTTGAATGGATATATCTACTTGAGTGGTAGTGTAACCAAAGGGTGGAAGGATAGCCAAGTTATCTTGAGCTTATGCTAGTTCCTTATCCCATTTCTCAATCATGCATCTCAACCCTGGGAACTCCCTATAAACAGTTTGGAGAGGGATCAAAACAGATACATTCTTATAAGACAGCGTCAGCAACCTCAGCAACTTCTTCTGACAACTCCACTAGCACAGGGAACCTCTTAGCTTGAGTGAGGTAAGGGCAAGAGACAACTTCTTTGGCTTCAGGCAAAGGTTTAGCAGTAGTTGTAGTTCTTCCTGATCACAATTTATAGGGGACTGTAATGGTTTCAGAAACAGCCAGAACAAGGTACCCATATGCATTGGTGTTGTCTTTATCAGAGTCATCCAGGTCAGAGTTGTCAGAGATATTGTGGAACAAAAGGAGGATAGGAGGAGCCATATTATCAGCAGGCTTGGAGTCAGATATAATGACAGGGATTGAGAGAGACTGGGAAGAATTGTCAACCAAGAGCGTCTCTGCCTCTAGGTTGACTGTTCTTTTCCCACCTGTTCTTTCATATCAGCTCCTTCAATCCGTGGGTTGGTGCAGACTCAAAAATGGTGACCTATCTGACCACAGTTGTGGCAACCTTGGCGTCAAGGAGGATTTTGCAAGTTCACAGTAAGAATGCGAGGACCACAGGAAGCCAAACCAGAGTTAGAAGCAGCTCAACTTTCCCTAAAGACTGTTCCAGAATAGGTAAGGTGCATGTCCTGCAGCAGTGTCTTTATGCTCTTCATGGAAGAAAGCATGGCTTTATGGGCCTTGAAGTGAAGACACAGGAGCTAGTTAACCTTGAGGGCTTGAGCGCAAGCCATGTATGCCTCATGTGCAGTCAACTGGTGGCTTGTGATAAGTTGTTGTCCTTCCATGTAGAATCTGTCTGTGAACTCAGCTATCATCTTCTTAGGCTTGAAAGCAATGTGCATAAAAGCGTCTTTTTTACTTCCAGGCTAAGGTCACCACCAAACTTGTCAATCAGAAGCTGCTTCCTATCTTCCCATGCCTCAATGGTAGGTAGTTCAGGCACCATCACCTCCTGGCAAGTTGAGTGTAGACAGGTCAGAATATACTCTTTCTTAACCTTGTCTGATGCTTGTTTTATGGCAGTTTTGTAGATAGTTAGGAAAGCTGCAATGGTCAAGGTTTTGGGGTCAAAGACTTGCTTAAAGGTAGGCTTAAAATTTGCCTTGGGAGTTGGAACACCATTGTTGCTATTGAGTACATTTATACACAGGGAAAACTCTGCTTTGGATTCAGAGGGGGGCTGTCTAGCCTATAGCTGACAAACACTCTCTTCAAGGGTAGTCAGGGTCTCAACAACACAGGCACCTGTATTGACGGCTTGTGTGGATGTTGTGCAGTAGCATCTAGTTGTAGATCTTGGGTGGTCACTACTGTGGAGAGCTCAGCCGGTTGGGAAGTAAGAGATGGCCCCACTGAGAGGCAAGGGGGCAAACCTGTCGTTCACATAGTTGATCAGTTCACTCATCTCTTGTACGTCTCTATCCAGCTCAGTATGGTACCACTTCAAGTGATCTACCTTGTTAGCTAGGGCAATTAGTTCCCTAGCACATTGAATTTGAGGGGCTCCTGGTAAGCCAGGGCAGCAACCATCTTTGTCAACAACCCCAACTGGACTAGCAGCAGTTACCATCATCTCACGTAGGGCGGCCAGTTCTTGCTGTAGCTCAGCAACTTGAGCAGTCAACTCAAGCACCTGGGGATCAGGTTGAGGCGTCTCAGCAAGACGCCCTTGACTGCAAGTAGTTGTATGTAGCTCTCAAATAGCGTCCCATATTCTCTACTCTTGATCCACCAAGTCATCAGTGGGGGGAGAGGGCAGAACATCTGGCTTGGGCATAGCTAATTCATTCACTTGACTCTGGAGTTTGGCTATAGCACAGTGGTGGCAGCTCTATCTTGATCAAACGCCGTACTGAGTTTCTTAAGGCTGTTAGCAGAAAAGTCTGCTACCTGCTGTAGTTGCTCAAATGAATTGTGCTGACTGCATTGAGCTGCTGCACAAGTTGTTAAAAGTCAGAGAGATAGGCGTTTAAAGTGTAATCTACTTGAGTTTGCCAGGGTTGTTCTAGCTGGTGAAACTTGTGTAGACGCTCTCTCACGTATTTGGGGATGGACTGGAGCATTCATTTGATAGAATTAACCAAACAGGTCTGTGAGGTAACAGAGTTGTGCTGATTTTCAGATACCAAGGAAAACAAGGAATAGATCCACTGTTGTTAGGCAGTAAACTGGTCCCAATGATGAGTAACCACTGCTTGTAGAGATAAGATTTCTTGGACGTGGAGCCCCAACACCATTTGATGGTAGGACAAGGCAGGCTGCACAAAGGACAATAGTAAGTGCTCAGCAGAGCTAGCTGCTGAGAGGAGATGCTATGGAATTTGAGGAGCCACAATCAGTTCATAGTATTACACTTGACTGAACTGCAGCTGAAGGCAAGGAATGGCTCCTTCACGGGCTATCCCAAGGGCTACTGCCATGACTTGTTCTAAGTCAGGGGTACCCATGGGATAAGCAACTAGACAGGGAACATTCTAAGGTTCAGTACAGTAGGAATAATAGGCAGGTTGGCAATATCTTCCTCAATAGGAGGGCTACTAATTTCAGGTGAAGTTGGTTCTTGTATAGGCGGAGGCAAAGAACCTGAAAACATGGATGCAAAAGGGATAACCAAGGGGCTTACAGCCCCTGTAGCGAGCACCATTTTTGTTGTGCTCTGAGGCGCACCAAAGACACACAACAGGAAATCCTAACCTTAGGATTGGATTTTTACTAAGTCTTGGTTAGATGACAGGAAAGACTATGTGATTACCTTGCGGTCATGGAAGAACAATCTCTGCTAGTTGCGGCTAGAGAGAGGCGCAGAGGTACTGAAGACACAAAGACAAAAATGTGAATAGAACTTAATTTTTATTGGTGAATATGAAATGTAAATTATAGTGGTTAGGAATACCATAAAACACTACCAGGACGGTAGGATCACTTGCTACCAGCATGAGTGGGGCAAGTGAGTTGTGCAGGATCAAGAAACCAAACAATTGTATTTCCTGATTCAGTCATCAACTCATTTTGAGAGGCAAAAGCAAAAGCAAGAGATTAATATTTGTTAAGCAACTTGTGATATTGCTAATATGTTCAAAGCTACAGATAGATGTTAGCCCTGCCAATGTACTCTACCTAATCCTATGCAAGAGCACTACAGACTACAATAGAATAGAACTTAGAAGATAATTATATTTATTGATACTGGAGTACAATCTAGCCAGTGGCTGCAATCTATCCAGGTGTAACTATGAACTTGTCTCTCGTCCTTTCAGGTTTCTATGTCAATATATACTGCAACAACCCTTGTTCTTGTCTTTTCAGAAAGTTCTCAGTGGCTACCTTTGCAATAGGTCTATCTTTGCTGGCTACACCCATCCTGATTGGCTGTCCTTGGCATGTGATATGCTACTGGCCTTAGCAGGCGTCCATGGCACTTCAGCTACAGCCTACACTCTTCTTGAGATAGCCTACTGCCATTTATCAACTGGCTGTATCTTACACGCCTATTATTGTGCTGGGAAACTACGCCGTATTTAGTTGGTGTTTAGAAATTGTCCCTGTTCAGCCTTCCTACATTGGAAGGTAGAATTCTGGTATTCCATTTGCAGGGCTTAATCAGTGATTCTTTTCTGGTTGGCAAAGCTTCTGCTTATTAATGCAACAAGTCAAATTAGGGATTATACGCTGTATAATAGCAGACTCAATCTATTAGTGACTCAATGGATTATCCGCCATGTAATACTGACCCAAACTGATAAGGAACCCGATTATACACCGTGTAATACTGATCCAAACTTGGTATTTCTTAACTATTTGTATATTGCTTGTTTGATATGAACATATAAGTCCATCAGGCTGTGTTGAGCTGAGTTGATACAACGTCCAGTAGGGTAGAATAGGTGATATACAATTGATGATTTAGTGATTACACACCGTGTAATCAATGGTATTCACTATATTGGCTAACGTTTATACAGCGTATAATAAATACATCAATTATAATAAAGTAAGCAATATACAGCGTATAATCACATCACATTGGGACAATCAGTGATAATATGGTGTATAATTGTTACATCTTTTATAATAAACTAACACTTACACGGTGTATACTAATTACACTTGATTAGGTGATAACCAAATGATAATACAGTGTATAATTGTTACATCTATTATAATAAACTAGCAATTATACAGCGTATAATAGCTATATCTATTAATATAATGATGACCAGTGATAATACGGTGTGTAACTGATTAAGATCTGCGTGCAATAATTAGCCTGATCATTTGTAGTCAATCAGCCTAATCTCACAATATTTGAAATGGCCCACCAAAGGCAAAATTGACACATAGTGAATAACGGTAATCATGATATCCTTTCTAAGTTATCTGAAGACACCCTCATTTATGACAATCAGCTTTTCAAGAAAGTACAAGACCACTAATTACCCTATATAAGGCCTAGTCTTTGCCTTTTGTTGGTGCTTCAGCATATAAAGAGACGGGACACAGAGGCGTTGCCAAGACCCATGCCTAGTTCCAGAAGAATTACTTTTGGGAAAATCTTTGCTTGCTGATCCCAGATGTTATTGCTAGTTGTCACAATTGCCAACTCCAACAACCTAAAGCCACCACTCATGAGTTCAAACTAGTCTATCCTCAACACGCATTTTACACTGTCAGTATTGAAGCTGTAGGGCCTCTCCCTTGCTCCTGCTCTGGTTGCCGCTTTATCCTAATTGCCGTTATTCATTTTAGCAAGTGGGTAGAAGCTCGCCCTACTAAAGAAATCAATGCCAAGACAACTGCCACCTTTCTGCTGTAAGATGTATTCTTCTACCATGGTTGCCCTCAAGTGTTGTTATCTGACAATGGGACTAACTTTAACGCCAAGTTGGTGACATTTGTTGTTGAAGCCTTGGGGTCTCATCAGTCTTTTTCTACCCCCTTAATCCTTCCACCAATAGGGCAATTGAGCGCGCAGATTCAACTCTGGTTTCTATCATGAGCAAACTCACCTATTCTGACACTGCCAACTGGGATCTATACTTACCTGCTGCTATCTTTGCCTATTGCCTTAGCAAACATTGTGTCACAGGTATTCCCCTTTTGCTATGCTGTATGTTTGTGAAGCCACTACCCTGTTGCTATTGGGGCCCCTACTCTCCTCTGATAAGGTTATGAATCCTGATGAGCATATCAAGGATCTAATCAATCAAATAATTGATATCCAGGCCTCTGCATACATGTCTGCCTATAAGGCCAAGCTGCTTGAGCTCTCCCCTGACAATGCTGGGAGATCCCCCTGCCTGAGTTCAACATTGGAGACCATGTTCTCTAATATCAACATAGAGTGAGAGGACAAGCTCATAAGCTAGACTTGTTATGGATTGGGCCCTTGGAAGCGACCTTCAAGCGGGGGTCAGAGTATACTGTAAAACTCCTCTCTAGTGATTGACATTTTGCTCACGTGCATGCCAAGTTCCTCTGCAATTATCACCCCCCTAAGGCCAATCTAGAGGGGGGCAATGTTGTGAATGCTGCCATTCACCATGAGTCAATTTTGCCTTTGGTGGGCCATTTTGAAGACAAATCTCTTACTTTTGCTTTTGCCCTTCAAAATGAGGCTAGCTTCAATTTGGGAAATAAAATTGTTCAGCTTCCTGATTCTCCGCAACTCACTCACCCCACTCATGCTTGTGGCAAGTGATCCTACTGTCCATGTACTTTTTTGTGGTAAAGATACACATTATATAATCCCAATTTCTTTACTCAAATTTATTTTAAGCTCTATTCACATTTTTGTCTTTGTGTCTCCACGTACTTTGGCACATCTCTAGCCATGTCTAGCAGATATTATTCATTCAGGACCACAAGGTAATCACATAGCCTTCCCTGCAATTCTAACCAAGACTTAGTAAAAACCCAATCCTAAGGTTAGGATTTCCCGTTGTGACTCTGTGCCACGCCTCAGATCACAACATTATGTGTATCAGCAACAGCTAGAATACCAGTACATCCAGATCCCAAACACACCCTCCCTTAAAGAGTTATTATGTTATATCAGGAGGGGGCTTCATCTTGACAGCTGCTGCCTGATACTCCTGGTGTCAAGTATATACTTCTGGGAAGTATAACAAATAAGACAAAGGGAAAATTTGTTAAGAGAATGATACTTTATTTGATATGAGTTCAGAGTATTATATAGTATCATGAGAAGCCACATAGTGTCCATGTATGTCATGGTAGTCATGGGGCTATATAGGTAATTGTTCCTCTTAGGCCATGAGGTTTGTCCAAGTAGTGTTCCTCTTGGGACTCAAAATTTTTGGTCCTGTAATAGATGGTCAAATAATAACAGTGCCACCAACTTAATGATTAGTCAGGGAATCATTCAGAAAGTCATTTGGGGTATTAGTTTCCCAAGAGGGGGTAATTGTAGACATTGCAACTATGGAGCTGTTTGCTAGTAGGTACTAGCCAAGTCAAGTGTTCCCCTTTGCTGAGGCAAAGGCAAGATCTGTGGTACTTCTTGATAATAGGGTTTTTGCGCCTTGGAACTTGACTAGGTAGGTGTTTCTGTCTGGTCTGTATTAAGCAATCCTTCCAGGTCCTCTGTGTGCTGAATTCAGTTTCTTTCCGTTTCCAGCAAGGCTCCAGGAAGGGGAGTTGACTGGGGGTGATTCCTCTGAAGAGGTCGCCTTTTGCTCTTTGAGTCTCTTGCTTTCCGCTATCTTGGCTTTGAGAGGTATGTGTTGTAGCGCTGGGACTTGTTCCATTGTGGGGGGGTTTCCCTGGGGTAATCTTTATGTATGGTTGTTTATTGTGGGTGGCTATCTAAGGTTAATATCCATATTTTAGTTCAAACAGTGAGTAGCCTGTCCCTTGGTTGGTGCAAATTGAGATACTAATAATGAATGTTTCACAAACAGTGGCATGTGTCTCTGGCTTTGCCATCCATTATTTTCTCAAGGGTTCTGATGAGGCTGCTGTTTAGGTGTTCAACTCCATGGTGACTTGTGGCCTTTAAGGTGAGGTTGTGAAGTGTTTAATGCTCTTTGTTTTCAGGTCATTATTCACCGTGTGTCCTGAAAGTTCCCTGGCTCCATCACTGATTATGTAGTATGGGGTCCCATAGTTGGTTATGATTACCTTATTGATGAAGCAACTGATTGTTTCTGCTTTGTGTTCCTTTGGTTGCCCAGCAGATGGGCCAGTGTGTGGAAAAGTTGATAGCTAAATTAAGAAACATTGTTTTTTTTGTTTCTGGGAAGGGGCCCACTACGTCCAGTCCCCAAACCTTGAATGGTTAAGGGTCTGGTACTGGATTGACTGTTGGCTGAGGAGCCTTTGTACTGGTGTATTTCTCACACACTGTGTACTTTTTCATAACGTCAATTATATCCTGTTTGAGGTTGGGCCACCATACTATCTCTTTTAATGTGAGGTATAGGTTGTTAGCCTTTGTATGTCTTAGTAGGTGGTGATGTCTTAATATGGTGTCAATTCTTTGTGTGAGTGGGATGTACGGGACATGCTTGTTGTTAATGATTTGATATACAGTGCCATTTGATACATGAAAATACTTTTTGTTCCTTACTAATGTATCATGGGTCAGTTGGTGTGTTGAGGGTCTTTCCCTTTGGTTTTATACTCAGTGTTGTATAGGTTTGGCCAGTCAGGGTCCAGGTGGTCAGGTTGATCCTCTCTTGGCTGACATAGTCTAGAGAGAGCATCCACTGTGAACAGCTCTGTCTCTTTTTGTATTGGATGTCCAAATTGAGCTGCTCTAGCAGGGAAATCCATTTGGCTTGTTACCGTGTGAGTGTGTTCTGAGTTTTAAAATAGATTAAGGATTTATTGTTAGTTAGTACTCAGATGTTTAAATGTCCTTCTAAGTAACATATCCTTTTCTTGCATGTGTGATATATTTCTAGAAATTTCTTTTGTGTATAGGGTATCTCTGCTCAGTGTTATTTAGCTTTCTACTCTCATAACATACTGGCAACAAGTCTTGCTGTCCTGGCTGGCAGATTTATAGCACTGCACTAATGGCGGTGTTGCTGAAATCCAACTCAAGCCTGTAGAACTGTTGCCATTTGGGTATTGCAAAATTAACACTTTGATCAGAGCTTGCTGTAGTAGCTGGAAATTCTTTTCACAATCAGGTGTCCAGATTAATTCCTTTTTAGCATTACCCTTGGTAAGGTCATTGATTGGTGCAGATATTTTTCTGCAGTCTTTGATGAATTTACTTAGGTAAGATACCATTCCAAGAAAGCATCTAACTTGTTTAACAGAGGTGGGGTGTTGCATGTTGTTTATTGTTACAAATGAACCAATGAGAGTTCATTATTTGGATTAGGGAAGACAAAAGTCTAATAGAAAGGACAGAAATGATAAGAATAAGGTATTGTTTATTATAGAATACTGTGATTAATATACTATATGGAGAAGGCCACTGGACCACAAGGAGCTGGTATGGTGGCATGTTACATGTAAGGTTTGGATCCAAGGAATAACTTGTGTGGGATCAGCAGGTCAAATTGATAATGCTCCTAATTAGGAGAAAGTGCCTGTCATTCAACATTGCCATCAGATTGGTTCATGTTGTTAGACACGTCAAGGGGTGACTCATCAAGTGCCCCCTGTGTATTGTAAGATACATTGGCAGGCAAGTCTGGGGACCAAGTTGTAATATTATGGGTTTGATTTTATCTGGATCTGCTTTGATACCATCATCAGAGACAATGTGGCCCAAAACAAAAGTTTCTTTTCCATAAATTGGCACTTGCTAGGCTTGGTGTAAAGTTTGTGCTTTTTGAGTCAATCAAGTGTCTTGCAGACATGCGTGAGGTGTTCCTCTTTTGTTTTTTAGAATATGATGACATTGTTGAGGTAGAATAATGTAAAAAGAGGATGTTCAGTGCTTGGTTCATCATTGTGAAAAATGTTGCAGGAGTGTTGATCATCCCAAAGTTCATTACCCTACATTCAAAAGATCCAAATTGTGTATGGAACACACTTTTTTGGTATGTCTTTTTCTTTTACTTCAACTTGGCTGTAACCTGAGGTGAGGTCAATTTTGGAGGAAAAAATTGGCTCCTGAGAGCCTTGCAAACAGATCCTCTATAAGCGGAAGAGGATATTTATTTTTAACTGTTCTTGCATTGAGAGCTCTGTAGTTGGTTACCAGAAGAGTGAGAATTCCCTTTTCTTTTTAAAGAAAATTGCTGCCCCCACAGGAATATGATGGATGAATGAAACCTTTGGCTAAGTTTTCTTCAATATGTGTTTTGGGGGTTTGTGTCTCCATGGGAGAAAGTCTGTAAAGGGGTGCAGTTTTGGGTATGGCCTTGCATAGATTAATTCTATGTTTGGCCTCCTGTTTGGGGGGTAGGTCTGTTAGTTATTTTTAATATATGAGTGTATTTGTTTAGGAGTGCTGCAAGCTCTGGGGGTTGTATTTTTGCTGTTTGCATGTTTTTTAAATTTGGTGTACCTCATTATGTGGAGTGTAATGTCTTTGGTTAGACGTTATGAGCTGTCCTAGTTTATGACTTGGACAAAAAATTTGTCCCTCATAATGAGGCTGTTGGGTTTTTGAGGATGTTAAAATTGACTCCATTGTGTTTGATGGTCATGTTCTTTGTTTTCCAACATACACTGGGGTCTACTTGGGTATCCCAGTCCATGCCTGCTACAATTTCATAGTTTATATTGACATGAAAAATCCTTTGATGTACGTTTGTATGCCTTGGAGGTCAATTCTGAAGGGAGTGTTTTCACCTTCAAGTAGAACATTTTATTTGTCTGCCATTCTGGAATACGTGAAGTTGGATTTGACAACTGGTATTTTGTACTTGGTTACAAATGGTTTTCTTACCATGATGTTTTGTGCACCATTTTCAAAATAAAATTTTCTGTGTATGTGATTTTTAAGTGAATGGGTAGACAAGAACTTGTGAGCAATCTTTAATTTTTACATTCATAAAGATATCAGATTTGAGGACAGATAGGATGCAAGCAGCAAAGTTTGTGCCTTGGTAAAATTTCTTGTCAGTTTGGGGGAAGACAGGGGCACTTAAGCCTGTTCCCCCTCCTATATTTCCTGTTCCTCTGTTTTGAGACCTTCAAGGTCAGAGAATGTGAGGTCAGATTCATAGCAGGTTGCTGTTTCAGCAGTGTTTATTTTTTCAGTATCTTCCTTCTTGGTATGGGAACAGTTTGCGCTCTGGATGATATTGCCATTGTTTTTATTAGATTTGACGTTGTTGTCGGAGTGGCTGGTGTTTTGATGCTTGTTACCATTGGAATCATCTCTTCCATTGCCGTTGGGGGAGCAGTTGCTGTTGTGTGTAAAATATTCTATATTTGTTTATTTATCTGCACCCTTGGCTTCTGCCATGAGCGCAGGCATGGAGGTGTTGGCCTCTGGACAGACAAGGGCAGAAACCAAGGGTTTCAAGCTGTTGATGAATGAGGCTTTTGTGTGCATTTTTCAGCTTGTGCTAGGTCTTGAATCTTGCAATGCAACTCTTCAAATTCATTGGTGTAAGCTGTAACAGTGGTCTTCTGAGGAAGATTGCTGAGCTGTATTGCAATGTCTTGGAGGGATTTGGTGACACAGAAATTGTGGGTGATATCTGCTGTTAACTCTTCCCATTTTTCAAGCTGGCTGTCAGTTTGCAAGTCAACCCAAGTGGCAAACTAGTTAGCTGCAGCCTCATACAGGCGTTTGCTGGATTCCTGAACCCATTTTTTGTGGAGTGTGTGGCTGGAGCGGAGTTTAGCGGCTGAGTGATTCAGCAAGTTAATAATGTTGTATTTGTTTTTACCAAAGAACTTGTTAATACCAATGTACTTGGTATTGGTAAATTGCCTGTGATAGGTTGTTTTGTGTTTGTTTGTGGTTGTGGAGAGCAATTGTATTGAATTATCTTGGTGCATACTTTGGTCATGACCAGTCCTTTGAATATGGTGCATCCACTAGGTATATCTTTTTCAATGTTGTGGGCGCAGAAGTACGTTTTCCAGGTCTCCTGGGATGTGGCCTAGTTGAGTACATGAGCAAAGATGGGCGGGTTTGGTCAGTCATTTTCTCTTTCATGGGTGTAGTAAAAAAAACTGTAGCTGCTAACAGTGATGAGGAGAAACTTTTGGGGAAGCTTCAAATATTGATTCAAGAAGAAGAGAAGTATATTTTGTTGTTTAATACTTTAGACTTATATAGCTTGTGCTGTGGTGGGGACTGAAGTTGGATCAATATGGAGGAGGTCATGTGCAAGTTGGATTTGAGTTGCTGGGTACCTGGAAAAGTCATGTGACAAAGGTTTGTTACCATTTCTGGAATGTTGAACTGAATATTGGATTGGCACCAAACCAGGAAATGCCTGGATTTTAAGTGTGTCAGCAACAACCAGAATAGCAGTACATCCAGCTCCTCAACAATAGTATGCAAGAAACACCTTGCATATTCCAATATAATTTTACACCACCTTGATCTGCTTGGGGGGTCATCCTATTTTTTCATGATAGTCTTGAAGAGGTGGGCAGAGATTGCTTGCTGTGTTTTCAAGTGAACAAGGATCTTTTTGAACTTGTGCTTCTTGACAAGAACCTGGTAGAAATAGTTTATGCCACCCTTCAAGGGAAGAATTAGTCTTGATTAGGTCATCTTTTTCTTTCTTAAAGCAGTTCACTGAATTGATTCACCGCCTTTTTGGATATGGTGTGTTATTTAAATACTCCAACCTGCTCAGTTTCAAAATATTTGATAAAGGGTGCAAAGGCTGCCTGGTTGGCAATAATATAGGAGTAGTGTAGAAGAGCATCATAAAAGATATTTGTCTGCTCTATTCTAACTAGGGAAAGGGCAGCAACACAATTAAAGTTGTCCTTGGCCTCTTTGCTTCCTTCTGTGTTGACAAGATTGTGCAAATAAGAGCTTTTTTCCAGATGGCAGCATAATGCTTGCCAAAAGTGAATTTAAATTCCCTTAAGGGAGCTCTTGAAGACTTGAATAAAAGCATTGTCCTGAGAATGCTCAAAATTAACCACAATATGAGTGTGGTAAGGTAAGCTCTCAGGCTGCTACTTGGTGGTAGCGGTGTCTTCTTCCTGGGAGAGGATCTTCTTCCTGCTCCATCTGGTCTCCTTGGTATTTTCTTTGGTAGTTGGGAGGTTTTATCCAACTTTTTCCTGAGAATGGTAAAAGCACAGACATATGTGCCCTGCTTTTTGTTGAGAAGTAAGTAGAAAACTAGGAGAACGACTAGATTTCTAACCTGCCCATGGATGTTCCACAGCTATATGAAGAGCTTTAGACAGGTTGAGAAGGTTCCACCTGCAAGCCAAGATTTGTGTTTCAAGAGATTGCACAAATCCTGGGAGGTTTCAAAGAAGATTGTACGCCCCTTTGCATTTGGGCTGTTGTCATGAAGAAGGAATCACTCATCATAATGAGATAGCTTTTGCTCCTCTGTTAAAATCAATTGGTCAAGGAAGGTAACACTGACACCTTCAGTGCTTTGAGAATACCTCTGATCAGTGAGGTATCTCTGTAGTTTGGTGGTCTCACTAACAGAGGCAAGTTGGGAATTGTTAAGATTGAGGAGGGCATCATTTACCACCTTGGTGGAGGTTTTGTCCCTTGTGGTGGGAATAACCTGAAAAATAAACCAGAAGTTAGCTGATACAGAGCATCAAAAGGCTCACTGCAGTTGTGGCTTACAGTTAATGTCTTAAATCTTGTAAATTAATAGGCTGTGAGGCTTTCTAGACAGCTAGTGGGTATCACATTTAAAGTGATGTTGACAGATGGCTTTTTTCTCATCATTACAGTTAAAGCTGTAGTCCTTGTAAACAAAGCCAGCTCCTCCCTTATTGTACATAATTGTGTAGCTAACAGGAAAGGTAAAAGGCACAGAAAAGGCGCCATTTCTATTGAAAATATTATGGATATTGTTCACATCCCATATCTCAATTTGGTCATCTGCAGGAGCACCAGGCTCAGGTTCCTGCTCCTGATCCTCCTCAGGCTCTGATGTGGGATCAGAGTGGTGGTTAAAGTTGAAAAGATTCTCTTGGGGATCTGAGGGGGAGTATACAAAGGGAGAGTATAGAGGGATTGTGTTAGAGCCAGCCTTACAGCGCCTGGTACGGGGTTCAAACCCCCACACCAGGCCTCCAAGCAAAAGTGTGGGCAGCTGCAAAAGCCCACTGGGGAATTCAAACCCCCAATCACCCACCAGGGTGGGTGTGGGGTAGTTCAAACTCCCCCCCCAGACAGGACCTGGCCTGGGGGAAATTGCGGCTCCCAATGACATTGGGGAATCCTGTTGTGTTCTGAGGCGCGGCACAGACACACAATGGGAAATCCAAACCTTAGGATTGAATTTGTACTAAGTTTTGGTTAGATGACAGGGAAGGCTATGCAATTACCTTGAAGCCCTGGAAGAATAATCTCTACTAGTTGTAGCTAGAAAGAGGCGCTGAAGTACTGAAGACACAAAGACAAAAATGTGAATAGAACTTAATTTTTATTGGTGAATATAAAATGGAATATATAGTGGTTAGGAATACCACAAAAAAGTACATGGACAGTAGGATCACTTGCCACAAGCATGAGTGGGGTGAGTGAGTTACGTAGGATCAAGAAACCAAACAATTGTATTTCCTGATTCAGTCATCAACTCATTTTGAGAGGCAAAAGCAAAAGCAAGAGATTTGTCTTCAAAATGGCCCACCAAAGGCAAAATTGACACATGATGAATAGAGTTATTCACCACATTACCCTCCACTATATTGGCCTTAGGGGGTGATATTTGCGGAGGAACTTGGCATGCACTCTAGCAAAGGGACAGCAACTGGAGAGGAGCTTTACAGTGTATTTGGACCCTCATTTGAAGGTCACTCTCAAAGGGTCAATCCACAGAGAGTCCAACTTATGTGTGCGCTCACCTACTCTGTGTTGTTAGTAAAGTACATGGTCACCAACATCAAATTCAGACAAGGGGGAGCGCCCAGCATTATTGGGAGAAAGTTCAAGCATCTTAGTCTTGTATGCAGAAGTGTAGGCAGTGGCCTGTATATCAATTATGCTGTTGACTAGATCCTTGATGTGGTTTTCAGGATTCATGGCCTTATCAGAGGAAAGCAGGGGGAGCCCAAGAGCAATGGGGTAGTAGCCTCTTGCCCATACAGCATAGCAAAGGGGGGATACCCAGTGACACAATGTTGCTAAGGTAATACACAAAGAGAGCAGCAGGTAAGTATAGGTCCTAATTGGCAGTGTCAGAGTAGGTGAGCTTTCTCATGATAAAGACCAGTATTGAATTTGCACACTCAACAGCCCCATTGGTAGAAGGGTTGTAGGGGGCAGAGAAAGACTGGTGGGACCCCAAAGCTTTGACAACAGAGGTTACCAGCTTGGCATTGAAGTTAGTCCCATTATCTGAGAGCAACATTTGAGGACAGCCATGGGGGTAGAAAACATCTTGTAACAGGAAGGCAGCAGTTGTCTTAGCCGTGATGTCCTTTGTATGGCAAGCTTCTACCCACTTGCTGAAGTGATCAACAGCAATCAGGATAAAGCAATACCCAGAACATGAGCGGGGGATAGGACCTACTGCGTCAATGCTGACAGTATGAAAAGCATGTTGAGGGGAACTAATTTGAATTTGTGGGCAAAAGCTCAAGGCCTCTGCAGCTGGCAGTTGTGACAAATAGCTATTAAGTCTGGGATCAGCAAGCAAAGATTTTCCAAGGAGTATTTCTTCTTAAGCCAGTCAAAAGTCTTAGGGATGACTCCATGCCCAGTCTCTTTATGAGCCTGTGACACTAACAAGAGGCAAAGACTGTGTTGTACATAGGGCAGGTATTGATCTTGTACTTTTTTGAAGAGCTGATTGTCGTGTATGAGGGTATCTTTGGATAGCTTGGACAGGGCCAGTTGGACCTCTTCTGTCTTGCTTTCCCAAGAAGAAGGGTATCCAATTAGTTTGTACAATTGGTCAGCCTCCGCAGGATGTAGAGCAAGAATGCGCATTCTGGATAGCCCATCAGTGTTCTGAAGTTGAATCCCAGGGCAATGGAGCACAGTGAAGTTGTAACCTTGCAGACGTAGGGCCCATCTAGCTAGGCGCCCTTCTGGCTCCTTAAGTTGATGTAATCATTTAAGCAAAGCGTGGTCAGTGACAACTGTGAAATGGGTACCATACACATAGTGGCAGAACTGTTTGATTGCATGCAACACGGCAAGACACTCCTTCTCTGTGAGAATATAGTTCTTCTTGTGCTTGTTTAGAGCGCATGAAGTGTAAGCCACAGGATAGTCTACACCCTCGTCATCTAGTTGTGCCATAATTGCTCCAATAGAAAGATTGCTAGCATCAGTGTATAGGATGAGCTCCTTATCATAGTTGGGATACACTAGGTTGGCGCCTCTTTGAGTTTTTGCTTAAGGGTTTCAAAGGCTTGCTGCTGACTGGCGGACCATTCAAAAGGGATATTAAATAATAGCTGGACTAGAGGTTTACTAGTATTGGCAAAGTCATGGATAAACTGTCTGTAGTAGCCCATCATCTTTAGAAAGACTTGTACTTCTTGCAGGTTGGTTGGCAGAAGCATTTTGTCAATGGCCTCAAACTTCTTAGTCATTGGGTGAATCCCTGTCTAAGTTACTTCATTGCCCAAGAATTCAAGACACTATTTAAAGAAGGCACACTTGGAAGGTTTTAGCTTGAGGCCAGCTTTCCAAATCTTAATTAAAGCCTCTTTGAGATAAGCCAGGTAATTGATGAAGGTAGTACTGAAGACCGTAATATCATCCAAATATACTAGAGCGCAAGAAAGCTTCAAGTTGCGGAGGATGCAGTCCATGGCCCTCTGGAAGGTGGCCAGGGCATTGCAGAGTCCCTGCAGCATGCAAGTAAGTTCAAAAAGACCTTCAGATGTAATTAGCGCGGGTTTTTGGCAATCCTTGGGCAACAGATCAACTTGCCAGTATCCAGATGCCAGATCCATTGCGGAGAAAACCTTAGAGCCTCCAAGACGCCGGAGAGCATCATCAATACACGGCCAGGGGTACAAGTTCTTCTTGGTCAAAGAGTCAATTGGCTGTAATCCATCACAATACAATGACCTCCATCTTTCTTCTTTAAAATGAGTAGCAGGGATGCCCAAAGATTTTGGGAAGGTGCCTGCAGCCCAGTGTCCAACAGTTGCTTGAGCTCTTTAGATACCTGGGTGTCCTCCACACAACTGCGGCAATATGGGTTAGCACAGAAGGGGGGGCGTCACCAGTGTCAATCTGATGGATAACGCCTTTGGCTAATCCATAGTTGGTACTGTCCTTAGCAAAGATGTTGGAAAATTGGTCTAGCAGATCTAGCGCCTCTTTCTTTTGAAGCAGGGACAGCTGTGGAAAGTCTTACACAGTGAACAAGGATAGAACTTGGGGTTCATTTCAGGTAGGTTAAAATCTTGGAATGTGCCAAAGAGGTGAAGAGACAGGACATCAGGAGCGCTCAAAAACTTGCCATATCCAACGACCTGCCCCCTAGACACGGTCATGGGGAGAGTAGTCCGGTTGGCTACCAACAATCAAACAGGGTCTTTATGGGTGACGTCTAGAATCCCAGGACAGAGATAAGGTTTGTTGCGCCCTAATGAGGGGGAGAATACAACTCCAAGAAGGTTTGTTCAGGTAGTTCATATGATATCTGGGAGTTTAGGATGGCCTGGGAGCCAGGGGGGATAGTGAAAGCAGACGTGGCTAGGAGAGGGATCCCTTCAGACGTAGGACAAGCTATAGGTGGACATCTCATGTTTGAAGAGTGGGTGCAATATTTGAGGTTGAAACCCCCAGTGGGGTATTCCAAGGCACATGTCTTAAGACGCTTCCTGGGAACTTTAACCAGCTCTTCAAAGATTAGAGGGATCTCATATACCAGAATAGAGAGGTAATCATCTTTTAAGTTGATTATTACATTATATTCCCTAAGGAACTGGGTGCCAACTAAGAGATTGTACCTCTTGTTTTGCCAAGACAACTGCTGGTGCAGCTAGAGAAGCTTGCCAAACCAAATGGGTAGAGCAGGTTACGCCCCTATGGCGCAGGTCATAGACAATCCAGTTGTGCCATACAATTGGTGATAATTAAGGTCAGGGGCAATTTTGAGTTTCTTCACAAGCTTGGAGGAGACAACGTTGACTGGCAAGCCAGTGTCTAAGACGGCCTTGATCTTCACTCTTTGAATGGATATCTCTACTCAAGTGGTAGTGCAACCAAAGGGTGTAAGGACAGCCAAGTTATCTTGAGCTTCTGCTAGTTCCTTATCACACCACTCAATCATGCATCTCAACCCTGGGAACTCATTATAAATAGTTTGGAGAGGGAGCAAAACAGATACATTCTTGAAGACAGCGTCAGAAACCTCAGCAGCTTCTTCTGACAACTCCACTAGCACAGAGGACCTCTTAGCTTGAGTGAGGTAAGGGCAAGAGACTAATTCTTTGGCTTCAGGCAAAAGCTTAGCAGTAGTTGTAGTCTTTCCTGATTGCAACTTATAGGGGACTATAATGGTTTTGGGAACAGTCAGGACAGAGCATCCATATGTATTGGCGTTGTCTGTATCAGAGTTATCCAGGTCAGAGTTGTCAGAGATATTGTGAAACAATAGGAGGATAGGAGGAGCCATATTATCAGAAGGCTTGGAGTCAGATATGGAGGGAGGGATTGAAAGAGACTGGAGAGAATAGTCAAACAAGAGCGTCTCTGCCTCTAGGTTGACTTTTCTTTTCCTGTCTGCTCTTTTGGATCAGCTCCTTCAACCTGTGGGTTGTTGCAGACTCAAGAATGGTGACCTATCTGTCCACAGTTGTTGCAATCCTGGAGTCAAGGGGGATTTTGCAAGATCATGGTAAGAATGTAAGGACCACAGAAAGACAAACCAGAGTTAGAAGAAGCTGAAGTCTCAAAAGACTGCTCCGGAATGGGTAAGGTGCATGTCTTGCAATAGAGTTTTTATGCTCTTCATAAAGGAAAGCATAGCTTTATGGGCTTTGAAGTGAAGACACAGAAGCTGGTTAACTTTGTGAGCTTGAGCGCAAGCCATGTAAGCTTCATAGCTGTCAATTGTCTGCTTGTGATCAGTTGTTGTCCTTCCATGTATAATCTGTCTGTGGACTCAGCTAGCGTCTCCTTAGGCTTGAAAGCAATGTGCATAAAAGCGTACTTTTTTACTTCCAGGCTAAGGTTATCATCAAACTTGTTACTCAGAAGCTGCTTCCAATCTTCTCATGTCTCAATAATGGGTAGTTCAGGCACCACCACCTCTTGGCAAATTAGGTGTAGACATGTCAGATTAGCTCTTTCTTAACCTTGTCTGATGCTTGTTTTATGGCAGTTTTGTAGATAGTTAGGGAAGCTGCAATGGTCAAGATTTTGGGGTCAAAGTCTTGCTTAAAGGTAGGCTTAAAATGTGCTTTGGGAGTTGGACCACCATTGTTGCTATTGAGTACTTTTATACACATGGAAAACTCTGCTTTGGATTCAGAGGGGGGCTGTCTAGCACATAGCTGACAAACACTCTCTTCAAGGGTAGTCAGGGTCTCAACAACGCGGGCACCTGTATTGACGGCTTGTGTGGTCTGTTGTGCAGTAGCATCTAGTTGTAGATCTTGGGTGGTCACTACTGTGGAGAGCTCAGCCAGTTGAGTAGTAAGAGATGGTCCCACTGAGAGGCAAGGGGCAAACCTGTCGTTCACAGAGTTGATCAGTTCACTCATCTCTTGTATGTCTCTATCCAGCTCAGTATGGTCCCACTTCAAGTGATCTACCTTGTTAGCTAGGGCAATTAGTTCCCTAGCACATTAAATTTGATGGGCTCCTGGTAAGCCAGGGCAGCAACCATCTTTTTCAAAAACCCCAACTGGACTAGCAGCAGTTGCCATCATCTCATGTAGGGCGGCCAGTTCTTGCTTTAGCTCAGCAACTTGAGCAGTCAACTTAAGCACTTGGGGATCAGGTTGAGGCGTCTCAGCAAGACGCCCTTGACTGAAAGTAGTTGTACATAGCTCTCAAATAGCGTCCCATATTCTCTGCTCTCAATCCGCCAAGTCATCAGAAGGGGGAGAGGGCAGAACATCTGGCTTGGGGGTAGATAATTTGTTCACTTGACTCTGGAGCTTGGCTATAGCATCAGCAGTGGCAGCTCTTTCTTGATCAAACACCATATTGAGTTTATTAAGGCCGTTATTGGTAAAGTCTGCCACCTGCTGTAGTTGCTCAAATGAATACATACTGAATGCATTGAGCTGCTGCACAAGTTGTTTGAAGTCAGAGGGATAAGCGTTTAAAGTGGAATCTACTTGATTTTGCCAGGGTTGTTCTAGCTGGTGAAACTTGTGTGGATGCTCTCTCACATATTTGGGGATAGACTGGCGCATTTGTTTGATAGAATTAACCAAACAGCTCTGGGAGGTAACAGAGTTGCGCTGATTGTCAGATACCAAGGAAAACTGTGAGAGAGGGGGGCTAAACTAACTAAGTTTGGCTCCCATCTCGGTGAAACAAACCACCAGGATGCCATCCAGTGGAGGACTGGATGGCTGCTCAAAGGGGAGATCACAGGGAGGACACAGGAGACAACTGAGGGAAATAGGCGTTCAAACCCATCAGTAGTAGGCCGGTGAGCAACCAAGGGGTGCAGGAGGGAGCAGGAGAGGACCCTTTGGAGGACCCAAGGGCATTGGATGGCTCTGGACCACGCTTGGGAGAGGAGTTGTGGGAGGCACATCTCCTTCAGAACCAGGTAAAGTGTGTTCCACGGCATCCAAATCCAAGTCATCACACATCAGGCTCTTGACTACTGCCTCCCCTGAAAGAAGAAGGCTGTCAGGGAAGCCCCAGAGACTGGAAGGGTCTCTAATCACAATCTGGGCAGACAATGAGATTTCCCCCCACAAGTCTGGGGAGGTGGACCACAGTAACAACAGGAACAGAGCCAGAGAAAACACTACAAATTTAAGGGCTGGGAGTATCATAGAAATGATTGCCGCAAAATTTGGGGCAGGTGGGTAGGATTTCCTGGACAAAACAGAGGAAAAATATCCTGATAGGGTAGTCTTAGAACAGGATTCAAGGAGGAGCAACTGGGTGGGTCTGAGCAGCTTCACTATAGCCTCGGATACCTTTAATAGCAACAGGAAGCAAAAGCAGGTTTGAAAACAACAACTTTTAAGAGAAAGTTCAAGATAACAATAGAAATTATAATTAAATTCAATTGTAAATTTTAAGTTCAAACTCTGGTTTCAAAAGCAAAAGCCAAGAAGACAACAACCAGGTAAAGTAATACTAATATAGGGACCCAGAGGAGAAGCCAGGTTTGAAACCAGTTGGGACAAGGTAAGCTTGTGAACAACTACTAACACTTTAATCTTTAGGCTGCAGGACTCAAACTGGGGTCCCAAACAACAGAAATTAATTAAAATGAATTTCAAAGGCTTCCAAACTTTAATATTTTTTGAAAATAGACAAGCAGGGGACTGGAAGTCCCCTTGCTGCATTAAAGGAAATGGGTTTCAATTGAAAGTGAGTCACATGACATCTGGATCTGGATCCAATTGGCTAGAGGAAAAACTTTTCTGGATAGGACTAGGGGGACTGGAGGGTTTCATTCTAGTTTCAGCGGTCAAATCTGATTGGCTGGAAGATATACTGGACATTTGGAATTCACTTGAGTTGTCAAGCATCAATGTGGCAACCTCTGATTGGCTAGCTCTAATGGTTTTTAAAAGTGGGCAATACCAAGCTAATAAGTAGTCTAAATTATCCAGTGTTTCTTCCCAGGAGGGAGCGACCAAAGGCAAAGGATCTGAGGGGTAGGCTAGCAAAAACCTCTCATCAACTGTGTGTGCTAAATCCTTTAGAGAATGGCGGGGTTTGGCTGGCGTTTTTGAGCCTTTCTTAGTGCGGCAAGGGAAAATTGCGCAGTCCAATGCCAGAGGTGGCAGTGAATTTACAAAAACAGGGAATGGATCCACTGTTGGTAGGCAGCAAACTGGTCCCAGTGATGAGTAACTGCTGCTTGTAGAGACAAGATTTCTTGGATGTGGAGCCCCAACATTATTTGATGGTGGGCCAAAGCAGGATGAACAAGGACAATAGTAAGTGTTCAGTGGAGCTAGCCGCTGAGAGGAGATGCTGTGGAATTTGAGGAGCCACAATCAATTCATAGTATTCCACTTGACTGAACTGTAGCTGAAGGCAAGGGATGGCTCCTTCATGGGCTATCCCAAGGGCTGCCAACATGACTTGTTCTAAGTCAGGGGTACCCATGGGGTAAGCAACTAGGCAGGGGCCATTCCCAAGGTTCAGTACAGTAGGGATAATATGCTGGTTGGTAATATCCTCCTCAATAGGAGGGCTAGTAATCTCAGGTGAAGTTGGCTCTTGTATAGGCGGAGGCAAAGGACCTGAAAATGTGGATGCAAAAGGGATAACCAAGGGGCTTACAGCCCCTGTAGTGAGCACCATTTTTGTTGTGTTCTGAGGCGTGGCACAGACACACAACAGGAAATCCTAACTTTAGGATTGAATTTGTACTAAGTCTTGGTTAGATGACAGTGAAGGCTATGCAATTACCTTGCGGCCCTGGAAGAATAATATCCTCTAGTTGTCGCTAAAAGAGAGGCGCAGAGGTACTGAAGACACAAAGACAAAAATGTGAATAGAACTTAATTTTTATTAGTGAATATGAAATGGAATATATAGTGGTTAGGAATACCACAAAACACTACCAGGATGGTAGGATCACTCACTACCAGCATGAGTGGGGCAAGTGAGTTGTGCAGGATCAAGAAACCAAACAATTGTATTTCCTGATTCAGTCATCAACTCATTTTGAGAGGCAAAAGAAAAAGCAAGAGATTTGTCATTGAAATGGCCCACCAAAGGCAAAATTGAGACATGGTGAATAGAGGTATTCACGACACACCCAGTCCCAATGCTACAATTGGGCTGGGTGCGCCCAATGCTGTTCTCAATCAGGTCTTCTGGGTTCTGCAGAAGATCTGTTATCAATCAGATATTCTTCAGAATTCAACCAGCAGTTTTGCTAAAACTCTGGTTCCTGCTGCTGTTTATGCAGCTACTTCTACTGCTGTTCCTGCTTTCTCTGATCACCCCAGCTGTACAGATTTTCTAGTGGACCATCTTGTAGCCACTGGGTTTGCTGTTAATGCAGCCAATAAATTGGCTGCAAACAGCACCTCAGTTAAGTTGCAAGACTCACAGGTTCCTGCAGATGTCTTAAACCTGAAGAAGAAATTGCCTCATCCCCCAACTAAACAGAATCTCATACTTAAGATTCCAGCCAATTATCTATCATTTGCCAACAGAATTCCCCTGCCCAGACCAAGTCACTAAGATCCCAATTCTCACTTCCCAAGCTGCACTTCATTACTTCTCAGAAGCCAGTACACAAGAGTTAGGACACCAAAAGCTCACAAGGAGTAGGAAGTGGTATATTATAAGGTAGACCAGATGAATGGTATAACAACCACTTCCTCACACTTAAGTCAATTGCAGATAACATCAAATAAAGTGAATGAATCTATCATTTTTTTGCTTTATTATGATTCCAATTTATACATCACTTAAGCAGAAGTCAGACCAGAAGACTAGAGTACCACCCTAGACCTACACCCATGAACTACCATCCAGGTCCAGATCCTGAAATGACTGGCATCCCATATGACTCCTCTCTTCCACCCCTTTCACAGCCCCACAATCACAGTAGAGCTGGGATGGTCATTCTGAACATCCTCAGTCTGGCTGAAGTTGTTGTCCTCAACCTTGATGCCTACTTCTCCTTAGCTGCAGGATTGCTTTACCATAACTATTCAGTTATTTTCCTCTATTGGGCTCTTGTGACACACTACCTTAATGGTCTGAGTTCTCCTTTAGCACCTTGATATATGACAGCCACCGGCTATGACAGATTGGTCTGGTTTCCTCTGAACCAGGGAAGGTATGTGTGTCTTTTCAGGAACTTTAGCCTTATTAGGCTGCTTCTTGGGGGTGTTCTTGGGTTTTGGCCTTGGGAGGATTGGCCTTGCACTTGAGGTCTTGAAAAAAGCTTTGAGTTGGATTTGGAAAAAATATATAATGCAATTAATCAAAATATGGGAATTTGGGAGTCATCTTTTAAAGAGAAAAATGAGAATGTTTTTAATATAAAAGTATGAAATATTTTTACATAGAATTATATAGAAAATATGAAAATATATAATATCAGAATTTTAGAGTTTTTTGTATTAATCTTTTTCTAATTAGTGTAAATATGTAAAACTTTGAGTTTTAAATAAAAAATTGCAGTTGAAATAGTGTATTCAAGATGCTATAATCAAGATGCCATCACTCAAAAGCATAGGGAATTTGCACATATTTTTTTAAGATAAAAAATCTACAGTGAAGCTACCACAAATGGGCTAAAGAGTAAGACTTGAATATCTCATAAACTAGCTTATACAACTGGGGCTAAAAAGTACCCAGCTGTTTAAAGAAGATAAAAAATACATATATGCAAAGCTTCATAAGTTTACTTACATTTTTTATTGATATGGTTTTTGTATGAAATAATAATTTTGAAAAGAAAAAAGCAAGAATTGAGATTGGGGAACCAATATAGTGTATTGTGGCGTCACATGTAGTTTTCTCTTATTTTTGCATATTCATTGTGCACTTCAGATTATTTGAATGATATTAAACCTAGTGGAGTTCAAATTGATGTTTATCAAAATGTTATAACTAACACTGTACATATTAAAAACACTAATAACATATTTTATTGATAAGAACCCCTTCAGTGTATCCTGATATAGAGGACAAGTTCCTTAGATCAAAGTTCCCAAGGTCAAAAGTGCAAAAATCGAAAATGGGACCCCCAAAAAGTGCAAAAATCAAAACACTATGTAGGGTGCAAAAATCAAAAATATCAAAGATCAAAGTGCAAAAATTGATTTTCTGGAGGTTAACTTTGAAGCAGAATAAAGTACAGTTTGCTAATATAAAAACTATATATTTTAAAATCTATTCTAGACTAAAAAGACCCCAAGAAATTCATTTCTGCAATAAAAAATATATGCTAGATAGTAATAAATTTTAAATTACCTGTTTTTTAAAGAAAGTTTATTTTAGTTTCAAAAGAAAAATTAGACTAGAATTTATATGTAACTGTATTAAATTAAATATAAAATATGAAACAAAAGAAAAACTGCTTTATAAACTATAAGTTTAATAAAAAAGGTTAATTCAATTTCCAGCTTATGTAAAGCTATAATAATGCTTCAGTATAAGCAAAATAAAGGATTTTTCCTGCAAGATACAAGCATATGATTTTTGGGTATTTTGGTTTATTAGGGATCTTATTTCAATGATAAAAGTTATTCAAGTCTATCATTAAAATAATATAAAGTAGATTAATTTCTTATTAAAGCTATACTATACAATTTTATATTTAATAAAAGATATAGTCTTATATCTTATTTATAATAAGTCACAATATTCAAAGATATCAAGAATCTGCCACTTACATACCATAAAATGAAGACTTGAATATTTTTATTTTAAAAAGACAGTACTTTCACCAAAAGAAGATATAGATAGTTTAAATTTGTATACCAAAAAGAAACATTACATACATCTTATTTTACTCTAATACATATAGTAAAAAGATATAGTAGAAGATAATTGAGGGTAATAATGAGAGATGATAATAAAATATAATCAAGGGTAAGAATGGAAAGAGAATAGTAGAAGATAATTGAGGGTAAGAAAGGAGAAAAAGAAAAGAAAAGAAAATGATAAGAGAAGAGAAGAGAGAAGATGAGAAGAGAATAGAAGAAAAAAGAAAGTTTTTTTCTACTTGGTATCAGATTTTATATGATCCACCCTCTTGACAACGCAGAAATTTTTTAAAAGTTTTGAGGAGGAATGAGAGGTGGAAAGTAGAGGTGGAAAGGAGAGGTGGAAAGGAGAGGTGGGAAAGGAGAAAATTCAAAAGAAAAACCTTCAAAAAAACCCCAAGAGCTTATTGCACTTTGATTTAGGCTTTTCAATTTTGTCCCCTGAAAAAAACATAGGGAAACATAGTACAATATTATATTAATTTAATATTTTTTAAATTGCCTCCAAAACATACCAATTTATTAATATTGCAATAAACTAAAAACCTACCAAAAAACTTTATTTCTTTTTTATATATTCAAATATAAGGTCTTAAAGAATCTACATGAGGAATTTCAAAAGTTTTTATTAATTATTTAAAATTTTATAAGCTTATAAAAAGTGTGACTAAATCTAAAAATTCAATTTGTGATTTCCTCACTTTTGATTTGAGGAACTTAATAAAACATAATGAATAAAATATTAATTTTTTGCAAAAATTTAATATTAAGTGGACCTAGTTTTTTAGTACCTTTTTGGATTTTGATTGGATTACTTTTCAATTTCTGCATCCATTAAGAAACTATATGTAAATTTTTAAATAAATTTTTATGAGACAAAATTTTATTTTTAAAAATAAAGGTCTTATAATAGTATTTTATATTAATATTTGAACAAAAAAATTAAAAAATTTGCCTAAACTTAAAAAAGCTTTTTTAGCTCTTGATTTCTTTTTTTACATATAGAAAAATTTTAATTCTAATTTTTTTTAAATTTTGATGTGTCAAATATTAAATTGAAGTTTTTTTGCACTTTAATTTTTGCACTTTCAATTTTATCCCCTCTATTCAAATGAGTAAATAAATTCTATTTTAAAAGCTAAATTTAAATAAGGTGTGTTTTAAATTGCATCAATTTGGGCACTTCAAACTTGGTTTTTCAATTTTAGCTTCTAATAAACATTTTAAAAAAAGTCAAATTTAAGAAAAATATTAAATTTTTGAAAAGATTTTTTATTGAAAAAAAGTGCAGAGATCAAAAAATTCCATCAATTTGGAGATTTTGATCTCCACACTTCAACTCAATGCACTTGCCTGATATAGATAAGTTATAAAACACATATACCAAAAGTGGTTTTTTAACCAGGCAATGATTGTCAGAACTTTTGGTTCTGCTATTGGAACTGGTGGTCCAATTATCATTTGTTTTATTGAGTATATGTGTAATCTTGGCCATTCTGTTAAATGGAATGCTTGCATGTCAACAAGCACTATCTACAACGTCTTTTTGGTACTTGGTAGGGCAACAACTGACAATTTCCAAGAGAGGCAATATGTAAGTGGTGGCTTCTCTAGCTGGCGGCTTACTAAGGTTTTTGAGAACTGACAAGGGTCTTCAAACTTGGAATGACTTTTACTGTGAAAAATTTCTGTGTTAAGTATATCTTATTTTTTGTCTGCCTTTCATTAGTCCAATGGAAGGTCTTTTATAGAGATCACATTCTCTTGCCAGGAGAATTCATCTGACGCTCCTAACTCTTGCTTGGCCAGTATTTACATCCTCAGACTGCCAGCATCAGTGTGGGGTTCCTGTTCACCAGTCCCCAAAGTGTGTCCTGGGTCATAGCCAGGGACTGGCTTGGAGGAGTTTTCATTCCCCAGCAGTGGTGAGTGGGTGTCCAGAAACTTGTACTTTTCCTGCATAAGTGCAAACTCTTCCAGCACCTTCTCAATGACTAGGTGGGAGTCCCCATCATACACCTGTACTTCAGTGGGCGCTAGCCCCTCTGTGGGCCTGTACCAATCCTTTAACAACCTGTTAAATTCATTTCCTATAAACTCCCTTCCCCTATCTGTAATCTCAAGATGCCTAGTCACTTTTTCTCACTCCTCCTGGGCAGAATTACAGGAGGTAAATCTTCTACAACCTTGACAATAGGTATTATCCTTCCCTTGGCTAGGGTAAAAGATATGGGGTTGCCCACTCATAGGGCTTGTATTTTTATCACAGGAAAATATGAGCAGGAGTTATAATAGGCTTTTATTCACAATCAGAAGGAAGATCCCCTTAGAAATCTTCTGATATAACGCCTGGGTGGTGGGAACAATATGGGTTTGTCAATACTTGGAGTCCTCCAACAATTTCTTGGACTCCTTGTACTTGGTCTTGGGCTCCTGCATCTTTATTTTGGGCTCATGTGGTCTGTTCCAGCTCAGAATTCTTATCCTTAGCCCTGGATGCTGTATCTTATGCTTCTGCACCTTTAGCTTGGTCTTCAGCCCCTTCTTTAGTTCTAGTGGCCTTTGTAATCCACTTGATCCAGTCCCTGAAAAGCCTCAGATAGCTTCCCCTTTTATAGCTCCTTGTTTCAGTCCAAAATCTCTCTCAGAACTCTTCTTTTCCAAAGCTTAAACTATCCAGTTTTTCTCTCTACAATATATTAAACTCAATAACTTACTTCAGCTAATGAAAGCCCTGGATTTTCTGCTTCTGCTCCTTTATTTTTTAGGCTTTAACTCTTAAGTTAAAGCCCTCAAAACATTGATCAAATAAACTTTGGCTCATAGCCAATCACATGCCTCAATTCAACTGTTTCCCCAAACAGTTTACCCAAATGACTTGCTCTTGACTATGGTTTGACCTCAAAGCTATCTTGCTCCAGGTAAACAACTGCTTTGTGTTTCAAACGGTTTTGCTGTGATTCCTGTCACATTTCTCTGGCATATCTCAAGTGCTTTTGCCTATGTTTCACATAAGGGATTTTCAAACCCTTGATTCTTCAAAGTTTCTCCAAGTTTGTCCACAGTTTCTTTGAAATTTTGCGCCTTCAAACTTGCCCATTGCTTGTCTCTCAACTCTTCTAGTTGTTCATGGCAAAATTTGCATATTTGCCTCACAGTTTCTCTGTCCTGTTTCTGGCCTCTTTCTGGCTTCTTCCCAATCAATCAACTCTAATAAATTCACAGTTTGATCACTGTGAATAATTCCTTTCTCTCTTTCTTTCATTTTATATGATATTTAATTCTTTTATATCATATCTTTGGAAGCTTAAAATTCTTATTAAACTTCTTCTTATCTTAATATTTCCTCTCTTAGGAAACCAAAATCAGTGTTCCAGCCTTTATATCCAGTCTGACTAGTCCTTCCAAGACATCTTATATCTCCATATCTAGTCCTGCACTATCATTTTCTGGTTCTTCAACCAGATCTTCAATCATATCTTCTAGATCTTCAGCTTAACCAGTAATCAGTTCATCCTAGTCCACTAACAGCCCCATTCTGTCCTCAAACAACTTATCTTCACTAGGAACCACCTTGGTTCCACCTGCTAATGAACCCTTTTTGGTTTCAAACTTTAACATGGACCAACAGTCCCTCAACTAGTCTTAACTTTGATCATACAGTCCTTCTTACTAGTCTTCTCTGCTGATCTCATACTATGAACCACCTTGGCTCTTTATCTCAGTCCCCATTATCAGAACCTGTAGACCCAGGCATGAGTCTACATTGAACTGGAGTTTGACTGGGCCCTTACAAGTGGCAATCCACTTAGGCCATTCAACCATAGATAAATAAAGTCTATGCCGTTGTTTTTACTCACCCAGGTGATAAAGCCTGGGTTTACAGTAGCAAAGTAATCAGCTTTACTTTCCAGAGGCCTGATCACACCAAGTTCTGTGGCTGCTTCCCCAAGAAACTGCCTTGGTGACACCTCTGAGCAAATCTATGCCCTCAAATGCTTACTTTGGTTTCTCCCTAAAGCTCCCATAGGGATATAAACAAGGAAACCCTACCAGTCCATTAGGTAGGATGCTTGCTCACAGACCTCCTGTAAGCGTATCAGGGTATGTAGAGCCTTCAGAGCTCTTCCCCTCCTTGGCAGCCTGCGCTACCTGTCAGGGGTCCAAAACTCACAGCCCTGGTAGGCAAGTCCCCTACCATGCTGGCATACACTTCTACCCTGGCACCCCGCGTTACCTGCCAGGGTCTAAACATCTTCCAACCTGAGTAGCACACACTACCCATCAGGCTGAAGCACTCCCCACCCCAAGCAGCTAAAGTTCCCTGCTGAGCTATCATATTCCTCACCCCTAGCAGCCACAGTTCCCTGCTGGGTGAGGACCTCTAGCTCACAGCAGCCAATATCTTCTGCTGGGTGGAAACAACATCTGCCCCTAGTAGTCTTTACACCTACTAGCTAGGCCTTACCTTCCCTAGTAGATATCATTCCCTACTAGGCCTCTATCTGCCACAAACTAACAACACATGGACCATCTTTAGCATAGTGTCTTTATTTGAAGTCAAATCAACCCTCATCTTCAAAACCGTTTACATGTGGATCATCACAATCAGCCCTCAGAGTCAGGTATCCATGCAATGGCATGGGATTCAATATTATTTTACCCTGTACTGGGTACTATTTACTTCATTGCTATGCATGATCATTGGCATGCTAGATGTGGCGGTGCCAATTGATTGTTTTATTTATAGAGCATAATTATAGAATGTTTGGTAACTTTTCACAGCAGGAATTTGCAGTGCCACTGGCAGACTGTAAGTGAGAATTAATCCTAATCCTTGTTATTTTCAGTGAATCTCATTGTCTTCTTAGTGCCTTTTTATCAAACCTTTTTGCTTCTGACCCAATAGGATGCTAAGCTATTTTGTAATAACTCTGGCCAATCAGGATTTGTCCATAATAGAATACTTGGGATGCTCCTAATTGGCCTTGCATCCATTGTCCTGAATCCATTTTTTCAAAAGCTTCTGAGATCAATTAGGCTTGACTGTAAGCTATCAGAAGCTTTTTTATTATTGGCTTAGTAGGCCTTCATTTTATAAAGGTTTTAGTTTATCTGGTCACTATTCATTTTACTAAGGCAAGGCAAAGTCAATAGCAAGTCCCTGACAATGATAATCACTAGTAGTACTACCTTAGTGGTGTTGTTTAAGGTTGTTCTTATTATAAGTGTCTTGGATTTATGCTATATGAGAATCTTCTGATTGTATAAAACACACTTTAATTTAGAGCAGGAATAGGTTTATTTTAGTTTGTGATAAATGGTGTAAATTGAGATGTTGTAAAATTGATATGGAGTAAATCACCTCACACTAGGGAATTTCATATGTAAATAAATTAGTGGAATAAGGATAATTAAATTGACTCACAATGATAAATTGAGATGCCTTACTTTTGAGATGCTTTACTATGAATTTATATTAAAAGGTTAACTATTTTAATATTTTTATTTAATTTGATTCAAAATTGCTAAAACAAAAAATTCTATCTTGAATCAAATTTGAGATGGTGTATTTTGATATGCTGTTTTTAAGATAGTGTAGCCTACAAGGAGAATCACTATCTATCAAACAACCAGGTTCAGAGAATTAATTAAAAGTCTGCTACAAATTTTGTAATCTGACATCACTATAATAGCAATATTCAATTCACAGTGTCAGGATATAGCATCCAGGAAGAGGACCCATTAGTTGGCAACAGCGCCCATGTTGACACTAAAAATATTGACAGTGGCCATGTGGACACTTTTAATGATGACAATATAGTAAAGTGACAACCTGGGCTTACATAATGTTGTATCCTGGATGTCAACACTTTTTTAAGTAACAAAACACTTTACCATGAACATTTTTAATATGTAATTTTTTAAAATAATTTATACTAAAATACCCCAGAGAGTCCAAAAATGTAATAAAAAATACCACAAGTAATAAGAATAAGGAGATATAAGCAAGTATTTTTCAATTTACTATGTAAATTACACTCTTTATAACTAAATTTTTTTTATTCCCATAAAAATTAAAATACAATGAACCAAAAATAAAGATATTTTTATATCTTAATACCTACAAAATATAATAAAATCCTAATTTAAGTTTATTATACTTTATATAAGCACACCTGAAAATATCTCATACTTTACAAATAAATTAACAAAATATAAGATATTTTTTATAAACCCATATTGAAACTGTATCTGAAACCAATCATTTATACCTAAAAAGATTATTAATATCTAAAAAATTAAAAATATATAAAATCTAAAAGTAAAAAATATACAGGTAAATCAAAGCAAGGTTTATTGGGCTAATTAAAGCCACCAGCAAGAGCAGTGAGAACATCTTCTAGGTAATTCTTGATATCCACCACCTTGTACTTCTTCTTGATCACCTTCTGGACGTCCTCCTGGTAGTCCTGATCCTTGGACTTCCTCTTCTTGGGGGCCACCTGGTTGGCCAGGTTGCAAAACTTGGAAACAGTCTGGGCCTGCTCCTCCTGCAGCTTCTGGAAGAACTTGTTGTACTTGGGGTTCAACCCAAACTTCACCTTCAGGTGCTTGTGACAGACTTCCAGGCTGGACATAGTCTTCATCTTCCCCTTGAGGCAGGCGCTCTGGCAGTTCCAAGGGGCAGTAGCCCTGCTCTTACCTCTCTAGGAAGTCAGCTTCTTGCCTACCCATTGCTGCTAAAAGTAATCAAGGTAGCATTTGAAGATGGTGGAGTGATTCTTGATATAAGCGTCCTCTAGAAGGGCCTCAAAGCCAATCCCAGTATACTCTGGCTGCACAAAAGCCAAGGCAGCAAACTGGGTCAGGGCAAAGCGGCACTTCCCTTTACTATTATTAAGATACTTGCCAAAAAGCTCCTTCTCACTCTTGAGGTGTTTGATGAGGGCCTGCCTAAAATGAAAGAAGCAGCCCTGAACTTCTCCATTGAAGGTGGCCTCCAAGGCTCTGAACTGAGTAAGATCAAAGTCCATAATGATCACCTTTGGCCCAAGTGAGCGTGCATGAGCTAGCTGCTCTGCGGCTAGGGTGGACTCATCCTTCTCAGCAGAGGAGGGATTAGCCCTTGTGGCGTGGGTAGGAAGAGGGAGCTGGTTGGCAGGAAGGGATCTCAAAGCATCCCAAACAATTTTGAATGCCCTGGCATAGACCTCTGTCTTGGCATCAGGCAGGAGAAAGAAAACAAGAGGGATAACCTGGGCATCAAATTGCCCATGCAGGAACCAAAGCTGCTTGAAAAGGGTGAGAAAGGTTGCAAATGTGCTGTTGCACAGCCAGGTGGTAGCAGTGTTGAGCTTCTCAAGGTTTTAGGTTGTGGCGCAGGCAATGTTCCTATCCTCCACTTCCTGCCTATTGTCATGGAGCAGGAACATCTCTACATTCTTGGTTTTCTTGGGGGCGTCAGAAAAGACCAGGTCTTTGATTTTGGTGGCACTCTTGTACAGGGGGTTTGAGGCTTGGCGCCTATCACTAATAAACTTAACTAACTGGTTGTGGGTTGGTACCCTCTTCAGGTTGGTTGGGAGGAGGTACTTGCAAGTAAGCACAGAAAGCTGGGTGGAGGAAAGGTCCTTGGAGGTAGGCATGATCTGCACAAGGTATCATTTCAGGAGACAGACAATGGTTGTATTGGACATGATGCATGTATGCTACCCTTAATGGTTTGTAACAAGTCCCAGTGCTCAGTATTGAGCCGCACTGGGCAGCAGCAGTCCTCACAGGTATAGTGCCGGCTCTTGAAGCCCTGGTTAGCGTTATTGCAGCTGAAGATGTAACCATTTGCTACCATGGCTGCCCCATTTTACACTCATTGTGGGGAAGTATTTTGGCAAGGTGTAAGGAATCTTAAACTACCCATTAACATTGCAGATATTGTGGGCAACAAGAGGGTCTCATGGGCTAGCAGGAGCATGACAGAAGTCAGAGAATATATAAGGGCAGGGCTTTATAGCATCCCCAGATGAACCTAAAGGAGGGGAGTTTGGTGGGGGAGAAGAAGAAGGGGGCTTATCTTGGTGCTTCTCATGTATAGGAGACTTATCCTTTGGAGGGGGCTTCTTGGCTTGGCACTGCTTCTTGGTAGGCTCCTTGTCTGAAGCCAAGTTGTAGAAACTGTGGTCAGTAACTGAAGGATAAGTCTCCTCTCCCCCAGTGGAGTGAATGGGGCTCTTCTCAGGAGAGGGCTCAGGGGAGGGCTTTGGGGAGGGCTTGGGAGTGGCCTTCTTTGATGAGACAGGCTTCTTCTTGGTGGCTTTGGTGGGCTTAGAGGGACGCTTGGTACCCTTTGGTTGTTTTGAGGTGTTCTTGTCCTAAAATAATAAGTAAAAGGGTTTAAAATAAAGCAATGTATTTAAAAATAACAATAAAACATACCAAATAAAAATTAAATCTTTTAGGGTTTTTATTGTCATTTAAATGTTAAAAAAAAGCTTGAATAGTTTTTATTTTAACATAGTTTTAAATAACAAGTTAACAGTTAAGAGATTTATGTAAAAGTAGTAGCTTTATATATAGATTTTATTTAAAAATTAAAAAATATAAAAGAGAAAAGTTAAAAATACAACATATCAAAAAATAAGATATTTTTATTATGTAAAACATAAAGTTTCATATGTGAGAAATGAAAAGTGTTGACATTATGAGTGACAATTAGTAAAAAAAGCTGAATTCTCACTGTCAATTAGAAAAATTGTAGAAATTATTATTGAGGACATTGTCACTGTTGACATTTTTTGAAAATTTACTATGTAAAACATAATATTCTTAATTGAATTTATGTTGGCTAGTAAACATTAATTGTTTTCTGTGTATTTTTGCTCACATAATAAAATTAAAAAATATATATGAAAATAAGTAAAAAAAGAATCAAAGTTCTTTATTTCTTTATTGAAAATTATAGTTGGGTAGTAGTAATATGATATTTTACCATAGCGCTTATGTAAAGTTGTTAATAAGTTGTTTCCAGTAATGAAAAGGGTAAAGTGTTGATAACGTCACTTACACCATTCTTTATATGAGGTGGCATATTAATTTAAGCTTAATTGATCCACTCTAATATTCTTAAATCCACCTCAGTGGATGATCACATGAAAATAAACAAGATTTTCAATTGTCAACATTATTTTTAATAATAAACTCTATAGTAAATTACATAGTAACTCATGCTTAAATGATTGGATCCCCATTAGCCACCAAACACTTAATATATTAAAGCTGGAATAAGTGCCACATACATATTTATAACATGACCTTATCAACAATCAGCTATATGCACAATGCCTTTTTCAATATAATAATGTAATAAAAAATATTTTTTAATGTGCACATAATTTTTTTCTTGTAGATGTTTCAGTTTTAGTATTAAAAATAAGTTATGCTTAAAAAGAGTTGACATTGACACTTTTACATTGTGAAAACAAATAAAAAATAAACTAATTTTTATTAGTAAATGTAAAGGAAAAATTTGGTTGAATCAAGCTTTTTATTTAGCCTAATATTAAATTGTGTCAAAATGGCCACAATTTTGTTGTGTTTTCTGGGTTTGTACCCCTAAACACTTTAAAAAATAATTAAGTTAGTGCAACTAGCAAAAAAACATAGGATATTTTAAGTTTTGAGTCAACAGTGACCATTTCAACAAGGTGTTGACATGGCCACTGTTGACATGGGCACTGTTGCCCATTGGTCTCAGTTGCCAACTTAGGTTGTTGGGAGAAGGGTAGGGTCCATCATAGGAAATGTGCTAACTTGAAGAGATAAGATGCTGAGCGGCCTACCAAGGCCCAGTGTCCATTAGAGGGAATCATGGTGTCAACTATTCCAGCCAGGGTAATGTAGACTATGCCTGCATGTTGATTGAGAAAGGTGGGGATCAGCTTGGTGCTGGGGAGAAAGCAGTCAGGTTTGGGTGTGGGTGGGGCTTTCATGTCAATTTAATAGTCTGAAAGGTAATTTTATCTTTCAAAGAATATGGTAGCAGGGTGCTTGTACCAAGCTCCTTTGTGGTAAGCTATTCTTAGGGTTCTCTGTCTTGCCAGGCAGTCAAAGCATAGTATATTATACAAGTTGAACTCCTTGTATTCTGTTTTGAGAAGATACTCTGAGAAGTGTACTGGGCTGAAGGGAGTTCCTGGCAGATAATAAAATATGGGCCAGGCTTTAGGTACTTCCTCAGTTAGATGAGCCAGTAGACCAGGGGTTTCTGATGATACAGTAGTGAAATAAAAACAACTAAAACTAAATACAGAATAAAATATTAGAACCAAGGTCTCATTATCTTATTTACTTCAAAATTGCTATATCATTTTATGGTATCTTCTGTACTTTAATAACATTCTGTTTTCTAAGTTCTGCTTTATTCTACTTACATATAAACTAAGTTTTGTTCAGTTCTTCCAGGATGAGAATTTCAGAGTCATGGTTCACCCCATTATATGCTACTTCCTCTAGTGAAGTGGCCTTAATCTGAAAGGCTTTTGATGGTCCAATAATGGATTTATCCTTTTCCATCATGTTCCTGTCATTGATGACTTCTGGTTCCTTGGAAAGTATAAGCTGAGCTGTATCTAAATTAAAAGGCTGGGCATATTCTGTAGTGGCTTCCTTATCATTGGCTGAGTGTGAAAAATATGGTTGTATGGCCCTAGATTTATCCCAATCATTGGTATCAGCTTTGAAATTTGACTCTTCAGACTGAACAACAACTTCTTTTTCTGATGGCCTGTCAGCTATAACAAAAATTATGGTATATTGATTAATTGCCTCCAACAGTATAGATTGATTTGGATTTATTGCCATCCTATGGTTCTTATTTTCAAGTGGTGAGACATCAGTAAAGTCCATATGCAAATAGTCTTTATTAAACAGCTTTGAACTGATAACTGGCCCTGCTTGTCATTGGTTAGCCACAAAAAAGACAGGCAGGCAGCCCAAGCACCTGCAGGTTCTATGAACTCATTAAGGAGGGTCCCAGGTTTTATTCATCTTTCTGAAGTTTATACTCTTCTTTTGGAGAATTTTCATTACTGAACCACAGTATAAAATTGTTGTTAATATACCACCCCTGCATTAAATAGAAGTGCTACCTGGAAGGTCACCCCAATATAAGGGTCCTTACTGATGAAAGATCACTAATATACCTTAACCAATAAACTTTGTAGCATAAACATAAAAAATGAATGCAGTTTATTAGAGCACTCAATATAGATGCACAGAACAAAATAAGTGCCAATCTAGTAACTGCTGGAGTCTTCCACATAGTTTACCAACCTAGTGAAGACCAGCCTACTAATATTTATCCCAACTGACACAATCTTTATGCTATATACTTTAAAGACAGTGGTAAGGACACCAAATTCCCACATCTAACATTTGGCACTCTCAAAATAAATGAGAGCAATATTAAAGTATTAAATGGCTATTTATATCAAAATCTTAAAGGCAAAAAAATTCTAAATATTCCCCTCCTAAAATAAGTGTATACAATATCAAGACAATGTTAGTTTTTTATCCATATATGAGACAGAAACCTATAAAGCACTCAAAGAGATAAACTGGTGGATCAACCAAGAGCTTAGAATCAAAGACATGATTTTCAAATTCAAGGTGTGTAAATATAAAAAAATGTTAATTATCCAGATTTTATATCATATCATGTTGATTATTTGGGTATATTTAAGGCATGGGATTAGATGTGATAGTCCTCATACCAGAAGAAAAATAGGCATAAACTTTACTATAGTAGCAGGTTTCTTAGCAGCCAGATGGCCTAGCTACTAGAAAGATGGAGATTGCACAGAAAAAACAATTAAAGATTCATATAAATTGAAATTATTGCACAATATTGAATACCTGAATCCCCTTGTGACGGTCCACATGTTTGGTGGCTTGAAGGAGGGGCTAATATTAGCTGTGTAAAAGTTTGGTTGATAGTTGAAGGTAGAGTCTTAGTAGGGAATGATGGCTACAAGGGAAGGTAAGGCCTAGCTAGTAAGTGTAAAGACTACTAGAGGCAGATGGTGTCTTCACCCAGCAGAAGATATTGAATCTTTGGGATAGAGGTCCTTACCCAGCAGGGAACTGTGGCTGCTAGGGATGAGGAATGAGATAGCTCAGCAGGGAACTTTAGCTGCTTGGAGTGGGGAGTGATCCAGCCTGGCAGGTAGTGTTTGCTACTCAGGCTGGAAGATGTTTAGACCCTGGCGGGTAACGCAGGCTGCCAGGGTAAAAGTGTATGCCAGCATGGTAGGAGACGCCTACCAGGGCTGTAAGTTTTGGACCCCTGGCAGATAGCGCAGGCTGCCAGGGAGGGGAAGAGCTTTAAGGGCTCTACATACCCTGGTACGCTTACAGGAGGTCTGTGAGCAAGCATCCTACCTAACAGACTGGTAGGGTGTCCTGTTTATGCCCCTATGGGAGCTTTGGGGGGAACCCAAAGTAAGCATTTGAGGGCATAGATTTGATTGAAGGTGTCATCAAGGCGGTTTGCTTGGGAAGCAGCTGCAGAACTTGGTGTGATCAGGCCTCTTGGAAGTAAAGCTAATTACTTTGCAACTGAAAGCCCAGACTTAATCACCTGGGTGAGTAAAAACAACGGCTTAGACTTTGATGATCTATGGTTGGATGGCCTAAGTGGATTGCCACTTGTGAGGGCCCAGTCAAACACCAGTTTAATGTAGACTCATGCCTGGTTCTACAGGGTATGGTAACAGAGACTAAGATAAAGAACATAGGTGGTTCAGGATCAGCAGAGAAGACTATTAAGAAGGACTGTATGATCACAGTGAAGACTAGTTGAGGGACTGTTGGTTCATGTTGAAGTTTGGAACCAAAAAGGTTATTGTGCAGGTGGAACCAAGGTGGTTATGGGTGAGGATTAGTTGATAGACTAGCTGATGAATAGTGAGGGAATAGCTGGTCATGCTGCAGGAGCAGCCAGAGGACCAAGAGATCAGGATTCAGGAGTATCTGTAGATCTGATGGATGGAATAAGCCACTTGGAGACTGAAATGAGCTGGCTGAAGGACCAGAAGATGATGGTGAAGGACTAGTGGTCCAGAGAAATGAGCCAAGATTTTGCCTAATTGATTTGCCAAAGTGGGATAATGTGGAATTTTTTCCTTGGTTTAGTATTAAAATCAAGAAAGAATGTGGATAGAAGCGTGGGTAAGATATTTATTTGTTAAGTTCCTAGGATAGATGAAGGTATGTTGCTATGAGAGCTAGATACAAAGTTGTTTTGATGGGACATTTTCCTTGAATTTTACTATATTTGTAAATATATGGGGAAAACGTTGAAGAGGTCCAAAAAAATTAAATAGTATTCTACTATTTAAATTGGTTTAGGTTGAATGTAGGGAAGACTGGTGCCGGAATAATGGACCGTTTAACACTTTGGTGCACAAAGAGTTGTCAATTTGAGCAACTTGAGTGGTGTAAATTGTTTTTCTAGTTGGATTCCGGTAGAACCTCATAAATGATCCAGTTTTGCGCTCTGCATTCATTGGTTGAGTTCTGGAAGGTTTCCTGATGAAAATGATTGGTTGGAAGACAAAAGCTTAAAGTATAAGCAAGGAAATAGTGAATTAATACTTTAAGCTTTTGAGAAAGTAAGTATGTAAGCTTAAGTTATTATAGGAAAAAGTGAGCAACAATGGTTTAAGCTTTTAAAGAAAGCCATTTTGAAGGAGTAACTGTTGGGGAAAAGACACTATAAGAAAGAAGCTAGCTGGAAAGTTACATGGTCTTTTCCAAGTCTTTCTAAGTCTTTGACAGAGTCTTTTTGGGATCTTTTAAGTTTCTGCCAAAAGGTTTTTGGAAGCCTTTTGATTGCCAGCAGGAGCTTGGTTGGACTTATACAAGCGGGATAACAAGGCCACTAGAGCTATAAATAGAGCTGAAGCCCAAGATAACGGAGCAGGAGCCCAAAAATAATGAGCTGCATCCTAAGCGCGGCGCAGAAGTGCGATTCTAAGGTGCAGAAGTCCAAGTTTAAGGAGCAGAAGCCCAAGTCTAAGGAGCAGAAGTCCAAGACTAAGGTGCAGGAGTCCAAGACCAAGTACAATGAGTCCAAGATATTGTTGGAGGACTCCAAGTATTGGAAAACCCATATTGTTTCCCTGACCCACCAGGCCATATACCAGAAGGTTTCTAAGGGGTTCTTCCTTCTGAGAGTGAATAAAAGCCTATTTCAACCCCTATATATATTTCCAAGATATGTTTCCCTTACTAGAGAATGACAACCCCTTCCAGCCAGCTCTGGCTATGACCCAGGACACACTTTGGGGACTGGCAGACAGGAACCCCACACCCCTGTCAAAGATGGTGCATCTGAACTAAAGGCCTAGGAACTAAACAAACACCTATAATAAAGAAACATAAAATAATCTTTTTAATCCCCATATTTCCTTCAGAAAAATGGCTGTTTGGAACCCCATAATGTCAGTCTGAGGATATCATTGGAGAATATAATGGACAGGGAATCAAAATAAGCTCACCAATACCTGATTATGCCTAGTTAGTTTCTAGAGATTTAATTGATCAAGTTACATGATACCTCCCCTTTAAGAAGAATATGGTGTAAAATTGGTAATTGTAAAGTTACGCCTCCCCCTTGGGTCTTTACTTCAATCCTCACTGTCAAGTATATATTTCTGGGAAGTATAATAAACAATATAAAGGGTATAATTAAGAAGATAATGATACTTTATTGATATGAATACAGAGGATTGTATAGTATCATGAGAAGCTACATATTGTCCATGTATGTCATGATAGTCATGATGCTTATCTAAGTAGTGTTCTGCTTAGGACTCAACATTTTTGATCCCTGTAATAGATGGGCAAATGATAAGAGTGTCACTGACTTAATTATTAGTCAGGTAATAATTCAGGGAGTTACTCAGGGAATTACTTTCCTGGGAGGGAGAAATTGAAGATGTTGCAACATCACCAATTGCTTGGGAATCTCTGCCAAATTTTGCCTAGATATTTATCCAAAATATTTACCAAAAACCCGCAAGAAAAGTTCTCAAATTAATACTTGTGGAATTATTCCAAAGATGTTCCACATAACCCACCCAAGAAACACCTCTGGTTAAATATCATGTGCAAGAGCGGCCAGGAGCAGTGGTAACTGCATCCAAGACAGGTTCCTCAATTTTAGTGGAGCCGGTTTTTTCTTTGATCTTGTCCATTCAAAATTGTCCAGATTTTTCTGCCTCAAGAAATGCATTCATATTCCCACATATCATTGTCCAATTGGTTTTGACATTCAATCCCCCATCCAAATTCCATATCATCCCTTTAAATTTTTGCAAGAGTTGTAAAAGACCTTGCTTCATCATTCTCTAATCTAATAAAGTTCACAATTTGTTAGTAGTTCTTGCAATTTGGTTTTGTCTGTTGCCTTTTGTGTTCAGATTATTTCCTTCTACCCTTTGCCTCCCAGGAATTGTTAGCAATGACCTTTTTATTGCCAAATTGCAATTTTTGTTATGTTTGAGAGCTTTATTTTGTTTCTTACTAATCTGCTCCCCAATTATCAAATAAATCCAGGAAAGAACCATAATGCTTCAAAACACTGCGTTAAAGGGTAAACTACCCTCAGAGGAATGCAACTCAAACTTAACATTGACAAGATTCAAAACTAATCTAGTATGGGAAACCTTCATTAAAATACAGTAGTTTTATCATCTGTTGTGTTAAATAAAATAACTTTGGTTTAAAGTTAAATCAACTTGGCTGCAAAACAATCACCTGGTCTCAAAGAGAAATGAAAAATTAATGGGTTTAATCTAATTATCAATAGGCTTTAGTGTCAAGATTAATTCATCTTAGGGATATTTTCTTATTCATAGTTGTTGATAGTTTAAACTGCATGGGATCAATTAATAGCTACTAATAAGCTTGTATTATAGCAGGATGACAGAAAGATTTCAAACCCAGTGTAAAATCCATAGATTGTTGACTATCAACGAGGTTCAGCCATATGAAAGAGTGGATCAGCAATATTGTCCCCACAATGGGTTGATTTACCAAATTATGAGTGCAGGGATATAATTGATGAACCACACTGAGAAATTTATCACCAGTAAATCCCTCTTATCACTTATCTGTCACCAACAAATACCAGCACCACTTTTATTGCCAGTAAATTCCCTTGATCAATATTTATTGCCAGTAAATATTAAAGCCACTAATTCCAAAAAAAATCAATGTTAATACTGGTAGCTGCTGTTTACCCTTATTCCTCCCTAAGAGTGGCCATTGTAGGACCCTTTGTAGGTGAACACTGCTCATCTTATGTCACTACTAGTATAGATAAAAGACATTCACCACCAGTAATTTCCCCAATTCACCTATCAATCTGAAGCCAATTATAATCAAATCAAGGATTAAACACTGGCAAATCCAATTTTTTACCATCTGGTGAATTTCTTGAGAGTTCTGCCAACTAATCCTGAGTCACTCCTCCCTTATTAGTACAATGATTCAGTTTGAACACTAACCACCCTTTCATGCAGCAGGTGAATCATTATATTGAAGAAAAGTCCCTGCTTCAAAAGCAAAGATGGGTTCACCTGGCAGCATAATTCCCACCAACCAAACATGTGGCTCTGTAGTCCAACAAAACAGAACACGCCAAGAGGGTAGCTGTACATCAGAGGCATGGTCCTACTCTGTCATTAACATCACACCCTATGTTATAACTAAACATGTCCTTGTAGGTCAACTGATTAGGATCATAGAAAGGACTAGAGGCCCATGGCTAGACAGAGGGCAATTCACACACAACCAGAGTGGTATATATAGTATCACTCACATGCATTCCATCAGAATACAAATTACACCATACACAATAATTCTTGCAAGCCTAGTGGCCAAAAATTGTTGAGGGTCTGGATATGCAAGCATTCTGGCTAACGCCAACCTACTTAACATCCAGAAATTGCCTGATTTGGTGCCTTTCTAATATACCATTTGACATACCAAGAATGGTAACCAAGCAATATCACATGACTGTCAAAGTGTCCAGTGGCTCAAACCCATCCCGCACATGACCAACCCCTAGGTTTGATCTAACTAAATCTCTGCCACAGTCAAGTCTATATAAGTCTAAAGTATTATCTAACAAAATATACTTCTCTTCTTTCCTAATTCCATATTTGAAGCTTCCCCAAAAGGTGCTCCTTATCAGAATTATCCCAGTAAAAATATTATTATACATATTTCTTTGAACTTGATCCCCATACCAGGAATAGGTACTAATTGTACCCACTATGCACAGGCTAGCAATAAAGAGTAAATTCAAGCAACTAAAGGTGATAAGCCCATCAACTTTAAACCTGGGGAGAGAAGATATAAATAACCTTGGGCTCTATAGAACAAAATACTGGCAAAAGCAGTTACTCAATATTCCTAAAAGTGCTAAGATGTGTGTCCAGTACCTTGATTCCTTACTATTAGTGGGTGTCTCAGTAGTGATAGCTAGTGAAGATAGGGGAATTTTCCTCTTTAGTTTTGGGTGTATATTTTTCCTGCTCTTATATACTATATAAATTCCCTTATATAAGGGCTACAGGCCCTCTTATAAGATTTAGTATATGATGCTTTTAACTCTTACTGGCCAGCCTATCTGTTCACTAGGATGCCAGTTTCAGCCCCTAGAGTCAGGCATCTATGCCATATTAGCACGGGGTAACAATTGATTGTTGGTTCTCTTGCATCCTTGGCTGTGTAACAGGGTTTGGTGATCATTTGGATGGGAAATTTGTTAACATGAAGTGTTTATTTTACCCTTTTTTTTGGAGAGATTTACTGAAATCTTTCCTAGATAGGCATGGTTGGGCGGCACCATGTCCATTGGAAATAATCTGACATGATTTGACAGGATATTGATATATTCTTTAAAAAGAGTAGTCAATCAGGCACCTGCCAGCCAATCTAGATCATATTTGGAATAATGGGCTATTATTAGTGCATCCCAATTATCTTAATCTATCACTAGATCCAACCATATCTTGTATCATGGTTGATAGACAAAACATTGGCAGCACCTTGTTGTTCTACTAAGCCAGGATGGTTTAAAGGCTGCTATACCCATAGGACTCAGAATTTCCAGCATTTAGTTATTTTCTCTTTCTCTTTGAATTTTGCTCAATTTTTTCTCAGATGAGTTGATTTTGCTTCTATCTGAAGAGATTTTTGTTTATCTTAAAATGTTAAAAGATTATTGTACAATGGAATACATCAATAGAAACCCCCTCTTCAAGAAAACTTTCACATGGGTATTGGTGCCCAGGAGAAAGAAAAGGGACCCAGCCTATAGCAGACTAGGGAAAATCATCCAACTCTTTCTCCACTGCAATACCTCCCTAGTGGAGTTCAAGAAAAATACCAGGAATCATAAATAAGCACCACAAAAATTTCCTGGGGCCATCAGGATAAAATATCCACTATGATCACACCTACAGGCAAACAGTTAAAGGATAATTGAGCAGTCACCACCAAGAGCTTACCACTGGAATATGTCCCTGAGGAGGAGCAACTATTTTATATGAGCTATGTTGGGATACCCAACTAGGTGAAATTTTATAGAGCTTTGGCATGTTGGTTGTCACTTGGAAACCAAGATGTATCTGGACCCTGCATTCCAAGATTTGCAAGTAAAATACCAAGCTTTCACCAGGATTTTTAGCACGCCCTGATCCGTATCTCTCAGATATGTAGCATGAATGCTATTTCAATATTGAAAATATATTTTAGCTCTAAATCTGGCTTCCCCTAAGCTTCCTCTTGATGAGGGTTTCTGGAGTTGTAGTCTAGGGGCTAGCTTTGCGTGAAATTTCCAAAGCCATAGATGGGCCACTTTGTCAAAACTGCAGGCTCAACCCGCCAGCAAGGTTCCAACCAAGCGGGTTTGTGACCCGCAATCCAATTACCTGGTCACTCAAAGCCAGACTAGGAAGTCAACTTGGATTACCAAATCCATTAATATGACAGATTATGATCCTTCATGGTGGATACCTCAATTTGGCGCTTGACTCATTAGCAGGATCAAGCCACCCCCTCTTTCATCCAGCCATGTGATCACTAATCATGTTCCTGCTATCCATTGATTCACAATAGCTATATAATCACTATCTCACAATAAAGATTATTATCTATCTTCTAAATATTTTTCCCCGTGTAACTCTGCTAAAACAGCACAGTTACAACATTGGTAGCACAGGTAGGTTCTCCATCCTACCTTATCTTGAAAAATTCCGCCTGTTGCCCGCACACGCCGCGGCCAACAAATCCTCAACAGAACTATGTCTGGCCTCCCGCCCAACTGGACGCTGTATACTCCTGGTACCAAGATACCTGATGGCTTTGTTCTCTACCAAAACACGGTGATCCCGCTACCCGCCTTCAATGCCCTGTCCGCCCAAGGGTTCTTTCAGGTTCCCTTCTTGATGCCATAACCAGCTGACAAAACCACCATGCCCGCCTATGTTTCACAAAGACTTTGCAGCGCCGCCTTGGAGTCCTTTACAGGGGCCAACAACAACAATGCTGCTGCATGGATCCAGTCCTCCCAAAGCAAGCTGGATCAGATGGAATGCCCACAGCAATTTTGGATTGCAGAGATTTCCATTTGTCTGACCCATGACGCTGGCACCTGGTGTGACAAGTGGCACAAAGAGCACACTGAAAAGAACTGGGACACCTTCAAACAGGACTTCTTGGCAAGGTTTGTGCTTAAGGATACGGCGCTCATGATCATACGCCAAGTAAAGAACCTAACACAGACAGGCACCATGAAGGAACTTACCCGCGCCTACAAGGAACTCCGTCTTTGTGCCCTATCTAATATGGCCTTTGACACCCCAGCAACACACCTCATGTACTATGACGCTCTCAAACTGCACGTGATGAGACATGTGAACCTGGACCAGGTTACCAACCTGCAAAGCCTGTACTGTGAAGCGGAAAAAGCGGAACAAACATCCAACGCTCTACACAAGGCACAGACTGGGAAACAAGAAAGACTCAAGGACTCCCATCCAAGCGGGCGCTCCTCTCAATCACCTCCTGGAGGCAACAGCAACAACAACAACCACAAGCTCACAGGTTTGAATGGGAATGGGAATGGAAATAACAGCCAATCAAATTGTACCCATTTCCGTGTCACTGCCACCCAAGGCAACCAAGATGAGGGAAAAGCCCAGGGAGAGCACTAAGCAAGCCAAGCTCTCCCCACACAACTCCTGACTTGCCCAACAATGAATACAGACCCGAGGACGTGGACCAATGCCCAATGATCCAAGTGCCCTTGGAAGACCCGGTACTATACACCATTGCCAGACATCCCAATAAATTGATGTCTTACCCTTTCTGCTTTTGCAGTTATACAGGCTCAGCACTCTTGGACTCAGGCGCAGATCAAACTTTAGTCAACAGCAGCTTTGTGGATAAATTCAAGCTGGCCACTAATCCTTTGTGGATTAAAAACGTGGTCCTGGCTGATGAACATCACATTGCTGTGACAAAAGAAACTGCTCCCTTCTCTTTCATGCTTGAGAACCTCCACTCCACCATTCAAGGTCCCGTCATTGACTTCCCTAAGTTTGATATTGTACTGGGACTAGACTGGTTACAGAGAAAAAAAAACTCACGTGGACTGGGCAACCTCAGTGCTGACCATCAAGCATGAAGGTGTCAACAACCAAATCTACCCGGACTCTGTAGAGCAACTCCTACAAGACCACGTCTTTGTATGCATCACAGAGACTTTGGATGAGAAAAAAAACCTGAAAGCAATTGACTGGGACTCCTGCCAGTATGAAATCATACACTTCAAGGACCATCAGGACACCTCCACACCGCAAGATTGCAACATTGTGGCCCGGCACCCAGAAATCTTCAAGGAGGCATTACCTGGGCTACCCCCTGAGAAACACATCCAACACTCTATCCAACTCAAGGGGGCTGTACCCAAGGCACGCTCCATTTACAGGCTGACCCCAAACAAGAACAACACCCTGAACGCCTATCTCAAAGAAGCACTGGAAAAAGGACTTATCTGCCCCTCACAGTCTCCCTTTGGGGCCGTCGTATTCTTTGTGGCTAAAAAAGACGGTACCTTACGCCTGGTCACAGACTACCGCGCCTTGAACAAAGTCACCATTAAGAATTGTTACCCATTACCACTAATTGACAATCTCTTTGACGCCTTGGGAGGAGCCTCTGTCTTCTCCAAGATTGATCTAACTGCAGGCTACAACCACATTTGCATCAAGGAGGAAGATATCCCCAATACAGCCTTCCACACTAAGTACAGTTCCTACAAATGTGTGGTACTCAACTTTGGCATGACCAATGCCCCGTCCATCTTTGTAACCTTCATGAACAAAGTGTTTGCGCCACACATAGGCAAACACGCCCTAGTATACCTGGACAATATTATTTTCTACAGCCCCTTGGTGGAACAGCACCACAAAGACCTGGAGGAAGTCTTTGCAACCCTGGCATGGCACAAACTGTTGGCCAAGCCCTCCAAATGCCAGTTCTTCCGAGAGCAACTACCCTTCTTGGGACACATAGTCTCAAAAGACGGCATCAAACCCAACAGTCAGAAGATACAAGCCATCTGCAAGATGCCACCTCCCAAGGACAAATCAGAACTCCACACCTTCTTGGGAATGGTGGCCTATGTACGACGCTTCATACCCAACTGTGGCATCTTGACCACCCCCCTTGTCCGCCATAACAGGCACCAAGTCCAAGTTTGTATGGACCCCCCAACATGACCTCTGTTTTAGATGCCTAAAGGAGAAACTCACAACAGCACCCATATTACAATACCCCAAACAAGACAGGAAATACCAGATGGAAACCGATGCTTCAGATGCATCCATTGGGGGAGTACTACAAATCAAGAATAGTGATGGTGATTTCCTGCCTATAGCCTACAAGTCACGCAAACTGATGGATGGCAAGTATCAATACCCAATCCACAACAAAGAACTGTTGGCCATCATACACTGCCTAGTCATATGGCGCTACTACCTGGAACGGCAGGAAGAATTCACAGCACTAATCAATCATAAGTTGCTCATCTACTTCAAGACACAAGCAAACCTGTCATGCCGCCAAGCGTGGTGGATGGAAATCTTAGAAAGGCATAACAAGCTCATCCAATATAAGCCCAGGGCCAAACTCGCCATGGCAGACACCCTGTCCTGCCTGTATGTCCGCGCTTCTAGGGGAGAGAATGGGCTTGACCCATACTGGCCTCTCCTAGTGCTCCGTACAAAAGACAAAGGGTTCCCCACAGGCATAACTGATATCACCAAAGAAACGGTCATCCAGAATGAGCACCTCTTTGCTGACGTATACAGGACTCTTCACAGAAAAATGTTGGATAGCACAACCATTCCCTACATTCCCACACATTAACAAGTTGATACCATTCTTTGCTATCACAGAGATCTCGGACATACTAAGAGCCAAAATCTATATGAATTCCTAAAACATAAAGCCTGGTGGCCAACCCTATACTGCAATGTCCAGGAAGTGTTAGAACAGTGTGAGGTCTGCAAAAAGTTTTCCAAAAGCAAAACCCTGCCTAAGTCTGTACTCCCCATTCAAACCCAACTACCGTTCAAAGTATGGGCTCTTGACATTGTGGGCCCCATGCCAGGAAAGCACAATGACAAAAAATACATCATCACAGCAGTCAATTTTGCAACAAGGTGGCTAGTAGCCCAAGCGGTGAAAACACACACTGGTAACAACGTCTGACAATTCATTGGCAAGGAAATAATCAGCAGGTTTGGAAAGCCAGAACTCCTGATAACTGATGGGGGCAATGAATTGACCTTCAAAAACACCAATGTATAGCTTGCCAAAAATGGGGTCAAACACACTTTCACAACACCATACCATCCATAGGCCAATGGACGCGTAGAGCGGCTTAATGGTAGCCTCGTGCAAGCCCTAGCCAAACTCACCGCCGGGAGACCTGAAGACTGGTATAAGCAGCTACCAACTGCATTACTTGTGTGCCAAACCCAAGTGAACAGATCCACTGGGAAAAGCCCGTTTGAACTGGTATACGGCACACAGACAAATATCATTCAAGCATTGACAGGACCCAAACTGGAAATCCCAAGTCAAGTCCCCCCTTGCTCAGATCCTCAAGTATTAGAGGCCAACAGCAGACCAAGCAGCCAAAGAAAAGGAACACTTTCAAAAGACCTTTGTTCCCATCCGCCAGAGACATGAAGTCAGGGACAAAGTCTGGGTCATGAATGTTGACAAAAGCAAACTACAACCCAAAAACATAGGACCAGCAATTATTCTAAAGGTAATCAACAATAACACTTATCTTGTGCAAGGGCTCAGGAAACGCAAGCAAGACAAGACCTTATATCACAACCACCTACAACCCTGCAAAGCGAGACAGAAACAACAAGAAACCGCCCTGTCTGCCACCAAACAACAACTGTTAATATGGTGCCCAGGCTCCTGACAAACTCCCTGATAACCTGCCTCCAGAGGAGGCCAACCTTCAGCCAGGGGGTGTCAAAACCGCAGGCTTAACCTGCCAGCAAGGTTCCAACCAAGCGGGTTTGTGACCTGCAATCCAATTACCCGGTCACTCAAAGCCAGACTAGGAAGTCAACTTGAATTACCAAATCCAACAATATGAACAGATGATGATCCTTCACAGTGAATACCTCAATTTGGCGCTTGACTCATTATCAGGATCAAGCCACCCCCTTCTTCCATCCAGCCATGTGATCACCAATCTTGTTCCTACTATCCTTGATTCATACAAACTATATAATCACTATCTCACAATAAAGATTATTATCTATCTTCTAAATATTTTTCCCGTGTAACTCTGCTAAAACAGCACAGTTACAACAACTTTAGTGGTGATTTATACACGCAGTATTTTTAAAACTATAGTTTAAAGCAAAAAAATTATATGTAAAAGAGAAATGTCTCACCTATAAATAAATTTACCTCAGATGTAAAAAATTCTCAGATCAGAAAAAATCAAAAACCAACAAACTTATACTGCTTTCAATTGATTTTGGTGTCTTTCTGCTTTGTTCTGAGGGACATTGATTTTGTTTACAGATGAGATTTTTTTAGCGCTATAGCTTTAAAAACTAATGTCCCAGATATTAGGCCTAACTGAAAACAGGTAAAATCAACCCATAAGTAACCTCAATACCAATCTTGGTGAAACCCAAGGAGCAGCAGTTAAATAAAATAGAGCTAGAAAAAAGTTAAAAAGTAGCTTTCAAAGCTGTGGCACTGAGCAAAATTAACTAAGATTTAAATGAAATAAAAACTGGTGAACTTAAATTGATTAGTAGTAGATTTGGTCTGCTTCTATGCTGTTTAAATCTGAGTTGATTTTGCATAGCACCACAGCTTTGGAAACTACTGTAAAACAAAGAGTTTTATTTATCAGGGGGTTGCAAAAGCTAAAGATCATGGATAAGTGTTATATTTTATCAGATATTGGAACTGATAGTGAGATTTTCATAACCACTCCACTTTTCTAAAAAATATTGTAATCTATAGATTCCAATAGGATTTTTAGCAATCAGTTATATAGTGTCCCTCAGTTTGTCAATCCAAGCTAGAGCTGTGGCAGATTAAAACCGCAACAATTGTGGGATTTTCTGTACTTGTTGAATTCAAGCTGTCTACATTTTGGGATATGGATTCTCCTAACATGGGGAATCCAATCTTTTCAAAATAAATTGGATCCAAGTGAGGAAAGCTTTCTTCCCCTGGAAGCTCAAGAATTAATCTATATACTTTAATAATAAAAAAAACTTAAATAGATTTTTAATCTTAAATTTAATGCTTTATTATCTTAAAATTGCTTGAAAGCTCTTATATATTTATTAAGTAAAAAATAAAATCTGAAAAGTTACATTCACTAGTGAATGTGGGAAGAAAACAATTAGTTGCTTTTTTTATAAATCAGCCATAGTTTTAGATCTGATGCAGCCCCAATCCATGCTAAGGTTGTGTGGGCGCGTCTAGTTACCAACCAGGTTTTTCCAGCACAGAAAAAGTTGGGGCCAGTATATTTAAATATTTTAAAATTAATTTCACTAGATAGCTATAGTGCAGAAACTATCCAGAGGTAGGGCTGTGACTGTTACTGTAGAAAAACAAATTAAAGGGATAACATGTCCACGTAAAACCCAAAACCAGCAACAGAAAGCTGCCAAACCTTTAATTATGTTGGACAATCTGAATGTCCTTCTTGACAAAAATGGATGAAAGCAGGAGTTGCCCAAATTCCCCTCAAAAATATGGACCTTCCATTCTTTATACCAATTAATTACAGCAAGAAAACCATGTGTTAAGCATTAACTTGAGATGTCAGCGCTTGACCAGCTGGTTGCCAAATCTTCCAAATTATGACGTCAGCAAGCCAAAATCAAAAGTAGGTCCCCAAACTGCTGGAAATATTCTTGTCAGCCAATCAGATGCTTCGAAGCCCTACCAACCCCATCCTAAGCTGCCTTAAAACTTCCCTCATTCCCTTCTTAAACTTTTTTTAGATACTTTACTCACATTGGAAAAATAAAGGAAGTTTCATAAAAAATGCTTGAACATTTGGGCCTTTTGGCCCCAGTGTTTAATAATTTGGCGTCAGCAGTTGTACAACTAGCCGCTGACTCCTTGACCATTCCTTGGCCTGCCCTTAATATTTCCTCTCTATCTAATCTTTATTCTGATTTTCCACTTAGCATGATTTTACTGGCTTCCATTTCAACAACTCTGTTCTGCTACACTTCCAGAGGATCTTGAATGCTCCCGCTCTCCTCCCAATTTGGCCTAATGCTTCTCAAGCAACTGATGATCTGGGGCAAGTGCCTAAAGTCAAACTGTGGAGATCAAAATCTCCAAATTGATGGATATTTTGATCTCCACACTTTTTTTCACTAAAAAATTCCCCCAAAAAATTTAAAATATTTTTAAATTTGACTTTTTTAAAAATGTTTTACTAGTAGCTAAAATCAAAAAATCAAGTTCAAAGTGCCCAAATTGATGCAATTTAAAACACACTTTAATTTAATCTTGCTTATAAAATAGAATTTATTTGCCCCTTTGAATAGAGGGAACAAAATTGAAAGTGCAAAAATTGAGGTGCAAAAAAATCTTTAATTTCATATTTGATACATCAAAATTAAAAAATATTTAAAATTTAAAAAAATTTCCATATGTAAAAAAAGAAATCAAGAGCTAAAAAAGTTTTTTTAACTTTAGGCAAATTTTTAATTGGATTGTGCAAATCTTAATATAATTTACTATTATAAGCTCTTTATTTTTTAAAAATAAAATTTTGTCTCATAAAAATTTATTTAAAAATTTACATATAGTTTCTTGATGGATGCAGAAATTGAAAAGTAATCCAATCAAAATCCAAAAAGGTACTAAAAACTAGGTCCACTTAATATTAAATTTTTGCAAAAGATTGTCAGGGTTTCTGGATCTTGAAGAAGAGATATTATGTCTATAATTCATTATGTTGTAGGATGAGATAGGGAATCTGTATGGCAACAGATGTGCTTCAATTGGCATGACAACAGCAGAGGTCTGTTGTTGAATGTTCCAAGAGAGTTGTGGAGTCCTGTGGTCCTTTGGGACGCAACACCGTCTGTGGTGGTTTGGCAGGAGTTCACAAGTATCAATAAGCTTGTTCTTACTGTATTTTGACACTGCTACTATTTGGACTAGTAGAGATGTTGAGGGTATAAAAATTGTATATCCTCCAAGTGATCTTGGAAGGCCCCTTTATAGTTGACAGCTAGCAGCCAAACTGGCGTCTAGCTGCAGACAACTCTTACTAGCTAGCCTATCATCCCCAAGCTACTAGTTTCATCCCCCAGAGTTGAATTCCAAAACCCAAATAGGGTTTGAGATGAGGTAACATTCTAGGCTGCTGATTTCCCCTCTTCAGCCTAGATATTCCTTGACTTAGTTACAACAACTAAGTTGACACCCATTGGCCAAACTGCCCCTATGCTTGGCATAATGAAAAAATGCAAAAGGGCGGTTTGCCGTCTCACTTCTTGGTGAAACAGGTGTTGAATTCCCCGATATTCTCTGGGTTGGGTTTGCGTCCTTATCTGGAATCCGGAATCCTTAGCGTCTAATTATAGAAGCTTCTGGATTGGCCCGTGACCTGAGACCCGGAATGTCTCAGGTGCTTCTGACTTGGAACTATATTGACCTTAGTATAGTTCCCCCGTATTTCCGGAATAGCCATTTTGCTTTGGCTGTATTCCGTCCACTATCAACTCATGTCTTATGATGGGAATATGGATCAGTCAACCCTGATAGACCAGGATTTCCTGACAAAGATTAATATTTTATTCATTATGTTTTATTAAGTTCCTCAAATCAAACATGAGAAAATCAAAAAATGAAGCTTTTTGACAGGTTTTATTTTATTGTAATATTAGTAAAATGGTGTATTTTGGAGGCAATTTCAAAAAATATTAAATTAATATAATATTGTACTATGTTTCCCTATGTTTTTTCAGGGGACAAAATTGAAGAGCCCAAATTAAAGTGCAATAAGCTCTTGGTTTTTTAAAGGTTTCTCTTTTGAATTTTCTCCTTTCTCACCTCTCCTTCCACCTCTCATTCCTCTCAAAAAAAATTAAAATTTTGTTTGCCCCTTGGCTGCGCCAGGGCTTAAAAACTTTTAAAAAAATTTAAAAAATTTCTGCGTCGTCAAGAGGGTGGGTTATATAAAATCTGATACCAAGTAGAAAAAACTTTATTTTTTTATTCTCTTCTCCTTTTCTTTTCTCCTTTCTTATCCTCAATTATCTTCTACTATCCTCTTTCCATTTTTACCCTTGATTATCTTCTATTATCCTCTCTTCATTATTACCCTCAATTATCTTCTACTATGTCTTTTACTATATGTATTAGAGTAAAATAAGATGTATAAAATGTTTCCTTTGATATACAGCTTTGAACTATCTATATCATTTTTGGTGAAAGTACAGTGTTTCTAACATAAAAATATTCAAGTCTTAATTTTATGATATTTAAGTGCAGATTCTTGATATCTTGAATATTGTGACTTATAAATAAGATTTAAGACTATATCTTTTATTAAGTATAAAATTGTATAGTATAGCTTTAATAAGAAAGTAATGTACTTTATATTACTTTAATGATAGGCTTCTATAATTTTTTATCATTGAAATAAGATCACTAAAAAACAAAAAACCTAAAATCATATGCTTGTATCTTGTAGGAAAAATCCTTTATTTTGCTTATACTGAAGTATTATTTTAGCTTTACATTAGCTGAAAATAAAATTAACCTTTTTTATTAAACTTATAGTTAATAAAGCAGTATTTTATGTAGTATCATTTTTTTCTATTCAATTGAATACAGTTACATATAAATTCTAGTCTAATTTTGCTTTTGAAACTAAAATAAACTTTCTTTTTAAAAAATAGCTAATTTAAGAATAGTTTTTATTATCTATTATATACTTTTTATTAACGAAATGAATTTCTTGGGGTCTCTTTAGTCTAGAAAATATTTTAAAATATATTTTTTTATATTAAGAACTGTATTTTATTTGGCTTCAAAGTTAACCTCTGGTAAAATCAATTTTTACACTTTGATATTTGATATTTTCAATTTTTGCTCCCTACATAGTGTTTCAATTTTTGAACTTTTGGGGGGTCCCATTTTTAATTTTTAAACTTTTAACCTTAGTAACTTTGACCTAAGGAACTTGCCCATGATCTGTCTATTGTACCCTTATCAACTCTCCTTGAATAGTGCTGCTTGCCATTTGACCATAACTGTGATAGAGGAAAACACAACCATTGGTTTTTTGTTTTTCATATTCCCTTTACTTAAGGGAATATGAAATTTAAAAAGCAGTTAAAGAAGGCTTTCTTCTTTCTGACAGAGCCAGGGCTTATTTATTTTTTAATATTTTTTATTTCTGAATTAAATTCAAATTCAAATTCTTATATTTCATAATTTTAAATTTGATAAAAAAATATAATTCTTATTTTAAAAAAGTCTAAAAAAACATCTTCCTGTGGATGTGTACAGTTACGGCCCAAAATAATTGTAGCCAGGACAGTTTTCCTGAACCATTTCCAGATCTGAGAGGAGTGGCTGCTTTTTTATAAACCAGCCATTGTTTCAGATCCGCCACAGCCCTATTCAGAGGGGAGAATACACAATTTTGAACCTGGCATTTCAAAAAACACCATCTAAAAATACACCATCTCAATTTTCAGCTATCTAAATTTTATTATAAAAACGCCATTTTGATTTACAGCATTTTGACTAAGAAAAACAAGGTTTAAAATTTTATATTTTTTCAACTCCAAAAAAAAATCCAAAAATTCTCAAAAAAATAAATTATAAAAAACACTTCTAGATTTAAAAAAGTCTCAGAATTTCAAATCTGCAATAAATAAATGGGGTTGATTAGTAGCAACATAGTTGTGTAAAGCCCAAAAGTAAAAAATTACCCAAAAATAACTATTTTCATCTATTATAACTATAAACTATACTTTAAAATAAGCATACAATTGTACCAAATACTAAATAAAACTAAAATAATGATAAAATTAAAGGAAAGAAGAGAGAAGATAAAGAAGACTTTTATTGAGGAAGGATCATACATTGGTTGAAAGAGCAACTGAGATAGCTTGGAGATGCTCAAGCTTGCTATCCTTGGGATAGTAGGCAAGGACCACCTTTCTGATTTCAGATACTTTTTCACTGTCTTTGTCATCTTGGGGGGATGACCTTTGGCCTTCATACTAGTATTAAAGAGGTGGGCAGAGATGGCCTACTGGGTTTTTAAATGGACCATGATCTTGATGAATTTGGGTTTATGAACCCTGACCCTTGTAGCAAACTGGCTATGCCACCCTTCAAGAGAAGATATGGTCTTGATTAGGTCATCCTTTACCTGCTTAAAGCAGTTCCATGTGATTGAGTCACTGCCTTTTCTAATGTGGTGTGCTCCCTGAAAAATACCAACACATTGAGTTTCAAAATACTCAATAAAGTGCGCAAAGGCTGCCTGGTTGACAATAATGTTGGGATGGCGGAGGAGGGCGTTGTAGAAGGCATTTGTCTCCTCCTTCTGCACAAGGGCAAGGGAAGCAAAGCAGTTGAACACGTCCTTTGCTTCCTTTGTTCCTTCATTGTAGACCAGCTCATGAAGTGCAGAGCACTTTTGGAGGCGGCAGCAGAGTGCCTGCCAGAAGTGGAAGTAGCATCCCTGAGGGGAGCTCTTAAAGACTCAAATAAGGCATTTTCCTGAGCCTGTTTGAAATCCACTACCAGATATTCATGGTAGGGAAGGCTTTCTGGCTGCTTTTTGGGGGTGGGGACATATTCTGCTTGGGATAGGGTCTTCCTCTTGTGCCCTCTGGTCTCCTTGGGCTCCTCTTCAATGGTTGGGAGGATTTCATCAAGCTTGGCCTTTAGTATTGTGAGTGCACGGACATATGTTTCCTGCTTCTTGTTGGGAAGGAAAAAGAATACCAGGGGGAGAACTAGATTACCAACCTGCCCATGGGTATTCCAAAGCTGGCTGAAGAGCTTTGGGCAGGTTGAGAAAGTGTCATCTGTGATCCAGGTCTTGCATTTCAGCAGGTTGTGTAGATCCTGGCTTGTAGCAAAGCAGATAATACGCTCAGGGGCATGTTGAGCATTATTGTGAAGAAGGAATCTCTCCTCATGGCGGGATAATTTTTGTTCCTCAGTAAGGATCAATTGGTTAATGGATGTAGCACTCAAGCCTTCAGTGCTCAGAGCATATATCTGATCAGTGAGATATCTCTGTAGTTTTGAGGCACCACCAACAGTAGCAAGTTGGGTATCATTTAAATTAAGGAGGGCATCAGTGACAACCTCAGTGGCAGTTTGATTCTTGATGGTTGGGATCACCTGGCAAAGAAACCAGCAAATAAGTTGGTAAAGGGGGTCAAAAGGCTCAGTGCAGTCATGGTTGACAGTCAGGGCTTTAAATCTAGTGAACCCATAAGTAGTTAGTCTAGCTGGGAATCCAATGTTATCACATTTATAGTGATGTTGGCAGATTGTTTTATTCTCATCATTACAGCTGAAGATGTAGCCCTTGTAGACAAAGCTGTTACCCCCTTTCTTTGTCATGATGGGGTAGCTGGCTGGATAAGTGGCAGACACAGCAAAGGTGCCATTTTGATTACATATATTATGGATGGTATTAAGATCCCAGAGCTCAATTCTTTCATCTGCAGGAGTACCAGTCTCAGGCTCCTCTTCTTCTTCAGGCTCTGAGGTGGGATCAGAGTGGTAATTAAAGTTGATTATCTTCTCTTGGGGGTCTGAGGGGGAGTAACAAATGGAGAGTGGGGAGGGGCAGGACTGTTTCCCTCAGGCTCAGGTGATGGAGTTGGGGTCTTGGGGGAGCTTTGGCCTTAGAAGGCTGCTTCTTTGGGGTATTCTTAGCCTTTTTGGCCTTTGGAGGAATGATCTTGGACTTTGAGGCCTTGGAGGCCTTGGACGCAGCTTTTTTGATAGACTTGGGAGGCATCTAAAAGTGAATTTGTTTAAAAATATGAGCACTTTGGGGGTTGTTTTTAAAGAGAAAAATGAGAATTTTTTTAATATAAAAGTAGACATTTTTTACATAGAATTGTAGAGAAGATCTAAAAATATACAATATCAAAATTTCAATGTTTTTTGTTTTGTAAAAAATAAAAAATTTATTAGTAACACAAGTAGGCAAAACTTTGAGTTTTGACTGAAAACTTGCTTTTGAAATGGTGTTTTTGAAGTGACATAATTGAGGTGCTGTAGCTCAAAAACATAGTGTTTTGACCATTTTTTATATTAAATTAACAAATCTACAGTGGAGCTACCTCAACCAGGCTAAAGGGAAAAACTTGAATTTCTCAAAAACTAGCTTATACAACTGGGGTTAAAAGAGCACCCAGTTGTTTAGAGGAGGCCAAAAATATATATATCTTCAAAGTTTCATATGTTTTCTTACATTTTTTAATACTATGATAATTGATGTAAAAACTATACTTTTGAAAAGTGAAAAGCAGGAATTGCGGTGGGGGAATTGATATAGCGTAGCCTGGAGTCATAGGTAATTTCTCCTTATTTTCCCCTATCCATTGTGCGCATTGAATCAATTGGGTGATATGAAACTTGGTGGAATTCAAAGTGATGTAAATCATAATGACATAATCACCCCCTTCCATATTAAAATCACTATTAAAATAATTTATTATGAGAACCCTTATCAATGTATCCAAGTATAATAAAGTTATAAATTACATATAACAAAACTGGTTTTTTACCCAGCAATGACAATCACTAGAAGGACTATCATAGTGGTGTATATTTAGGTTGTTCTTAGTATAAGTGTCTTGGATTAATACTATAGGAACATCTTCTGGCACTATACAGCAGGCTTTGTTTTAATTTGGGTATAAGCTTATTTTAGTTAAAGATAAATAGTGTGATTTGAAATGAGGTAAAGTCAAGATGGTGTAAACATGCCCCACACTAAGTGATTTCATATGTAAATAAAGTTAGCAAAATAAGATTTAATTAATCTGACTCAAAGTGACAGAATCAAGATGCCGTAAATTTGAGATGCTGCATTAATAAAGTATATGGAAATTTTAACCATTTTATTGTTTTTTTTTTAATTTTTGTGATTCAAAATCACTAATGCAAAAAACGCCATCTTGAATTAAATTTGAGATGGCGTTTTTTGAGATGCCGTTTTTGAGATGCTGTGTCCTACCGTCAGAGGTGGTCGGCCGCAAACCAAATCTAAGCTTCTAAAGCTTAATCTTCAAAGTATCATTAAAAACAAAGTCAACCTTTTTCAGCTCCCTTGGAGATCAAAATGCTGCAAACTTTGGGGGCAGGAAGATGTTTGTCAATTAATTCTCCTGCAACTGCTTTTCTGTTGATTCTGATCCAACCACAACTTTCTACACATGTACCTTTGTTATATTTACAAGCACAATCTTTTAAAAGTAAGAAATTAACAAAGATACTCTTATGAATATTGCTTTGAGTTCTTTATATCTTAATTCTGCTTTATTACTAGTAAAATTTAACTTTGTTGGCTTTTGAAAGGGTATATTTTTAAAATCAAGCCTGTCAAATGCAATAAAATAAAATATTAAAAATATATTAAAGTTTTTGATTAATAAATAAAGTGGGTGCAACCTTTTATTATTGTAGATATAAAAGGGTTACATGTGTAGGAAATACAGTTTGATCAAAATTGACTGAAAATTTGTTGCAGGTCAATTAAATAGTTGAGTATATTCCTGCCCCAAATTCTGTTGATTGACATTCTCAAAATGGCTTTACTATCTTATCTTTTACACCTCATGTCAAATCATTCATGATGGCACTGGACCTGAAGTTGATGCTGTCAAACCTTGGGTAAATCAACATGCTGTTGTAGCAATTCTGTTATCAGCTCCAATATCTGATAAAAGAAACTTATCAGTGAGCTTTAAAGTGTGCATGTCTCCTGATCAATAAACATCTCTTCTTTCTATAACTTGTTTTTGATTCTAATTTTAGTTTCTTTAAATGTTGCTGCTTTGACTTCTGCCTAACTGGTGTTAATGTTATTGATGGCTTGACTGTACGTGTTCTCCTGTAGGCTAAATATCTGATATTTGAAAATCACCATTACAAAATTTTGGAGGTCATGCCTAATCTTGAAAGGAGAAAGGAGACTCCTTGTCTTGTTGTCCTGGTTTTTCTTTGCTCCCTGTTTACTCCTTGGATGCTCTGCATGCTTGTTCTGCTGTCTGTACTTCTTGTGCTGTTGCCTCTGGTTTTTGGTTGCTTCCTCTCTTTTCCTTGTCTTTACTAGTTTTCATGAGCTTTTGATGTTTTGTTGTGTGCATATAAACTATGTAGCCATTTTGCCTGTATGAATTTGATGTTGTCCTCCTAATTCTGGTTGCTGTATCATCAGAATAACTCTCACAGTCCAATTTTTGCTGATGCCCATCCTGTTGAAGTCTTTAGATGCAAGTTTTATTTAAGAAAAAGAGTTTCATAGCAATTCTTTTATCAGCTCCAATATCTAATAAAAGATAATGCTTACCTGTGAGCTTTAAATTGTGCCTGTCTCCTGATTATCAAAACATCTCTTCTTTATGTAACTTGTTTTCAACTCTAATTTTTGTGTTTTTAACTGTTGTTGCCTTAAGTTTTGGTTAACTGTCAGGAATATTCTGACATAAACCAGGTTGTCACTGAAGCACAACACTGGGGAAAAAATAGAGGAAATTCTGGTCAAAAATTTACAATATAATTGGGATTTCCCCCTTTAATTAGGGAAAATAAAATGTGAAACAGAACTTGGACAACACCAGAATAATTTATCATCTAAGCAGGCGCCTGCCAGACCCCAGTATCAGAATCCACTCATTGGGAAGTCTCTCTCTAATCAAATGGAGGAGAGCTCACAAGTTGAATTTGACTAGAGTGGACCCTACTGGAATACCTATCATTAACATGTGTAGAAGATGTCTAAATAAGTGGAATCTCCCCAAGAAGGGAGTGAAATGGTTTAGAAGATAATAGACGCTGGTGTACCCCAAGACTAACCAGGGGGCCTTAGGTGGATAATCAGTGGGAATTGTGCTGTTTCTATGTAAGGGGCATGGTGGCAATGTGGTCTAAAATGATACCAAATTGAGTCTTCTGATTTGTTGGTAGGAGTTGGTTTGGGAGCTTTGAAGTTCACGTTGGCTTGCCCATAACTGATTAACACACAAATAGTCCATACAGGGATGATGAACTTAATGTTGTTGAAGGGGGAACCTTTAGAATCTACTAATCAAGTGTTTAGAAGTTGAAAATATAGATTTATTGGTTGATAGGAATAAGATAAATTGTTGGAGCAATTGGATTAAAGGAAAATATTCAGTTTAAATACTGAAGTAAATTGGGGGAGGGAGCATAGTGGCTAACAGGTAGTCCTACAATTGCAAGTTGAAAAGTATTGCTTTGCAGGTCTGCAGCAGACTGCAGCCTGCAATGCAAGAAGAAGTGATTTGGGTTACTGCATTGCAGTGTTCTTCTGTGCTGTGATTGTGATTGCTTTTTGGGTCTGGATGAATGGTACTTCCTTTGCTTGGTTGATTTGAATCCACTGATTGGCTTGCTGGTTCCCCTGAATATTGTTGGTATGGAGTTTGACATTTAATTTTTGTTTGATTGGTTAATTTGGGGGTTTTGGAGCTCATTTGAATGCGCTTTTGTTGTTGTCATTGTATTCTTTATATCTAGCTTGGATTTTCAGTTTTAAACTAGAATTTATACTATTTTTAGGTTTGAGAGTTCTCTTTTGCTTTTGAAAGTGTGTTTGTTAATCAATTTTGTATGTGTATTTAAACTGATTTAATGAATTAATTATATATTCTGATTAATTTCCAATTTTTCATTTAAAATTTTAATTTTGGGATTGGGTTGTATCAATAGACCCAGTGTTGGAGATATTATTTGTGAAAGGGATGGAATCCCTTACACTAGCCTCTCCTAAGGCCTTGTCCCCTCCTCTTGCTTGATGGTAGGAGTCTAATAGATCCCAGCAGTTGGTCAAATTTTCAATGGGTTCCCAGCTGTTGGATTTCATACCATAACCTACCCTTTTGATCAGGTAGTGGGGTTTTTTGAATAATCTTGTCATCTATGATCTCTTCCACCTCCAATTTGAGGAGATGGTTCATTACCAGAGGGGGGTTCCATTTGGCCTGAGAAAGATCCTCTGGTGATCCGTGGTAGCAGCTGAGAAGGCTGACATGGAAGACATCATGGGCTGTAGATCCTTCTGGCAGACAAATTTGATAGGTGAGGGGAGAATCTTTTGTATTACTTCCAAGGGGTTTATCTTCTTGGGTCCTAACTTTTGACAAGGCCATTTGATGTGCAGGTTGCGGGCATCTAAGAACACCAGGGATCTGGGGAGGTAATCATCAGGTTCTCTGTGATGTCTGTCAGAAAACTTCTTGTATGACTGAATGGATTTATTGAGAGTTTTCTTAAGTTTGGCTTGAATCAGGGAGAGGTCATTCAAGTGTTTGTTGACCTGTGGAACTGTGGTTGTTTCTACCTGAGAAGGAATTTCCTTGGTATCATATCCATGGTTTGCTCTAAAGGGGACATCCCAATGAAAATTTGGTGACTGGTGTTATAAGCTAGTTGGGCTACTGGAAGGAGCTTGGACCAGTTATTCTGTTGGTTGTTGATGTAGTTTTGTAAATAAGCTTCCAATACCTGATTAACCCTTTCAGTCTTTCTGTTGGTCTGGGGATGAAATGAGGTAGAGAGATTTGTCTTAACTCCCAAACCTTTCATCAGACTAGATCAAAACTTGGAGGTGAACTTGGTTCCTTGATCAGAGACAATGTTAATCAGAATTCTATGTTAGGCAAACACGTTCTTGAGGAGCATCTGGGATGTCTCTTCAGCAGAGGAAGAAGAAAAGGGGATGAAGATCCCATACTTGGTCAGGCGGTCCACCACTACTAGGATTCCAGTATTACACTGACTCTTTGGTAGTTCAACAATGAAGTCCATTGAGATGGAAGACCATGGTTGGGGAGGGATGGTAAGGGTTGCAGGAATCCTTGAGGCTTTTGGTGGGAGGTTTTGTTTCAAAAGCACTCAAGGCACTTGCTTATGTAGCTTCCCACTGGCTTCTTTATTGGGGGCCACCAGTATTGTCGGGAAATCCTTTTGAGGGTCTTAGTAATACCCCCATGGCCTGATAGAGGAGTGTCATGGAAAGCTTGTATAATCCAGTTTCTAAGAGGACCTTGGGGAACAAACAGGGAGTTGTCATGGTACCAGATGTTGTTTCTTATTTCTAGATCTGCAGTGCTAGTTGAATGATTCAATAGTTGTTCCTCCTGAATCTCTTTATCCAGGTTGGTGTACAAGGAAGCGGTAGCAATGAGGTTCAGGAATAAAGAGGGTTCCAACACTTGTCAGATGTTGTGTGTGTGATAGGAGGTGTTGGGGTTGTCAAGGTCTTCTCTGCGGCTAATGGCGTCAGGGACAACATTCTTCTTACCTGGAGTGTATTCAATTTGAAAGTCATATTTCATTAGGTCAATGGTCCAACGGGCCAAGCAGGGGCAAACCTTGCGTTTTTCTGTGAAGTATAGGAGGTTTTTATGGTCTGTGCAAATGTGGACTGGATATTTACTTCCCTGTAGGTATCTTCTCCAGTGGTCCAAGGCGCGTACTATGGTATATAATTCCTTCTCATAGACATGGTAATTGTGCTCCCTGTCCAGAAGCTTGTAGGAGTAGAACACAACAGGGTGAAGTTCTCAATCCTCCCCACGCTAGAGCAACACCTCTCCCAGCGCAAAGTCTGAGGCATCCATATCCAGAAAAAATTGGTGTTCTGGGTCCGGATGTAGAAGGACAGGGGCAGAAGAGAAGACATGTTTCAAGGCTTCAAAGGCTGACTAGCTTCAGGGTTCCATGAGAAGGGTACTTTGTCCTAGGTGAGCTGTGTGAGAGGTAATACAATAGCTGAGAAGTCCTTGATGAACTTGCAGCAGAAATTAGCTAGTCCCAGGAACCCACAAAGCTTGGTGCAGGAGGTAGGGACTGGCCAATCTGCCACGGCTTGGACCTTGGATGGGGCACAGCAAAGCCTCCTTCCAAGATATTGTAGCACAGGAACTCTTTTTCATTTTTGTATAATTTGCATTTTTGCAGTTTAAAGAATGGGCAAATTTTAATTAAGGCCTGAAGAACTTCTTGGAGATGGATAAGATGAGAGTCATGGTCTTTAGAGTAGATGAGGATATAATCAAGGTATACTACCGCCCAGATGTCCAGAAAGGGGAACAGGACTTCATTCATGAGCCCCTGGAATTCTGATGGGGCGTTACTTGGCCAAAAGGCATTACCAGGTATTCATATAGTACAAACAGGGTTCTCACAGCGGTCTTCCACTTGTGGCCTTCAGCTATGCAAATTTGATGGTAGGCGTTGTGAAGGTCAAGTTTAGAGAAGACCTTTGCCCCTGTTAGTCAATTGGTAAGGGTCTCAGCAGAGGGAATAGGATTTTGATTTTTGATAGTGATGCTGTTGATATTTGAATAGTCCACCAGAGGTCTTAGGGATTCATCTTATTTACTGACAAAGAACATAGAAGAAGAGCAGGGGGAGTTTGAGTGACGCATGAATCCCTTTGCTACATTTTTGTCTAGGTACGTTTTCATGGCTAGACTTTGGGCGCAATTAACTGGGTAAAGCTTACCCCAGGTGGGTACTGATCCTGGTACTAAATTGATGTGTAAGTCTGACTCTCTGCTACTGGGTAAATGGGAGCAGGAGGATTTACTAAAGGCTTCCACCAGGTCTTGAAGCTCTGGGGGAATCTGAGGTTGGGATATTTCTTTTAGGGCGGCAAGAATGTTGATAGTGTCTTCTGGGGTCAAGATTCCTTTCTGTTCAGTTTATTCAAAGGGGATAAAAGAAGTAACCCCTTCTTTCTAAGTGGAGAGTGTCATTGAGTCCAGATTTAGTACTGCCTTGGCAGTCTTGGCCCAAGGAAAACCTCTAATCAGTGTGAAGGCCAAATTTGACAAGGAGGACACCATGATGTTGAATTGCTTATTCCCTACCTTGACTCCTAGTTTTCCTTCAATTCTAGTTACTTTAGTGCGTGACTTATTGGTTAGGGTCACCCAAGCAGAAGGTCCCTCCTGGAGTCCCAATTGTTGGGCCAAGGAGCTACTAATAAAGTTCCCCATAGCACCTGTGTCCAATAGGACTTTTACTTCCTGAGAGGTTTTTACAAAACCTAGCTTGACTGATAATAAGGCATAAGATTGAGAAGGTTCTTTATTTGGAGAGCTAGCTAGAAGAGCAGTAGGAGATTGTACATTGGCCAAGGCTTGGAAGTCCTTGGCTGAGTGTCCAGTTTTCCCACAATACATACAGAGTCCAAGTTGCTTTTGGCGTTGTTTCTCCTCTGTTTAGAGTTGGTATCCCCCACCCTCCTTGGGGATCAGTCCCTTGGGAATCTCCCCCTGGACCTTTGAGGGGGATTTCTGTTTTTCTTAATAACAACTGCGGAGGGGGAAACAAGATTCTGAGTGTTGCGCTTTTTGTATTACAGCACAACAGTTATTAGAGATTATAGGGCACAGGACATTTGTCAGAATACAGTCATATATGAGGATGTGAGTAGTACTGTATCAGAAGAGCCAGGGTAGAATGGAACCATGATTATTGTCCAGCAATGGCTTCTGATCACACAGAAGCACTTAAGGATTAGGATAAGGGTCAACCAGATTAAGGATAAAATAAAGATAGTTCAAAGATTCAAGATTGATTTTATTGTAAATGATTAATTCTTCTTATACCTACTACCAGGGTAATCTCTGGGCTGGTAGCAATGTCTTCTAGGACATTCTAACACGCCCCAAATGTGGGTAATTATTAATCTAGGTTTGGCGCTTCTTGCACATCAACCAATAGAATATCTTCATCTTCACCCAGCAAAGGTGATCCTTGCTGGCGTGGAATAATTTAGTTACACCAGGATCACTTCCTGCTTTCTTAGCATACTTCAGCTTAATGCTTATTAATGTGTCAATTAAGGGAATTTGAGATTATGGGGAATCAAACCCTGCGCCTTGGCGCTTGATGTAAAGGTAAGACGGCGCAGTGGCGCCTGTAATATTTGCTAGGCAGCGCCGCGGCGCTTGCAATAATTTTCAGTTGGTGCGGCAGCGCTTGACGTAAAAGTAGTTTGGTGCCTTGGCGCTTAATCCAATCGCTAGGCGGCGCCGCAGCGCTTTGTGTATTTATTAAGTGCCGCGGCGGCAAATTGTGTGTCATTAATTGCTGCGGGAGCACTTGTCATTGGCTAGTATTAGGCTTAGGTCAGCAGACTACTGCTAATCCAATTTTCATGTATCTTATACTACCAATTTATGTTATTTGGTAGCTGCAATTCATATCTGCGAGCTCCGTCATAATTAATGTCATTGTATTTTGTACTACTAATTTATGGATTTGGTTGTAGCAATCCCAATCCGTGAGCTCCGTCATAATTGGCATTGTTGCTTGGTCAAAATTCCAAACACTGAGGCTTTGCCCAAGATGGGAGCTGCTTCACCTTGGAAGACCACTTGATTACTTCCTTGATCATGGAGTCAAAGTTGGTTGGCAACTCATGACGGGCAAGGAAGTTCTTTAGTTCAAAGGAGAGTTTTTTGCGGAACAGGTAGCAGGCTTCATCATTGCTCATCCCAATGGCATTCTTGAGGCAAGTGAATTATTTGTCATAATCTTGGGCTGACATTCTTCCTTGGTATAGGGCAGAGATTTGGTCTCTTAACTGGTCAGGATTTGGAGTGAGGGATACTGTAGCTAGGAGGGCGTTGCATATTTGGTCATCTTTGTTGAGAAGATCCTCTCCTTGGAGAGTTGCCTTGGCGTACCAAAGGCGAGAGTTACCAGTAAGCTTTTCTGCCACATGGTGTACTTTCTGTGTGTCAGTGGTGAATTTTTCTGGTGAGGTTTTAAACAGAGACTTGGAGAAGGCCAGGAGCATCAGGATCTCATCCCCTATTATCTCCTGGGGCAACAGCAGATAGAGTGTTCAGGACCACTGTTTTGACCTGGTTGCTGGTTCTGGAGACAATTGGTTCTGAGGTAGTTATTTTTCAAAAAGGGACATAATCTTTTATACAGTGAAGCTTATGTTGAAGATAAAAATTATGAGGACAAGACATTTGATGAGGGGAACATAGAAGAAAAATTCATAGGTATAAATGTCAACCTGGACCACCCATAAGGTGGTTCAGTAGAGGCTCTAACAAACTGTCAGGGATTCACTCATTTGGAAGTCTCTCTCCAATCAAATGGAGGAGAGCTCCCAAGCTAAATTTGACTAGAGTGGACCCTACTGGAATACCTATCATTAATATGTGTAGAAGATGACCAAATAAGCAGAATCTTCCCAAGAAGGGAGTGAAATGATTGAGAAGAAAATAGACACTGGTGTACCCCAAGGCCAACCAGGGGGCCTTAGGTGGATAATTGGTGGGAATTGTACTGTTTCTATGTAAGGGGTATGGCGGCGAAGTGGTCCAAAACAATACCAAATTGAGTCTTCTGATTTGTTGGTAGGAGTTGGTTTGAGAGCTTTGAAGTTCACATTGGCTTGCCCATAACTGATTAACACACAAAAAGTCCATAAAAGGAGGATGAACTTCATGTTGTTGAAGGGGGAACCTTTAGAATCTACTAATCAAGTGTTTAGAAGGTGAAAATATAGATTTATTAGTTGATAGGAATAAGAGAAATTGTTGGAGCAATTGAATCAAAGGAAAATATTCAGCTTAAATACAGAAGTAAATTGGGGGAGGGAGCATAGTGGTTAACAAGTAGTCCTGCAATTACAAGTTAAAAAGTATTGCTTTGCGGGTCTGCAGCAGGCTGCAGCCTGCAATGCAAGAAGAAGAAGTGATTTGGGTTACTGCATTGCAGTGTTCTTCTGTGCTGTGATTGTGATTGCTTTTTGGGTCTGGATAAATGGTACTTCCTTTGCTTGGTTGATTTGAATCCACTTGTTGGCTTGCTGGTTCCCCTGAATAGTGTTGGTATGGAGTTTGACATTTAATTTTTATTTGATTGGTTAATTTAAGGGGTTTTGGAGCTCATTTTAAACGCTCTTTTGTTGCTGTTGTTGTGTCCTTCATCTTTTATCTGAGTCTTTGAACTTATAATAGGATTTATATTATATTACAATCCTTAAAGCTTTTGCTTTTGCTTTTGATTTTACACTCATTAAAGCATTTGTTGATCAATTTTAAATGTGTATTTGACTCAATCTCCTTAATTGACCCGTTATCAATCTTATTTCTTGTTTTTACATTTAAAATGTTATTTCAGTCTCATTGTTCCAAATATTTTGTCCAGTCTTTGATTTAGTATTTGTGAAAGGGATATAATCCCTTACACCCAGCCAGCTGCCAGCCACCCTCTTGCCCAGCTTGCCGCCAACAAGCCCGCCACCAGCCCCCCACCCATCCGCTTGCCCTCCGGGTCCCAGCCGGCTGCCAGCCACCCACCTGGGTCCCAGGCCCCACATCACGGCCAATCAGAAACCTCCATTGTTTTTAGTTAATTAGAAAAGTCCTTGGTTGCAGGGAAAAGATTGCTGAACAAACCCAGCCCTTCAGAAGAAGGGTAAATTAAGGATTCAGATTCTAAAAATTATTCCTGCCCAACAGAAGAAGGATAAATTAAGGATTTAGATTCAAAAAACTATTCCTGCCTAACAGAAGAAAGCCAAACTCAAGTATTGCCACCACCACATGACCCCATTCCCAGTGAAATTCATTGGTTCCAGTCAAGAATGGCCAAACCCACAACAGATAATAGAAGAACAAGAATTTGGCCTTCTTTCCAAAAACCAACTGCCATTTCTAGCTTCTGTTGTAACTGTGCTGTTTTAGCAGAGTTACATGGGGAAAAATATTTAGAAGCTAGATAATAATCTTTATTGGGAGATAGTGATTATATAGTTCATGTGAATCAAGGATATTAGGAACAAGATTGGTGATCACATGGCTGGATGGAAGAAGGGGGTGGCTTGATCCTGATAATGAGTCAAGCGCCAAATTGAGGTATCCACCGTGAAGGATCATCATCAGTTCATGTTGTTGGATTTGGTAATTCGAGTTGACTTCCTAGTCTGGCTTCAGGTGACCAGATAATTGGATTGTGGGTCACGAACCCGCTTGGTTGGAACCTTGCTGGCGGGTTGAGCCTGCGGTTTTGACACTTCCAAACTTCTGGGATTCCCCATCTCCTGCTTTCCACTCCCATCTGAAACTCTTTGCACAGCAGAAAGCACTATAAATAAAGGATTCTCCCTCAGTAATAGCTTATGCTATTATTGAGTTTAATACCCTCAATAAAGCTAATCTTACTTAACACCTTTAAGTCTACTTTAATTAGTTTGCCCCAGCCAACTACCTCCAATCCAAGGGAGATGAATCACCTCATCTTCACAGCTGTACTCACAGCTTGCCTTGGGATTGTAGGATATCAACAGGGACCAGAGTTCTTTGGGCCTTCACCCAAAGGGTTAGGACATGACTATCACTATGATCTGGAACAGCTCAACTCTTCCCACACTAGTTCCTGGACTCCCTTGGTATCTTCACACTCCACCCTGTCCATTGTGGTGTATACCTCCATGTACTATGTGCTGACCTACTTTGCAGGGAGCTTCAGGAGATACAACATCCACACCAAGGTCTTCCAGTGCTTAATGACCGTCTACTCTATTGTCACCGCCTTGACTGGCTTCCAGTTTGCCAATATCCTGCCATACCTTACCCAAGTAGTACCTACAATGTCTGGGTATTACACTAACTGGTGTTAATTTTATTGATGGCTTGACTGTACCTGTTTTCATGTAGGCTGAATATCTGATATTTGCAAAGCACCATTACATTGCTTAAACATATAGAAGTGGATTTTATTCTGAGTGGAAGATTGATTTTTTAAATGGTCTTGAAAAGTAGGCATGGGTTTAGGCTAAGGTTTAAATGGCCTGGAACATTGCGCAGCATAAAAGGTTTACTTCATGCATATCAACAGCGTCTATAAGCCAGGCCATTGGTTTCTCTTGTGATCGCTTTCCATTCCAGAATGTTTGGCTACCAACCCGATGAAAAGGCATCAGCAGTGATTGTGGGGGTGCTGGTTTTTGTCAGCGCCTTGGGAATTGGCATCAATGCCTTTCTTCTCTGTGTCTTGGATAGGCTTACAGAGAAGTCAACGTCTTTTGTTCTTATTTTGTTGATTGGTGTTGCGGACCTTTTGCTGTGTGTATTTACTCTTCTCGTGTGTGTATCTCGTCTTTATCTTGGGTTCCCTGGATCGTATCTCTCCTGGTTCTACTGCCCTGTTCTTGGTTCCTTGACCTTTTTCTTCAGCAGCATGTCTGGGATCCTGATGGGGTTTCTGGCCATAGAGAGGTACAGCGCCATCTGCCATCAGCAAAGTCTTCCCCGTAGGATTATTTGGGCTCTATTCAGCATGGTTGCCCTGACGTTTGCTATTCTTTTGACTGGTAACTCATTAATCGGTGGTTTTGCGCCTGATCCCTCCTTTATATTCTGCATGCCCAAGGGCACGACATGGTCCATGTACGCCGGCATAGCGTTTAACATTCTCCTCAACATCCCAATAGTTGTTCTGACCTTCTGCTACATCTCCATCTTCCTCAAGTGTCATCAATCAACCTTTGCTAATCGACGTGAGTCGCTTACTCGGAAAGCTGCGTTACGATCCCTGCTCTTCCTTTTACTCTACTTTGCTTGCTACATCCCCAAGTTTTCCACCACCGTAATAGGCGCCTACGGGGGCCTTGATGCACCTCCAAGAGTTCTCTACATGATAATTCCAGTTGGCATGACAATGCTTGCTCTCGTCAACCCAATCCTCGTCCTCCTCCTTCACCGCCGCTTCAAGGACGTAATCATTGGTGTAATTTTCTCTGCCAATCCACCCAAATTTCTCCTCAAATGAATAGTCTGGCTGAGAGTTCACCTCTTGTTTGATCCATGTTCCAAACCTTTCTTAGCTCCCCTTACGAGTCGATCCGTCTAAGCCAACCGTCGACTGGATTAATTTAAATGCTAATTAAAGGCAGCTCGTAAATGGTCAACCCTCAAGTACCTTGCCGTTAATTTACTCTTCCAGGGCCCAAAGCTTTTGACAATTTCTCTGCGAGTCAAAAGCCATATCTTAATATAGATATTATATTCGATGAAATAGAGATGGGATCAGGGTTTAAAACGCAAGTTCATCTGCACTCCTGAAATTCGCCAGTCTGATTGGCTAAACTACCGCCACTGCGATTGCCATCCCAATATCCAGCTCCTTAATTTCCCCAGAAAACCGTTAACCCCTCTGTAGATTCAATCAGATACGAACCAGGGGTTTCTTAAACCCCTATGGCAGAGAGTCAAGGAAGCAATTGAGTAAAGTTAACTTCCAGGGAGTAGCTGAGCTTTTAAATAAAATAAAATCCTACACATAAAATTTAAGCTATTTTTGTCAATAATCCAGGGGTCTACATCCAAAAACTAAAATAACAGTATGGGGAATCAAGCATGTGATCAGAACTGAAGCAAAGCCCAAAGTAGGGATCCTCTATAAATAAATTTACTAATAACAATTCAAACATCCAAAAATAAGGTTCTAAAAGCCAAAGTCAACCTTCTTTAAGCCAACCCAAAATCTTTTATAAAAGCATTTAACATGAACAAAGTTTTACTTTTATCTTTAAAAATAGTTTTTAAAGTTTTAAAATATGCTCTCAAGAACTACTCTGTTATCTTTGGTGCTATCTTCATCAGTCATAGGGTTGGGACGGGCATCAAAATCTACACAATTGGTTTTGTGACCAAGCTTTGATTGGCACAATTAATTTTGTGACCTTCATGTCACATCACAATTCATGCAGATTGGTTTTGTGTTTTTAGGGAGCAGTACACAATTTCAACTGCCACTTTTTGTGCCCTGCTCCAAAATTCACAAAACAGATCTGCATGGATTGTGATGTGACCAAGCACAATCTCATGTGGTTTTGTGTTGTGTCCAATCATAAGTATGTAAGCTATTCCTTTCAATTGAAGTAGATATTTATAATATTTTGATTGGTGTTTTAATATAACTATCTAAAGCAAACTGTGGTACGATCAAATCTATCATTGTGAGGTAATGGAAAGTAAAGCTTTAATAAATTCAATTTAAAAAATAAAGTCCCACAACTGAACTTCCTCTAATTTTACATCATGTGCCTTGCACAAAATGTCACCATCTGTTTCACCCTTGAGAACCATTCTAATTTTACATCCTGTGTCCCTTCACAAAATGAAATCATCTGTTTCATCCATGAAAACCACCTTCCTTTTATATTTTGTAATCTACACAATGGAGTGTGGCACAAATTGTGGCCTACTCCAAAAGTTGTGACACAAAATCACATTGACTGTTTTGTGAACCAATCCAAAACTTCCAAAAAAATAGTTTTGTGACACTGTGTTTGCACAATTGCTGTTTCTGTCCCTTCCCTAATCAGTCAGCTGACCTATCTATATATACTCTGATCTGACACAGGTCTTGGTGATGATTGATGCCACCTAGACTAAGCCTAGTTTGCTAATCAACCTAATATAAGCTTGATTATAAATAAATTATTGATCCTCCTGATTTACACGTGCCAACAGTTACAAAATTGTCATACAATTACAGATCAGCGGCCCACAATAAACCCTAGTTCAAAACGAGACTTCCTATACAAGGTGATCAACTCCCAAAAATCTGACAAACTATTTATTCTACTTGTCAGCAAGGTCCCAAGCGCTTTGGTTTGACTGAATCATCTATCATTTGCCCTGGTCTAGATAACATGCTACCACCAGTAACCTTTCCATTGACCCTAAGTGAACAAGATTTCTTGATTCCTATTAACAGATTTAGGAATACGAGGCAACCCAAAATTAAACTGACTATTCCAGAATGTAAGAGGGTACAACAGAAAAATCTCTATTGGCTTAATGTACCTCATATAGAACAAAAAACAGGCAATTTAAGTTGTGGAATGCTAGCATTAATGTATCACTGCCAGCTGGCTGTGTTGAGACAATAGTTTGAAGGGATACATAGTTATGAACAGACAAAGACATACCTAAACCTCTTCTATTTCAACAATTCTGACCTTCTTATCTTTGCATTATTATTATAATGTCTCAGACAGAGAGAAAAGCTTTAATAACACCATTTTATCTTGAATAAATAGTCATAGAAGAAATAAGAAGGCTAATTAAAAATAACTAAACCCTCACACAAAAAAAACATGGATGCCTAACTCTTGGGGTCAACACTGAAATCTGGGGACATAGATAGACCAGCCAAGTAAGAGTTAGAAGTGCCATACATCATCCTGGCAAGAGGGTTCCCAGAAGCTCTATATAAGATCTACCCTGTTGAAAAATATAGGCACAACAATTTATAAACATTAGTTGAGAGATCTAGTCAACAATCATGTGATAGATTGAAAGCTTTTGCTGAATCTATCTTTCACCTCTCACATAAATTTGTTTTTACTGCTGCCCTTTCCAATTACTAGATCCTTCTTGTTGTTATCTGTGGAACCTTATATGTTATTGTCAATTTTCAGTACTGCACCCTTGGACTTGGATATCCCTAGGCAACCTTTCTTCCTTGAGCTATCTGCTACTATTTACTGACCCTCACTCTTAGAACTGATGATGGTTAATCTGTTGCTTTACAGATTCATTTTAATAACATCATATACAATCAGTAATTTTAATTCCCCCTTTAGCACTGGATCAGCTCCTATTTCCCTGCTGTACCAAGAGACCCCCTTAAAACCTTGTCAGCCCTTTAAATATGTTATTGAATTTGGAACACATGGTTGATAAGAGATTCATGTTAGTCTACCTCTCCAGATGCTCTGATGTGCCCCCATTCCAAGGCTAGAAGAAAAATTATCAGTTTGATTTTTTTGCTGGCTTGGTGCCGTAAAAATCAAAGCTGATTTTCTCCAACCAATCCATTTAAGCTGTATTTCTTTCAATTTCTCATGATCCTAATCGGTCACCCCTGCCAACCTGGTCAGAAGGCAATGGTCAACCAGCTGTAACTTTGGAAATTGGTTGAAAACTTTTTAACCCCTGGCATTAGGCTGAGAGAATGATCCATCTGCCAATAAAACCCTGGTCACATTCTATACCCATAATGGGGCACCTATCCCTAAAAATTCCTCTTAAAAGAAAGCAGAGCCCCCCTGAGCCCTTGCTTGCCTATACTTACAAATTAAAGTTTAGAATTCTCAATTGTTATTTTATATTCTCTTTTATTTGACTTTAAAGTGTTTTTCTTAAATGTTTTGGTCCCCCTGCCTACCTGCTATCCCCGCTGGACCTCATATTGCTTTTTCCAGGCCCCTAGAGAGATTGTTGGTGGTTTTTGCTTTTTACCTGTTCCAAGATTATAGCTACTTTTAAAACCTAAATTGTAGTTAGTTGGTTATATTATTACTTACTTCAAGCCTTTGCTTTCTGTTCAAAAAGCAAAATTTTGTTCCATCAGTGTTCCTTGCTCCACCTCCTCCTTGTCCTGTTGGTGTGCTGCACTGTATTGGGCCCCAAAAGCTTAAAGACAATAAATTTAAGTTTTAAGGCCTCATTTTCCCTTATTTCTTGGCTCCCCCTTTGATATTTCCTAGCCAGCGTTTTTGTAGGGAATCAGAAACTGGATTCTCACCCTTAAAATCTGTTGTCTTCACCATCCGCCCTGCTTTGCTGTTGCTCTGGACCACTTCTCCAGAGCTTTGGGAGGATCTATCCATCTCATTTATGTCTTTGCAATCAAACCCTCATCAGCTCCTGTATGCTTTGGATGGCTTACCTGGTTGAGCTCATGGTTTATTGGTCACTAGCAAATATATGATAAAGAGCTTAACCTCTGTCGTAATTGATGCTACTTTGGGTGCAGGATTTCTAAGAATAGTTGGTCTACTTCTCTTAATTCTTAGTACTATACAATAGTTTTAAAAGCTAAGGCGACAAGAAAAAATTCTTCAGATTTAAACAAAATCCAAGTTGCTCAAGATTCAGGATTCAATTAATTTAAATATCTTTGGGTAATAAATGAACTGTCAAACCAAAAACAAAATTTCACTAACCCATCATACAAAATTATATCAAACATCAAGTGATGTAGTTCAAACCACAAACAAAATGAATTGACGCAGCAAGTGATATGGATGGATGCTGTTCCAGAATATATTATAATCCAATCAGGATTCATATGAGGCGCTGACAGAAGGACTAAAGTGAAACAAAACTTGATCAATCTAGAAGCAAGATTACACAAGCACAAAACAAAATGAACTCACACAAGATGTGTAGTATGAGTAGCCTAAAATAGAAAACTATCAATTTAATAGCCAATCAACAGCTATCCAATTTAGGACCAGAGGCATTTTATCCATTTTCATGGTTCCAGATTTGTATGGAATGGTTTTGAGAACCTTCCAAATATGGACTCAAGATTACAATAAAAATAAATCATTAAATTTTAAAATTTCTACTTTTAGTGATTTTTTCCTAGGTTTTTTTACAATGGTTTTTACAAGCAATATCTTTGACGGCGCCAGCAGCTAAGCCAGCTGCAATGAAGGCAAGGCTCAGAGCGTGGAGGCACCCGGTTACACCCAAGCCTTTGAGGCGTGTAACGAGGAAGCTGACCTGTTACTGTCCCTTGACCCATATGTCTTTGACTTGTTTGAGAGTCACTTAGCATCTAGCTCTGCCCTTGCTCCCACACCCACCCCTGCACAAGCTATCCGTCAACCAAATAATCAGGATGGCAACCTTGATTTGGAACATCTTCCTGCCACCAGCTAACCTGCCCCCCTACAGCCAATCAGGCTTCAGCTCCTGACGCCCAGCACCTCAAACACAGAATAATCACTGCCCAAATTCTTCAGGAAATTGTGGCACTAAACCTACAGGGTCTGTCATGGGACCAGATTGCCGCCCAGTTGTAAATTACCTGAGCCATCATAATGCGGAAGTTCAACAACCTAATGAACAAGGGAAATCTGATTGGGACGGCCAAGAAGCAAAAGAAGGCCATGGGGTCCCAGATAACTGAGGCCTACCCAATAATGCTTGACCTCCTCCAGCGGGACCCCAAGCTTCCCTTGACCCAGGTCTGGAAGCAACTTGCACACCATGACATTTGGGTGTCTGAGCGCATGGTGCAGCTCTGGATGCACGGAAAGGTGGCTTCAATTAGGGTTCTTACAAATTTTGCCGGCAACTAATGGGATGGTGCTGAGGATTCCCCATATGACACCGCAATCAAATCAACCCTGGTCAGATGCTTGACAAGTCTAACAGATGACATCATGTTTGTCTCATACTACAAGTTAGCAATTGCATTTGACAATTTTGGTGAGCAAGAAAAAGCCGCCACCAAGAATGGAAGGAAGAAGGTCAAGAAGGGGACTTTCATTGGTGCGTTTCTGGCTGTTTCAGCCAAGGGTTTTGTCTACTATTGGACAACCCCTGGTTTCATCAATGGGTACTCATACAGCCACATCCTTGGTGGATTGCTTGACTCCTGGGATGGCTCAAATTCCAAATACCGGGTTTTCTTGAGCCACCAGATGGAGGGAAGCTCCACCGCCCTTGATGCCATCCAGGGATGTGGGCACCAGGCCTCAGTCTACCCCACCGGCCATGCAGACGTCCATCTGGCTGATGTTGTCTTCTTCAACATTAGAGATACACTACGGGAGCGCCGCCCTCAGGCTTTCAACGACCTCTATCTTGGGGTCCTTGACCACAATATTCTCTTTGGTCACCAAATGGTGGCTGACTTGTTTGCGCAAATGGTTTTCCATGTGAACATGGGCAACCAATCACGCAAGGATAAGCGCCTCCCACCCCGTGCCACAGCCACCTATCAGCCCATCCAGTCAATGACTGATGAGGAGTACAATGAGCGGTATATGGCGGCCATCACACGCAATCCTCCTGCCTTCACCCCTGCCACCAACACCCCCCGCCCGCAAACCCAAACCATCCAATCCCAGACCCCCCAGGCCAGCACCGCCTCTACGTCTTTCTTCCTGCGCCATTCTGCCTACTAGGCACCACTCTTCCCCACCTCAATAAACCCCCTGGTCCCAAAAAAATTCTATTTACATTATCTTTATTTTGAAATTCAATTGTTTGTGTTCTCTTTGTTTATAATTGGTTTTATTCTTTATGTTCAGCTTATTTCTATAAAATCATATATTTACTATGTTGTGTATATAGATCCAGAACACAGTTATTTTTAGCCCTTAAACACACCCCTTGTAAAAATATTAACAACAATTTGGTGATCAACTGAATTTAAATTGGAAAATTATAGATTAATTGTATTTATATAAAGTTGCTACTGATCCAAATTCAAAACCTTAATGATAAACTTTAAGCCAATCAGGAGCCAAGTGATAAAGTGATTGTTGTGACATAAAGGGTCATTCAATAATTCTTTGATGCATGTGCGCTAATTAATATGATTGGCTGGATGTTTTGCCATTGTACGCCATTGCTGCTGTGGCGAGTTGTTGGTGGGCTAGTGCTAACCCAGCAGCTGATTGGGCACTAGTCCACCAACAACTTGCCACAGCAGCAATGGCGTACAATGGAAAAACATCCAGCCAATCATATTAATTAGCGCACATGCATCAAAGAATTACTGAATGGCCCTTTATGTCACAACAATCACTTTATCACTTGGCTCCTGATTGGCTTAAAGTTTATCATTAAGGTTTGAATTCAGATCAGTAACAACGTTATCTAAAAACAGTAAACACTATAATTTTCTAATTCAAATTTAGCTGATCACCAAATTGTTGTTAATATTTTTATAAGGGGTGTATTTAAGTGCTAAAAATAATATGGTAATCAAGGAAACAATGCCAACACAAAGCAAACGACACACATATTGAGATGAGCGTAAAACATATACACAATGGGAAAACAAAAAGGCAACAGTATCAAAATAATACAGAATTTATTGGGAAAAAAGCTATAAAAACATATGGAAAGGTTAGTAAAAAAATAAAATGAGAGAAATTGAAAAGCTTCTAAAGGACCTCAACTTGGTGATTGCCAAAATCAAAGACATTGACTGTAAGGTCAAAGCAAAGGTGAAGTCCACCGTCCTTGAAGGCAAGAAACTTGTCAGGATGACATCCAAGGCATTAATGACCAAAATGCCTGACACATCAGAAACAACAATTGAGCGCTTACTTAATATCCAGAAGCACGTTGTGGAAGGACTTCAATTAAAGGCCTACAATCTTTCCGCGCCGTCTGTCTGGGTTGATGACCCGGAGATGTATGCACATCTCAAGCCAGCAAAGCGCGCCAGGCAGAGGATGCCAAATTGCCAGCGTAATTGATTGCGCCAAGAATGGCCAAGCTGGCTGAAGCTGCCAGCAAAGAAGAAACACAAGAAGGTAACCTAAAAAATAAAATTAATAAATTTTCAAAAAACTTACCTTTTTTCAGAGAAAACGTAGACAGTGAACTCCGCCGGGTCCTGGTCCCTTTTGTCCCGGCCACCTTTTATGCTAATTATGCCACTCACATGGCTAAGCAGCTCTATCTGTCCCCCCTGTTGTGCGGGAGCTTGAAGACAGAATTCACAGGTCCTTCCCAATGACAATGGACACACTAGCCGGGCTGATGCATGCTGAGGGGGAATCTGAGTGGGCAGTTACTGCCTACAAGGATGCCTAACTGGTTTGCCTGGACCTGGTATTCCTCAGTGGAGTTTACTGTGTAAACTCCATTGAGCTTGTTTGGGATGTCCTGGTGACGCTCCCATTCAAGAATGTACCGGAGATGGGCCGGGCTCACGCGGCTGCTTGCTTCTGCTACCTCTTGGAGCTCACCCTGTCTTACCTGCTTGAGAACTTTTGGCGTGCGGTGAGCAAATTGGCTGTTGCAGACGCAACAGCCGTAAAGAAGACCAAGATCCTCCTGGCGTACTTTGGGCTGGCCTGGAGTGCCAACAAGACGGGGGTCCCTCAGCTATGGAGCTCATGTTTGCCAAGACAAAGCACAACAAGAAGATAAGCGTGGTCTATAATAAACTGTGAGTTCACAGAAGACTTTGCCGGGCAAAGGCTTCATCTGGTGATTTACCTGGGGTTCCTGTTTTACTTCAGAATGAGCGCCAGCGTGGAGGACCTGGACGGGGTCCTTCTGGGGATTGATGAGGCCCAGCTTGCACTCAACAGGAAGAAGGTCCCCCCCCAGATACAGCTTGGTTGATCATGTGATCCAGGACACCCTGGTCCTGGCTGGTATCTACTGGTTTGCAGCCCCGCCTGAAAAGCTTCTGCTTCACTCCTACCTGACCCTACTTCCCTTCACCAGCAGGAGGGATTATTTCAATACTGGTGTATCCACCGTCCACGGTATGGCGGTGGAGGTTGTGCGCCACCTCCATTGTGGGGTGGGTACATACCGCCAAACTCACTACAGGTGTTCTTAATAAATTCTCTTCTAATAAACATCTTTGTACTCTACAATATTTTTATTAGAATTAATTTTTCAAATAATATTTTAGCAAACAAGATTTTCAAAATATATTGCAGAAATGGATTTCATAAAAGTATAAAATTATATGTTAATAAAATAAATTCTAACTTGTACATTTTACGTTTAATTTTTTAAAATTAATTTTTACATTTATTTGACCAAAGTGATTTAAATATTTTTGCGTAATCTAATACTGAGCGTTTGGGATTACCTCAGATGGTATAATAAAATAATATACAATAAAATAAATAAAATACTTACATCTATTGATGGATCTTCTGAATGTGATTGCAGGCGTAGAAACATATAAATATAAAATGATAATTAATAAATGTTGAATAATAAATTAGAGAATATAAAAAAGTTGGACACACTACTGTAAATTCAGAACCTGAACGTAAAAATGCGGGATTGTCAAATCCTTGGTCCAAATTTTGAATCACTTTTGCGGGCAACTCAGATGAGTGAAAAATAAAATATTTAATAAAATCAACCATTTATTTTGATTTTTTTTGGTTTATTTAAATTGGCAAATTTTGAATCTCTTGAGCAGATAACTCAACTAACAAAAGACAAAACTCAGCAAACAAATGCGGGATACATGAATCAGGAATTCAGGATTCTAATGTACAATTTATGATTTCCTGTATTTCAAACAAATCATAGACATCATGTGAAAATTAACAAATCTGAAATTGCAGGATTGTCAAATCCAAGAACCAAGTTTCAAATCAAAATTGCAATGAATTTGAAATAAATATAATTTATGGGTGTCTCAAAAAGGATGTTAAAGGATCTAGATTGGATTTGTGCAAATTCTTTTAGAAAGCACAGCCATTCTCAAAATTCACCCTATTCCATTTTAGGACAGCCAAAATTTAGAGCGTAATATTCACAAAATTGACATATTTAACAATAAAATTGACTAAAATATACATTCCTCTTCTTGAGTTTAAAATTTTAATAAATTTTTATTATGTCTTCTTCCAACACCAACCAAGTCAACGAGCTGTTCCCTGGCCTTGACAAAATCATGCAGGGCTACGCTGGGTCTCTTAACGGTGAAGCCTCTGTCTATGGCCACTCCCAACCCGCAGGCCCCTCCGCAAGCCCCACCCAGGAGTGTGTTCTTTCTCCTGCAACTTCCAGCATGGCCCTGTTTTCCCACCATGCACAGGCAGCTGCCAACCAAAATCCCTTATCAGTGATGGCATCTGGAACCAGCCATTTGAGCCATGGGGTCACCCAGAGAGCCCAGAACCCCAAAACAGCCAATCAGATGGTATCAACTAGTTCCCAAGATGGACATGTCCCTCCCCCAGCCAATCAGCCTGCAAGACACAGAAGAAAATTGATCACTCCGGACATTGTTCTCAAAATGGTTGAAAAGCAAGGGAAGCTTATGTCCCTCAGAGAAATTGCAGCCGCAATGGGTTTTGCAAAGTCCACTGTGGCTGCAACCCTGCGAGCTCACGCCAACTGTGCCCCCCCCGCCAAGAAGACCCCAACTGGTGCTTGTACCTCAACCAAAGGTGAAAAAGCCCACCCTCTCATGATGGCCATTATGGAACGTGACCTGTGGATGCCCCTGGTCCAGGTACGTCTCCAGTTGGGACTCCACAGCATCTTCCCAACAAAAGAATGGTGAATTCATGGATGCACGGAGTCGTGGTTGCTGCTAGAATCTTGTCCAATCAAGTTCTCAGTGGCCCCATTTTGGTGGATACTGATCCCTACAATTCAACCATTATTAATTTTATTAAAGGGAGGGCAATGAGGGCCCATAATGACTTCATCTTCCTATCATACACCAAGATCTTGGCCAGTATCCAAGACTTTGGAGAGAAGCGCATCCAATCTGACGTGTACAAGCGCGGCCCAATCTTGTATTGGTTTGTTGGTGTTTTATTGGCAGTTTCCCCATTGGGCGTCAATTATTACTCAGCAATATCAAATACCGCAGATGGGTATGCCTACCAGACAGAGCTCAAGGACATGCTGGAGGAGTGGGCCGCCTAAAACGCTGTGCACACAGTTGTACTGAGTGCAGAGATAGAGCAGCGGGAATGGGCTACCCAAGAAATCAGGGCTGCAGGGCATACCTGCTGGTCCTACCCCATCAACTACGCCAACATGCACCTTGCAGATGTATGTCTCTACAATTTTGGTTCCGCCCTCAGGCGCTTAAAGCCTGCCACCTACAACAAACTATGCACCCAAATTGATAAGGGGTATGAGCTTTTCCCTTCTGTGTCTGTCCAAGACTTATTTGATCTCATCAACTTCTATGCAAGTGATAGTGATAAGTCTGTAAAGGACCCCTGCTTCCCCCCATGCCAGTCCATCCATTTTGTTAAGCCAGTATATGTGACAGAAGAAGAATTCAAGCAATTGAAGCAATCAGCTCTTGCTGCCCCTTCCCAGTCAAAAAACCCTGCCTCCCCAACCCCCCATCAAGCCACCTGCTTTCCAACCCTGACTCCTAAACCACCACCCATTCCCTCACCACTATCTCTGATGCTGTCCCTTTCATAGGTGCAGATGAAGGCAATGTCCATTCTTCCCATTCCCTCCCCTTCCTGTCCTTTGATTAGTAAATAAATCTTTTCTAGGTGACTACTATTAAAATTGATTTTTCTTTCAGTTCATAATTAATAATATATTTTTTACATTTTTATAAGTTTCTGTGTGTAAAGAATGTTGTACATTTGATGTGGTAGCATATACTTATTTCTGAGGATATTTTCATCATCATCATTAATAAATTGAAGACAATAAACGTAAATATTGCATTAGAATATTGCAATTAGACGTCAACTATTGATATTTTGATATTATGTGCATAACTCAATGCATTTTATTTGATAAAATTCATTGTAAACAAGGCCTTTTCATTTTAATTTATTTAAATTGACTGTGTTTATATTACAGAGCCATTAATGCTTAGTACAAATATTAATAATTAGTGCATTTCACAGCCTGTATATTTACCTATTGGTAATAATTCTGTAAACTTTTCAGTCAGATTTTGCGAGGTAATAATAATGTAATGTGTTAATAGATTACTGTTTATTGTTATTAATTGGCTTATTTTCTTTGCTGTGGCAATTGTGCATTTTTTGATGTTTACGCACTAGTATCCAATTGGTTGGCTTCATATCCAATTGCACAGGCAATAGGAAAACAAGCTGCCACCCGAGACTGGATGTGGTCAGGGCGGCGGCTTGTTTTCCTATTGCCTGTGCAATTGGATGTGAAAACAACCAATTGGATACTAGTGTGTAAACATCAAAAAATGCACAATTGCCACATCTAAGAAAATCAGCCAATTAATGACAATAAACAGTATTCTATCAACACATTATATTAGAGCCATTAACTCTTAGTACAAATATTAATAATTAGTGCATTTTACAGCCTGTATATTTACCTATTGGTAATAATTCTGTAAACTTTTCAGTTGGATTTTGCGAGGTAATAATAATGTAATGTGTTAATAGAATATTGTTTATTGTCATTAATTGGCTTATTTTCTTTGCTGTGGCAATTGTGCATTTTTTGATGTTTACACACTAGTATCCAATTGGTTGTTTTCACATCCAATTGCACAGGCAATAGGATATGAAGCCAACCAATTGGATACTAGTGTGTAAACATCAAAAAATGCACAATTGCCACAGCAAAGAAAATAAGCCAATTAATGACAATAAACAATATTCTATTAACACATTACATTATTATTACCTCGCAAAATCCAACTGAAAAGTTTACAGAATTATTACCAATAGGTAAATATACAGGCTGTAAAATGCACTAATTATTAATATTTGTACTAAGCGTTAATGGCTCTGTAATATAAACACAGTCAATTTAAATAAATTAAAATGAAAAGGCCTTGTTTACAATGAATTTTATTAAATAAAATGCATTGAGTTATGCACATAATATCAAAATATCAATAGTTGACGTCTAATTGCAATATTCTAATGCAATATTTACGTTTATTGTCTTCAATTTATTAATGATGATCACAAAAATATGTTTGCGTCAAATTAGTACTATAAAAGCCAGTTTTTGATGGAATTCAAACAAAATGTCATCAATCTATAGCTTAATCAACAAATTAGAAGCTCACCTGCAAAAGGTTGTTGAAATCAAGAAAAACATCAGAGAAATAGTGACAGGAAAGCTAGGGGACAAGGGCCAGTCACTGATCCAGCCAAAAGAAGATGCTCTGAACAAATTGGGAAATATTATAGATGAAAGAAATAAAGAAAAATTACTTAATCTACAGGGAACTATTTTATCAAGTCTAAAGTTCAACAACGCGGGATACAATTTGTGGGAGTTCTGGCAGGGGGCCAAAGAAAACAATGAGAAGATCAGACTAATAGAAGGAATAGAAATTCAAAAGGAAATCAACACCAATGAAGAGGGAAACAATCAAATGGAAACAGATGAAAACAAAACACAATCAAGAAGCAGAAGCTTTCAATAAATACAGAAGCTTTATCAAATGAAAACCAAGAAGAAGCACAAGTAGCAAGAAATATAAGAAAAATTAAGCCTAGAAAAATTAATGAAGAGCATCCAACACTCATAAAGTTCACCGATATGGCGCCTGTGACTGAGGAGGCCACAGGGGAAACAATCAGTAAGTCTTTTTATGTTTTACCTATATTTATTTTTAGTCATCACCAGGAATGAGGATGAGGTTGCAGAAGTGGCAGCTTTTACGCCGAGTTGGTTTTATGGGGGCTACCAGTCACTGGTGGCCCCTATAAAACAAATAAATAAAAACCAAATAAACAACATAATTCAACAGAATATGAATAATTTTAATGATTGTGAAGCTCAAATCAGGGAATATCAACCACCTGTGGGGTGCTTGCCATGGATAAGAGAAGCCTACAAATTAGGATCAACAATCAAAATAAAAGAAATGAATGAAATTCGCGGGGATTTGAAACCAAACTTTGATGAATACATATATGAAAGCGTTCAAAGGTTCACATTCTCAAATATCAACAAATACAAAAAAAGTTTAATAGAAACTAATTTTCAAATAGGAAATGAATATCTGAAATCAGCTATTTTTAATGAAATTTTTAAGGCTCTATCAAATAAAGTTGGGGATGCAGTCCTTGTGAATAGTTTTAAACCTTTAATGATATTGTTTGCCAAGGCCTGGGGGGCAGATTCAATTTGGGCGCCCCCGGTACCCTCTTCAAAGTTAATCAGACTTCCTATATTAATAGGTTAGTTCAGACTTTCAAGAAATTGTGCATGTTCTCTGAAAAGTATACCTTGCAACAAATCCATGTTGTGGTGTACCTGAGAATCCTGCTCCATTGCATACTGAAAGCAAACATGAAAAAATTAGAAGATGTACCTATACAGCTTGATATATGCTATGTAGCCCTCGACAAACAGAAGATACCACAGGGATACAGGACAGTCAAGCACGTCCTCTATGACTCATTTGCATTGGCAACGCTATACGGGTACTATGTGCCCCCCCCCCAAAAAACCTGCTAATTGATTCCCTCACCTGTCTGCCTTTTATAAGATGTTCGGCCACCACCGGGGTGCTGAGCGCCACTCCCCTAGCAATTGGCGCCAGAGTCATCCACCACATACAGAAGAGTATGTGGTCCCAATTGGACACACTAGCAGAAAATTTGATTTTGGGGTATAATTCCCCGGAATAATCACATTCCCCTTGCAATTTGCATTCCCCTAATAAATCATTTTCCCTTGCAAAAAAAACTTTTTTATTTTTTATTTATTTTTAAATATTAAAATTTAAATATTAATATTTCAATACTAAATACTTCACTATTTTAAAATTTTACTTGTAAAATTTTAATAGTAAAATATTTAATATAAAAATATTTAATATTAAAATATTTACTGTTAAAATTTTAATATTAAAATATTTAATAGTAAACATTTAATATTAGTATTATATAATATTAAAATATTTAATAGTAAAATATTTTAATATTAAATATTTTACTATTAAAATATTTAATATTTTAATATGGAATATTTTAATGTTGAATAAATCACGATTAAATAAAAAATTGGTGTATTTTGAATATTTAATCTTTACTATTAAACTTTTAAGATTTTTAATTATATTTTTATTTTAAAATTTTATCTTTTATTTTAATTTTTAGTAAGTAAATTATAGTATTAATATATCTAAATATATTACAAGATAATAGTTAAAGTTGCAACCACGTTGAATATTTAAAAATAAGTTAAAAATGTTTTTATTTATTATTTATTATTTATTATTTATTATTTATTATCTTGTTGAGGTTGGTTCCATTTATCACAAAGATAAACATGGAGAATTGAATTTATCCGCATCATGCAGCCCACTCCACTAATTTTCCAAACACATGATTGTTTAGAACTCAAATTACCTTTCCCTTGTAATACAATTTGATAAACATATTCAATATACTTGAACTGCGTCCTAAGTACAAATTAGTAAGGAATACATAAAAATCATTGGTTGCTGTGTTGTGTAGCTACAATGGCATTGAAATACCAAGGAGCAGATGATGACATGCAAGGTCCAATTTGTGGCTTAGAAAAGTCAAAGTACCAAATGATTCACAATTATTTAAATAAACTATTTTTTCTATCTTTTTTTATTATTTATTTATTTGTTACCGCAAAAGCCAATAATATTCAGTGCATCATATAAAAATAAATCCCTCTTATCTAGTATAATTAATTTTACTTACCTTTTCTAGTATTCTTAAATGTTTATAATACAATCAAACATCACATTATTATACATAAATAATAATTTGAGTCCTAATAAAAAAATTAAAAAAAATAAAACAAATAAAAACAAATAAAACCGGGGCGCCCATTTATCTGATTGGCTCGGAGGCCAGGGCTTTGGGGAGGAAGGATTCTGAGTGCTTGTAAAAAGCCGCCACCACATCAGGTGACATTGCAAATTGGCTGATCTCAAGAATGTTGAGGAGATCCTCGGTGTCCTGAGGGAGGCCTTGTTTCACCTTATTCTTGATCCACCCAAAGACCTCCTCAATTGGGTTAAGAAATGAGGAATATGGGGGGAGGAAGAGGAGTCTCATTGGGCAGTCAGCCAGGCAGTGGCTGGCCAAATGGCTATTTTTATTGATTGGCAGAAACTCGGACACAACCAGATCCACTTTGTGGAGCCCAACATTATCAAGCACAATACATTGGTTATGCCGCTGTAATTTATCCAAAGGTACTCCTTGATGGCTTGGAGAAAATTGAGAAAGGTCCCGCTGTTATGGGAGCCTTTAATCATCTGATACTGGTCCAACCCGCGAGGACAAAGAAGCGCAACCATTGAATAGGTCTGGGAACAGACAGCTGCACAATGGGCTACGCTGTCCTTGGACCCCTTCTCAACCCACCCATGCCTAGACCTGAGTGAGGAGGAAAACAATGATTTGTTTATATAGAAGAACTGGACATTCCCAGTCTCCTTTAGTACCAGATATTTCTTGGCATAAATGTGTCGATCCTTGATGGTCTTTTCATTGTTCCTGTTATACGGAGAACTCCGAGTACCTTCCATGAGAAGCCCAAATCAACCATTGTTTTGTATACAAGGGTTTTAGAAACAGAAAGCCCAAACTTTGTGGCAAGCATTGATTGGACAGCAAGTGTGTCCAGGTGGCAATCTCTGGCTACCCATTGCTTAATTGCGTCAATGTGTACGGGCTTGAGGAGTTTTGGCTGTCTTTTTGCCTTGGTGGATTTGGCAATTTGCTTGGTGTTGCCATACTTGGTGTTGATGTCGGCAATGTACCTGGCCATGACACCAAATTAGAACGCAATATCCTGAACTGCCATTCCCCCATTTAAGCAGTTGAGGAGAGCTTCACCTCACTATCCGTCAACCGACGCCGGCCCTTGGCAGGTACCACGGCATCCTGACCACCAGGCTCAGCACAGGGGATAGGGACCTTTGTGTAGAAGGTGGGATCACACTTGGTTGCGCTGGCGCCGTCAATAGTGGCATAAGACACAGGTGCAGATGACTCCTTGGTTGTGGCCAATGGCTCATAGGAGGTATCAAAGACGCGGGGAAGGAAGTGGCAACTTTTGGGTCAAGAGTGCAGGGACGGGTGACAACTGGGTACATGGTGGAGGTGTAAGTAACCTCAGTGTTCCCGGTGACCCTGGTGTAGGAGACTTTTGTGGAAGGCCTTGAGAGTGGCTTCTGTCTGGGATTCAGGCTGGTTGATCTGGCTTGGGATACGAGAGGTGGTTGACTGGCGCTGACACCTTGGGAGGCCTGTGTATTGGCATTACTCCCCTCAAGTTGTGTTCTAGGTCTGTTCTTGGACCCTCTGGGATGCCCTCGTTGACAGGCTGCCCCACAGGCTGGTGCAGGAGCAGGTTGGGAATGCGCTTGACGGTCCATAAAAATAAAATAAAAAATATATTTTAGATTAAATATTTATTTATTTGGAGTTATTGGTTTAGTTGTGGGTAGTTATTTTCTCTTGATATAGCCTTGAATAGTAGCAGAGTTTCTATATCCGTGATTTGAAGTGTATAATATTGTATCCTTTCCAGGTTTGGATAATTTTAAAGTTTAATAACTTTTTATGTCTAAACATGGTTGTTGAGATTGAATTTTTCATTTGATTTTAGTTGTGGTGGAGCTTCTTGATTTGGGTTGGTGTTTCCTAGTGTGCTTACTGTACATTAAATTTGGATTCCAGTTCCTGCAATTAATATCTGAGTTTACTAGTGCCATTCAAAAGTGAATTGAAATTTGGTTCTGGGATTTGAAAATCCCGCAATTTCAAAAAACATAGTAAACTTAATGAAAATGGTTGATGGATTTGAACGCTTCAAATCTGATTCCAGTTAATTCATTTTGTCCATAGGAAATATGCAGCTCAACTTGAACTTTGCAAAGTGTCTATGAGTTCCCGCATTTTCAAATATTCAAATAAATATCCAAAAAAATCAATTTAATTAAAAAAAGGCTAGCCCGCAAAAGTGATTCAAAATTTGGACCAAAGATTTGACAATCCTGCATTTTTATGTTCAGGTTCTGAATTTACAGTAAGCCTTTAATTGATTGGCTGTTTGTCTAGGCACGCGGGGATGAACAAATCAGCATGGTCATAGAATTTGGCCACGTTCTCAGCTGGGAGGGTATGGATCCCGGCCTGCAGCAAATCAAACAGGTCCTCAGTCCCAGTTGGGGTTCCTCGCTTGACAACTTGCTTGAGCCACCCAAAGACTTCCTCAATGGGATTTAGGAAGGGCAAATAGGCAGGGAGGAAGAGAAGGCGCATATTTGCTGTAGCCAATCACTGGGGGCCCACTGCAATGCTTGTGTCAATCATTGGGAATTCCTCAAGAATGTCAGCCACCTTGTGGAGACCAACATTTTTCAACACAATTACGTTGGTGAATCCCAGGCTTGTGCGTCTCAGGTGCTCCTGGACCAATTGGAGAAATGATAGGAAGGTCCGGCTATTGTGGGAGCTGTCAGAGCCCAGAGGGTCTTGACTGGTTTCCATCTGACCGAACTTAATATTTAAATCAAACTAAATTAAAACTTTATTTCAAGGCTAACTTAGAATGATCACAAGGGGTTCATTGTGAGCAACACCTTTATATACCATTCCATTAGATTCTTTAGAATCTTCCTAAATATGCTAGACAGTCTTAGGGACTCTGCTGGTGGCATCAGGCTGGGGTTTTGGGGCATCTTCTGAACAGCATGACTCATTTTTCTTTGAAAAATCCTGCACATCGGGATTTGCATCCATATTTTGTCTAAAATTAGCACAGAGCAACTCTCCTGGTGTTTGGCTTCAAAATGAGTGTTTGGACGTCCAAATCCGTTCAGTGGTTGCTGAGTTATGCTCGAATTAAGATTTGCATCAATTCTTGTGCCTTGGTCGCATAATTTTGTCATTTTGCACTGGTTAGGAAGTTCGGCTGGCGGCCAAACTTTAAGAAGCCATAACATATTGTCTAGAGCAGCTAGGAGAGTCATCAAACTAGCATTAGGATTGTAGAGAACAGTAGAGTTTTCCCAAGGCATTTTTGTAACACAAGATGTGTCAGGGCGTTTCCTGACAGGAGCCTAGTATCATTTGGTAGAGCTCGACCCCCTTTGGACCAAAGAGAGCCACCATTGAATAGGCTGTGGCGCGGACTGCAGCATGCTGAGCCACCCTGTCATTGGAGCCTCTGGGGACATACCCATACTCATTTTGCATCGACAAGTAAAATGCTGATTTGTCAATATAATAGAATTTCACTGTCCCCTTGGCTTTGAGGGCAGTGTACGCCTCAGCGTAATTTTTCCGGGTCTTGATATTGGCTGGGCTGTTCCAATTGTATGGGGATACCCCCAAGTTTTTTCCAGGAAAATCTCATTCCCTTGACCAAATGATAATAGAAGGAAATTGAGGCCTCAATCCCAAAAGCGGACTTGACCATGGCCTGTATATTGGCCAGTTCAAGATGGCAATCATGGGTTATCCACTGGTGGATTGCCCATTTGTGCTCCTTGGTGAGCATGGTTGACACGCGCAAGGATTTCTCCGCGGCAAGGACACAACCAGTATTGATGAATTTATGGAAGGTCTTGCTGGCGTACTTGGGATCCACTCCAACAATGGCCGCGGCTGCCTCGTAGTCACCCAATTCCTGCATTAGCTTAAACAGGATGATGTGTTTGATGTTGGGGATGCGCTTCTGGGCGGGCTTTGTGGGTTCAGACAAGCCAGGATCCTGATTGATGACAGGCTTGCAAGGCATGGACACCTTGTTGTAGAAAGCTGCAACCTTTTTGAGCACTAGCTGTCTCTCATCGGTTTGGTAGAACTGGGGCTCCTTGTCATCCTCTTGATTGCCATCACTGACGTAGGGCTCATAGCCAGCATCAAGTACAGGCTTCACCTTCTCCAGCATGGCTGATGGGACCAACTCTTGCCAGTACACAACGTCAAACACATACAAAGTAAGTTCTACCTCCTTGTTTCTAACCATTTTGGTAGTGGTGACCTTGGTTTGCTTCCGGGTCAGCTTTGGGGCCAGAGGGTTTATGCTCCGCACCCTAGCAGCTTGTGCTCCTTGAACTGGTTGTGTCAGTGCAGCGTCACTATAAAACTCTCCTCTCCTGCCTCCCTCCTGAGTAGGCACTTGTGTTATACTAAGTCTATTCTTTGACCTGCGGGGGCGACCACAACCGCGGTGCACAACGGGTGCAATGGTAGTCTGTTGTTGTGTTCCTTCCATTTTAAAATTTAACAAAATATTAAATAAAACTTAATTAAGTTATTCCCTATTTTTAATTTTTGCTTTTATCTGTTTATGGATATCCAATTAATATTTTTTCCCACCCAGTATCCCAATTATAGATTTTTTATTTCTTAATTAGTTATTTCTGGTTTACAACACCCATTTTTGAATACCCAAAATAATTTCCACCCATTTTCCTAGATTTTACTGCCAAATTTAAACACCTAACACAATATTTTTAAAAATTATGTTTTAGATCTTGTGTCTTATTTTAGATACCTTGGTATCATTCATGATTACAATCCATTGCACACATTGTGTGAGTGATTTTGTTTACATTGTGAGTTGCTATTGTGTTTCGTTTTTGGATTGAGTTTTGACACACCTTGCTTGGGTGTATTTTGTCACTGATTCACATAGTAAACATATGTACACTGAAAGTCAACTCACACCATTTTGTTTGTGAATCAATGTATTTTGGGCTATATTTTGAATGGTTTTGCTTTGCGTGTGAGCCTTTTGTTGCTGTGTTGACCCATTTTGCCCATTAACGCCAATAAACCCTGTTAACAGAGTATATATTTTAGCCTGAGAGTTGGATTTTGTTTAAGTCTGAAATCATTTCATTTAAATCTGAAGAATTTTTGCTTGTTGCCATAGCTTTTAAAACTACTGTACCTGTTGAGTATATTGTAACAGCCTGTTTAAGGGACAAAGAGTAAAAGATTATATAAAAAACTGTTTATTTATCAATAATCAGGAAGGTTATATAGTGGGATGCAGATAATTGCTAATTGGCTGCAGGAGGCACTTCACAGAGGAATTTCCCTAGGGAGAATAGATAATGGTGGCATAAAAACAGCAGGTGATTTAAGAACAATTGGTTTCACATGGGTTTCTTGATTTGGAATGTGGGTTTTTGTGGCCATATTTCCAACCAAGCTTGTGGAAGTAAAGCCAAAAAGATGTGTATAGATCATATATAGATTGATTATTGCATTTAGAGTATCATTAATTGAAATTAAATGTATAATAAAATAATCATACAGTCACATGATCATTTCATTGTTCCTCTTATAAGTGGGAGTTATTTGTATGTTTTTTACCCAGAATGCAATAATCTCAGATGAAAGCTTTTCCCTTCTCTGCTTTGGTTGTTCCATCCTCACCCTGGCTTCTCTGGTTCTATTGGATTCCACTTTCCCCAAGTCATTTCCCACTGAACACATCACTAAGAAAGTTATTTCCCATCATTATTTAACCACTGGCTGCTGTCTGGGATGGCTCTGATGGGACTCAACTCTTTTCTCTCATACCTCTCTCTCACATTTTCATTGTGAACCCTGCTCAGAGCAGCCATTGCTTCTACCCACTGGATAGCATCCCAGTGAATTTTCCTTCCAGGATGAGAGCCAAACTTAGTTAGTTTATCAAACTCTCTCTCACAATTCTATCCCAATAGTAAGTGAAATTATACCAAATTTAATACCTTAACATTTATAAAGACAACATCTTGACTTTTTGTAAGGAACATCCCTGGCATTAAAGAAATTCTAACAATTGCCACCTCAATTTGGAAACTGGAAAAAACCCAAAAAAAACCCAAGACCAACCCAGATAACACACAAAACTCACAATACCAGCAGCAGTTTTCCCTGATTGGGGAAGCTGCCACCCAAATCCAAGCTATAGAATCCGGATTGTATTTTGGATCAAAATCCAATCCAGAATTGGAATCCGGACTCTGCCTGTAAGCTCTTCCAACCGCCAGCCATCCCATTCCAGGGGCCACCAGTTGATCTGGGGCAGGCAACCTAGGGCAGCGGCCAAATTGGGGGATTTCTCAAATTTGGACCAAAATGCAATAAAAATTTCATGTCAGTCCAAAAAATGGGCCTTTATTCTCCAATACGTAGTGGAGAAATTTCCTGTTCCCAGCCCACTAATTCAGCCTTGTTAACAACTCCCAATAAGGAAGTTTCAGAGGCCAAGAAGCCAGATTATAAATTCTAATTCTTGAAGAAGGTCTTATTCCTAAATAAGGGCCCAAATTTAGTAATTTTCAATTACTGTGCAGCAATCAATCAAACCTACCACATAAAGGCAAACCAAGTCCAATATTAAATATTGGGTACCCCAATATAGTGCTTTAATCTTGTCTTCTCACATCTGAAAATAAGTATATTATAAACCCAATCCCTCAGTGATGGTTTGTGCTACTGTTGAGAAAATATCTCTTTTCTTCATTCCACATAAATCAATTCTTACTTTACCATAGCAAGTAAAAACAAATTATTTAGAATCACCAACCCAAGATCAAAGATGAACCAACTCATCTTCTCTGATGTTCTCACAGCATGCCTTATAATTGAGGGCATCTACAAACCTTTCTCAGTCCAGGCCTATTTTCAATTATGCTGACAACCTATACTTTGAGGAGCAACCACAACTAAACTCCTTTACTTTTTAAACCTGGCCCCCTCTGGTGTCTTCTAGATCTACTACAGCTCTGATCCTATACATGATTGTGAATTATATTCTTAAATACTTTTCTGAGTTTTTTAGTTGATTTAATGTCCATGCTAAAGCCTTCTGTTGGTTAATGACAATGTATCTAGTTGTCACGGTCTTGACAGACTTCCAAATGTTCTTCTTTATTCTCACGTACCCTGAGTAGCCCTACACTTTTGGGGTATTATACTTTTTAACACTACAGAAAGGTAAGAAAGCCTCTTCACACTCTTCTCATCTTTAATAAACCCCAACTAAAAATTAATCCTTTTAAAATAAATTATCTCATTGAGAGAGCAGACTGATCCCCAAACCTCCATTTCAATGAGTCTCAGCATCCCCTTTGTCAAATCAATAGTTTATTCATGTGGCAATCAGCCACACTATTTCTATTGTCAATTATATACTTCTTAGAAGTATATTGTCAGGATAATCATTCATGATGATCCTAACACAGAGAATTTAAACTCTTGCAGTGCGTCACAAATAGGGGTTTTATCTAGCACTGAAATGCTTGATTTTTTAATTAAGTTGTTGGACGTCAAACCAGGTCAAGCAGGGACAAAATTCAAACCCTGAACCTTTCTTGTGGACTTAGGGCTCTCAAAACCAAGTTTGAGAGCAACTAAGAGATTGTTAGAATCACAGAATGAATTCAAATATGATCAGACCAGCCAATCAGATGTTACAACATCACCTGCTGATGTTGCTAGCCATCCAAAGGAAACAGAAAGCTCTGTAAACCACCCAAACTTCAGTTAAATAAGACTATTAAGTTAAAAACACTTGGTAACAGTTGATTAACTGAAACAAACAATTATTAAGCTGTTAAGGTAAGCTGGTCCCTGTGAAGTTAAAAAATAGCTTCAGCTGTTTGAGAAAATATTTTGAACTTTTCCAACTGCTGTTTCAACTCCCACTTCCTTTCTTAATTTTCCCTACCCATCTACTATATAAGTCTCTTAGCATTGCCTATTGCAAATGCTCAATCAATAAAGAGCTTTATCCCAACTTAAATATTTTTTATTGTTTGTAAGAATTTTAAACCTTTCTCACAAAACCGCCTAATCTTTCCCCATTTTGGGAAATCAGGCTTAAATGGATGATTCTAATCTTGGTTTATACTGTAGTGCATTCAACTGTTCAGATGGAGATACACCCTAGCACAGGAACCAGCACTGAGTATTGTGACAATAAAAAGTCGGCGCCAGTGGTTCCAGAAAGATGGTATACAGCCTCTTTGTTTTCTTCCAATCCACTCACCAAGCAAAAGCCTCAAACTGCGTCCACTGATCCTGTGCAAACTAGTCTTTTTTGTATGTTTGCTTCCATTTCATTGCTTGCCTACTTGAGAGCATACACCTTTCTTGGGTGGTTCAATCCCTTACTGGGAAGATATCAAATCCTTGGAGATTTATTACATTTGGGTATGGTTTTCATACCTATTGGCTCTATGATCACTGGGGTAACCCTTCTGCACTAATCCACCATGTTAGGCAACTATTCCCTGAAGGGTAGGTTCCTGACATATAAGAAACAAAATAAAGAGAAAATAAAGAAGATAATTATACTTTATTGATATAAATATTGAGCATTATATAATATCGTGAGAAGCCACATACTGCCATGTACGTCATGACAGTAATGGGGCTTGTCCAAGTAATGTTATATTTAGGACTCAAAATTTTTGATTGCCATATAAGATGGGTGGCTGATGAGAGTGCCACTGACTTAATTATTAACTGGGGAATCACTTGGGGATTTACTTCCCTAAGAGGGGGAAATTGTAGATGTTGCAGCACTATGATTATACTTGATCCCCAAACATTGTTGGGACCAAGCCATAACAGTTTCAGTTTGAAATTAAACTATATTACTTGATAAATCTATTTTTTATCACAACCTTTCCACTTCCTCTTTATAGGCTACCCCATCTTCAATGATGGCTATTTTGATTAAATAAAATCATTTTTTATTCTGTGTAACGGTGTCTAAATACTTTATTTTATTTTACTATGCCATAAAGTTTTTTTTGAGTAAACTGAATATTTATATAGGAAATATAGGTAACTTATAGTTAAATATTTCAAGGTGTAATTCTATTAGTTTTTCTTTATCTATATTATTTTGTAAGTTAAAAGGGCTGAGTTAGTTTAAAAACAGTATCAGGATTAATTTTACTCAGTAAAGTGTTTATAATTCAGATTTCTAGCTGCTAAAACAGTGTTAATATCTAGTAGATTACATGAGCATGAAATCAATTCAGATTTTTCCAGTGCATCAATTTTATATAAGATTGATTCTAGAAGTTGAATTGTAGACAGTTTAACTTCTGTCAGCCCCTCGATTGAGTAGTTCACATATACCTGATTCTAACCAGATTGAATGTACCCCTTAATTAGTAACAGATTTTTCACTTTTACCTGATGCAAGCCTTAGCTCAGAGATTGACCTTGACTTTGAACGGGTGAAGGGTTGAGTTAACAGTTGAACCTTGAACATATTTGTTAGTTTGATGAAGATTGAACCTTTCATTACAACATTGAACATGATCAACATACCATCATACATTGATGCATATTGGCATTTCCTTTGATCCATGAGGGCACCAAATCACTATTCTAATATTGTTAGACATATGTTTAAACTATAAACACCTCTAAAGCTTATATAAGGGATAGGATATTCTTTGTGATATTACTAAATAGAGCTTTAATACTTTAAACCAAAATAATGCATTTCATACCCTAGTGTAAAAAGATGATCATCTTATAAGGATGCTATCTGAGATGAACCCTAATTGTGTACTCTCGGCAACTTATGATCTGCCTTTTCTCTCTAAAAGTGGACATGATCACTGCTGATCATGCTTGTATTGGTGCCACCACTATCAATTCTGCTGTGCTGGTTTTAAGTCTTTCAATACTGATATCCCTATTCTTTAAGTTTTTTTGCAGATGACAAGTTTTTCTAGTTTACATAATGGTTGAGCCCAATCAAGTTACATTGTAACGGTGATTTGATCTTTGAGCCAAATTTAAGCAGTTTTATCAGAGATTCAGGGCCTAAAGCAAAAAGTTAATGTGGAAAACCCTAAAACCCCAAATAAAGCTTGTAATCTGTTTAGTGAGTGCAGATATACATTCTTTATTTAGAAGGAGCTTAGAACTCTGGAGGAGCGACCATCTTCTTGTAATCCTTAATGGTACCCTCAAATTTGGTGACAGTGTGATTGTCACAGATCCAAAGATGAGTTGCGACGCTATTAATGAAGCGCTCGTCATGTGAAACCAAGACGACACCACCAGTAAAGCGACGTACAGCTTCAATGAGAGCATCCATCGATTCCATATCAAGATGATTTGTCGGTTCGTCAAGAATCAAGAAATGTGGATTTAAGAGACCCATGCAGGCAAAGGCGACACGAGACTTTTGTCCTCCAGATAGGGTGCTGATCTTTTGCAGTCCAACCATACCAGTAATACCGAAACAGCCCAAGTGTCTACGATATTCTTCTTCGGATTGGCCAGGGAATTTCGCCGACATGTACCCGACAGCAGTATCGTTGAGATCTAACTGATCAACGTGATGCTGAGTAAAAAGAGCAAAGCGAAGCCTTCCGTGGCGATGGATCATTCCCTTCATCGGCTCAAGTTTACCCGTCAGAAGTTTTAACTAAACCATGTTAGCTCACCAAGAGAAAGGGAAAGCTTACCAGTGTGGTTTTACCAGCTCCGTTGGGACCGATCTGTGCAAATCAGTAAAATTAACTAGCGTCAACTTACAACAGCGATACGAGAATCCATCTGCATATCCAGGTCAACGTTCTTGAGTTGGATCTTATCGGGAGAATATCCAAATGTAACTGCATTCATTTGAAGAATAGGAGGTCCCAAGTGTTCTGCATCAGGGAATCAAAAAGATTAGAGCAGCTCCAAACAAGGCTTACCTAAATGTGACTACTTTGTCGTCTTCAGGCTTCTCGAGTTCTGGAAGCTTCTCAAGAATCTTGATCTTCATCTGTGCTTGAGGAGCACGGTTGGCATTATACCTCCAGCGATCAATAAAGTCTTGAAGATGCTTGCGATATTGCTGTTGGGTTTCGTACTCTTTGAGTTGGTTCTTTCTTCTCTCTTCGCGAGTGCCGTAGAAGAGAGTGAAATTGCCCTTGTAAGCATCAAGCTTCTCTGAGTGCTGATGCAAGATGTCTGTTGCCACTTCGTCCAAAAACTCTCTGTCGTGAGAAACCACCAGGAGAGTGCTTGTCCAAGTCTTGAGGTAATTTTCAAGCCAAATAACGGCAGGGATATCCAACATATTGGTAGGTTCATCAAGAAGTAGAAGATCAGGTTTACAGAAAAGGGCACGAGCCAAAGCCAAGCGCATTCTCCAACCTCCAGAGAAGGTGCGTGTAGCATTTTGTAGTTGGTTTTGTGTAAATCCAAGACCACGTAAAATGGCCGAAGCTCTTCAAGTCGTTGAGAAAATGAGAAATATAGTAACTTACTTAGATTCTGCTTTGTCAGATTCAATATCGCTGAGCTTTCCATATACTTCTTTGAGTTTGGTATCTGCTTCAAATCTCCGACCCTCGAGATCCTCCTTAGTAGCCTCATCAAGTTCTTCGTTGCCTAGCTCTTCATCAATAGAGTTTATAGTGGCTGTAAGATCAATCTCCTCTTTAAGTAAAAATTCGCGGAAAAGATCAGCGCGCAGTACTGATTGCAGGGCTGGTGTATCATCACCCACAATCTTAAAATAAATATGGTATAGCATGTGTAAATACCTCTTGCTCTACATGAAGAATACTGATATGATCCGGGATAGTAACTTCACGACGAGACAGCGTTCTAAGGAGAGTTGATTTACCAATACCATTACGGCCAATAAGACCATATCGACGCCCATATGCCAAAGTAATGGAAGCATCAGTAAGAATTCGCTTTCCTGCAAAAGAAATATCGAATTTCTCCACCTTGACGTCTTTGGCCTTCCCTTTGGTTGTTGTATAATCAAGAATCGGATTAACTGCCAAGACATCTAAATCAGTTGGCTTCTGGTTAATGAGACGAGAAGCCTCATAATTAGTTCTCCGTTCACGCTTTAGCATCTTATCGGCAATTTTTTTCTCGGCTTTCTCGAGCTTCTTGGCATCTACTTGCGAAGCAACTTTACGCTTATTAATTGATTCTAAATCAGTAGAAGTGGGGTCAAATTTCAAAGTGGCCGAAATAGCCTGCTGTTGTTTCATGTGGATAGGGGCATCGAGTTGCCGTAGCTTCTTTGGGCCTGTTCCTTCAAGCTCCGCCTGGGTCTTGGTGCGTACTTCGAAGAGCTTTTCAAAAGAACTGCAGATCGAGCTAACTTTATCCTCTTTTTCCAGAGCTCTTGTTAACAGGGGCTTAAGAAAGTCCTGAAGGAAAATATCTCCTTCATCGGCAATCGAAGCCGAATCTTCGAGGTAGCCTCTTATGTAACTAATAATCGCCTCATCAACATCGGCTATATTTGATTTAATAAGTTCAATCGCCTTGACATTTTCTTTATGCTGTGCTGGATCAAAAACCATTATAATGCCAACTATATCTCCAGTCCTTTTGCTTGATAAAATTAAGAACAATCTAGAGGTTAAATAGAATGCTCAGGTTTGAAAGTAACTAAACAACAGTCAATAAGTAAGTAGTTGACGTCGAGGGTCAGCAAGTATAAAATTTGCCAGCAAACTTAGCTGACTCGAGGGTTGGCTTTATCGTGGTTGAATCGGGCTAATTTGACAACTCCATTCCGGGAATATGGACCGACATTTTATGGCTGCTCATCCTGATGCTTTTTGTATCGGTATAATCAATCAGATGATGGTTTAAAAAATTCGATTCGATATCTGATTTTCTTTAGATTTTATTGAATGAACCAATGGGATATACATTGTGATATGACACTTCTTTATTTTCAAGTCCGAAAAATAACATGTTTTAAAAATCCATCCACCATGAATACTATATAATTTACTGTAAAAAATATTAGCCAAGACAGCCAAAGAATCATGCTTTTAACTTGATTGTAAAACCCATACATCATGGGGACTTGGAAAGCAGGAATCAGGGTGGATACCTGGCTTAAGGAGAACCCTGTGAGCTGGAAGGTCACAGGCCAGACAATCATCACCAATCTGGAAAATTTAGCTATGTGATTGAGGGGACCAAAGGAGCCATGTAGCCCAATAGGTAGTATATGACAGTGAAAGAGAGCAAGGCAGGATGTCAGGAATATTCCTGACAAAATGTCTCAAGGAATCAGCATTTGCAACACAATGGCCCCAAATAATCAAAAGGACTATTTACAGTAAGAAAAAGAATTTAAAATTTGAATTTTAAAAATCCCGTTTTTTATAGGCCGGCCACAGACCGCGCAGCCAACTGCCAGGCTCCCACCAGCCACCCAGTCTGCAGCTGGCGGTGCATCCCTGCCAAATGGGGAACTTCCAAATTGGAAACCAAAAAAGGAAATTTTCCTAACTCCAAATTTAGGGGAAACTGCTGCCCAAATTGGAAATCTTCTAAATCAGGAAGGGGTTGAAAAGCTAATCTGCACCAAACTTTATGCATTAACTGCACATAATGAATTTGGATGCATGAAAGCATCCAAATATTTCTCATGCTACTGCCAGCCAGGAATTGGCACTACATTGCCACTAAATCCACCCGAATGCCACCCCAGAAAGAGAATCTCAGACAACACCAAGTGTTTAGGGTTCCCAATCCAATGATTTTTATTATTCATGCCTCACCAAGGCCACTAGCATATAATAAAGAGCCTTCACTTGATGATAGATTATGCTATCATTGAGTGAAATTACCCTCAATCATGTCACATAAAACATTACAAGACTTAAATAAAAGGAAATTCCAAGAGACTAAGCTTTTTCTGCCCTTCCCCAGGAGATAGAAGATGAATCATTTAATCTTCTCTGCTGTCCTACCAGCCTGTCTTGGAATTGGGGGCCACCAACAAACTTTCAGGAAGCCAGGCATAGGTAGAGGCATTAGGTGACTCAGGACAGGGTACTGCTGGGCCAGTGGGTAATGCCACCATAAGATGGGTGCTAACTTGATAATATAGGATATGAATCGCCCAAGCAAAGACCAGGGCCCTGAGTTGGGCACCATAGAGTCTATCATTCCTGTCAAAGTAATGTAGAGTACTCTGAACAGTTGAGTGGACGTGGTCTCAGCGGTGGTGGGAAGTTTCATTGGGCGGTCAGGTTGCGGGGTTAAGGGCGGAGTCATGGGGACAAAGTATGCAGGCAGATAATTGTACTTGTCTTTGAACAATAAGGGCGACACCTTGTATCACTTTCATTTGTGTCCTATGTATTTGGTCTCTCTAGTCCTTGCCAAGGGATTGGCAATGAGGATGGTCTCCAAGCTGTACTCTGAGTATGCAGGATTGGGCAGGTATTTGGTAAAATGCACAGGTCCAAAGGGGGCTCCAGGGGGATGGTATAGTGCCTGAGGCGGGTCGGCAGGTTGGTCTCTGGAGGGGGTGATTGCCTGATTGTCTACTTGGCTGGAGTTGAGATGAAAGATCACTAAGACTAGATAAGGTAAGTTTTGTTCAAACCAAAGGTTCATAAAACTTTATTATCAAAAATGACAATATGGACATCATCACACTGCCAGTGTTCTTATACCATATGATTTTGCTTCTTCGCTTTTTGCGGACTTCAGGCCCGTGGACATTTCACTGGCAGGACATGGACCTTGGCTTCTGGTTTAAAGAGCGGCAGATCCTAGTTGTGTATGCTCTGGTGAACAGAAGTGGTGATGCTTTGTTCCACAGCTACTGTTCACCACATCACCTTAGCAGTCAAATTTTATTACCTATTCTGGACTGGAGACTGGCATTAGCTGGTGATCATTGATAGGACTGGCAGGAGGCCTTGTTGTAACCTCCTTTAAGCAAGCTACAAATTCTGCATAGGTCTGGGTCTTTGGTGGCACAAGGTTAACAGCAATTTGATGAACATTTGGGGAATCATCCTCAAGAGTCTGACGGGTCTTGGAGTAATTCAACAACTTGGGTTTGCAACTCAGCAAGTTGGCGGGTCCCCATCCATCCTGGGTGACTCAATTAGCCTTTGGAGGGTCAGAGTTCAATTCCAGGGTTTCCAATGTTGATATTGAACTTCCAGTCTCAACACTTGGCAGACTGGCAGGTTCCTGTTCCTCCTGGTTGGGGCAAGGCATCTCTGGCGGGCCAGGGTTTGGCCCAACAGGCAGTCTGGCGGGCTCTCATCTACCCTGGTCAGCACAAGGCTTTCCATGAGGCCCAGGGTTCAATTCCTGGGTTTTCAATACAAGTATTGAAATGTCATTTGTGACACAAACCTTCAAACCACACGGGCTTTTCCAAGACTCCACCAAAGAATACTACTACAAGGAGCCCACACAATTAAACTCCTCTCAGTTGTACTCTTGGGGATTGCCCTGGTTTTGCCCCATTCAACAACGTTCATAGCTGTCTACACCTTGACATACTATGTACTTACTTACTTACTTTGCAGTAATTTTTGACAATTTAATGTACATGCAAAGGTGTTCTGTTGGGTATTGACAGTATACCCAAGTGTCACCTTGCTTACTGGGTTTCAAGTGTCAAACTTGGCACCATACCTTGCTAAAGTACTTCTCCATATATTGGGTATTTATACAGGAGCAGAGTAAGGTTGATGCTATGATCCTGGAAAGAAACTTGTTGTTGCGCTTTTTGCATTACAGTGCCACAATTATTTGATATTATAGGGCACATGGCATTTGCTTGAATACAGTCATATGTGAGGATATGAGTAGCATAGTATTAGAAGAGCCAGGATTGAATGGAAACATGATTATTGTCCAGAGATGGTGTCACACATTTTGCATTATAGCGCCACATTTATTTGAGATTATAGGGCACAGGACATTTGCTCAAATACAGTCATATGTGAGGATATGAGTAGTATTGTATCAGAAGAGCCAGGATTGAATGAAACCATGATTATTGTCCAGCAATGACTCCTGATTGCGCAGAAGTACTTAAGGATTAGGATAAGGGTCAACCAGATTAAAGATAAATCAAAGACAAGCCAAGATTAAGATTTATTGTAATTGATTAATTCTTCTTATACCTTCTGCAAGGTTAATCCCTGGGCTGATAGCAATGTCTTCTAGGACATTCTAACACGCCCCTAATTTGGGTAATTATTAATCTAGGTTTGGCACTTATTGTACGTCAACCAATAGAATATCTTTATCTTCACCCAGAACAGGAGATCCTTGATGACATGGAATGATTTAGTTACTTCAGGATCACTTCCTACTTCCTTGGCATACTCCAAACACAATGTTTATTAACGTGATTAATATGGGAATTTGAGATAATGGGGAATCAAACCCAGCGTCTCGGCGCTTGATGTAAAAGTAAAGCAGCGCCTTGGCACCTGCAATATTTGCCAGTCAGCGCTTGACATAAAAGTAGTTTGGCGCCTAATCCAGTTGCTAGGTGGCGCCGCGGTGGCAAATCATGTACCATTTAGTGCCGCAGCAGCGCTTGTCATTGGCTAATTTAAGGTTCAGGTCAGCAGACTACTGCTGATTCAATATGCATATAATTTATACTCCCAATTTATGTTATTTGGAAGCTGCAATTCATATCTGCAAGCTCCGTCATAATTAGCATCATTGTTTTTATACTACTAATTTATGGGTTTGGTTGCAGAAACCCCTATCTGTGAGCTCCGTCATAATTAGTATCATTGTTTTTATAATACTTATTTATGGGTTTGGTTGTAGAAACCCTAATCTGTGAGCTCTGTCATAATTGGCATCATTGATTTTTATACTGCTAATTTATGGGTCTGGTTGTTGAAACCCTAATCTGCGAGCTCTTTCATAATTGACATCATTGATTGGTCAAAATTCCCAACACTTGTCATTGGTGTGAATTGGGAAATGGGGTTTAGTCTAGATTGGGTCAATCTTTAGTGGCTGGAGTAAGAAAAGACATGGTTGTTCTGTCACAGTAGTTCCAATTTTCAGAGGAATTAACCATCCTAAATGTCAAAAAATGGGGATTCTAAAATTCTGCATAAAAAATAAAGAATATCAAGGATTTAAATCATCATTAGGTTGAGTTTATTAGGCTCAAGGGAGGTCTGGCATCAGGACTATAGGGGTAGCAGGTTGCCAGTGGCTGCCACTATGAAACAGACTTTTGGACCCTGCTTTTCAATAACTTGGCAATTGATATTGTCTTCAGGTTTTCAGGGCCAGAGCTTATTTCCTGGGCTTTGGGGAAGGTTTGGAAGTAGATTTTTCACTGGCTGAGCTTGCTACTTTTGCCACCTAACCTGCCAGTGTCATGTGTTGCTACTTCAGGGAAACTCCTGGCATCATAAATGGGCAGGCTATCATTGGCTGCTATGGTATTGGAAAAGTTTGCAAGGCAATTTTCAGGTCTTAGGTCAGGGACAGGAGATTTCTCATTGGTGGAGTCACTGATTTCACTGCCCAACCTACCAGTGTCTGGTGCTGCTTCGTGAAAGCTTCTATTACCAGGCACAGGCCGGTTTGCTCAAAACCTGTGATGTTGGAAAGGATTTCAATCCTGGCAGGTTTGCATCAAACTTCCTCTCAGGTTTGCTATTAATGAGATGCAGGCGGCTGTGCTCTTGGCCTTCTGAACTGGCAGG